>JARHVA010001875.1:192500-277500 GCA_037957365.1 Torreya grandis
GATTATGCCTATATCATAAAACCATTGGAGAAATAAATACATAAAGAAATTAAATTTGAATGGTCATTAGAATTTTAAATAATGTTTATATACTTAAATCAGTGGTTAGTCTTAGCTCCAATTTTGGGCTTTGCCAATTGGATTAAGACATTCCACGTACATGTAGATGCTTCAAGATCTGTGATTGATTTCATGGTGGCACAAATAGATGAGCAAGATTTGGACCACCATATCAACTTCCTAGGTCATATTTTATCATACACGGAGAAAAATTACCCCATAATGGAAAGGGAAGGCTAGGGTATTCACATTTTAGAAAATATTTCATTATATTTTGGCAACTCTATTTGAATTCTTCACATATATTCAATCCTTGTGATATTTAGTGAAAAACCCATTATTGTTTGGAAGGATTTCAATATGGATAATGATCTTTAAATATTAGTTCAATATTAATAGTAGGCTAGTAAGAGAAAATGTGGGATTAGATCATTTTGAATTCAAATAGGTGAGGAACCAAAAATTTTATAAGAGGATAAAAAAAAAGAACATGGTTAACATTTATGGCTATCCATCATGTAAAGTCCTTGGAAATACTAATAATATTAATGCCAATTACATATGGCCATTATGAAAATATGAAAGAAGTAAAACTAAAGAATAGTTAAAAACTAGTATAGTACTTTATATTATATGTTAAAAAATAGTTTAATACTCGAAGATGATATTAATATACATAAATCAATCCAAAACATGTCAAGAGATCATTTTTGAGGTGCCTATTCCACTCATGTCACAAATACTTTATACTCCAGGTGCATCAAGAATGACATCTCAACATGTTTTATATAAAAAAAATTGAAAATAATTTATTACCTTTATAAAACTATTTGTAGTTATTTTAAATTAGCTAGTAAGTAGAATACACTATCACTTAAACATAGAAAGAGGATTCTAATTTAGAAATTACCCATTCTATTTTTATTTGAATAGTTAAATAAGATTGTAAATGTAATTTATCATCAAAACACCAAATTGAGATGCACTTACAATTTATCAACATTGTCACCATCAGTATTTAATATAATTTGATTCTATCAAGCTTCATTATCTAGTAAGGGTTCAATTCCACTAAATTTATTACTAAACAATAATAGCTATACTTTATTCATAATAATTATAACTGGCATCCCTCCCTTCATATGCATATTAAACTCAAGTATATAACTAAGAATAAAGTCCTTATCATTTTCAGATTAAATGCATGAACATTGAAAGGAACTATCAATTTCATTTGAATGAAGGCCATCTCTTTTCCCAGGGCTATGCGAGGCCCCACATTGAAGGTAGTAAAATTGCAAGGATTCCCTCCTATAAAATCACCATTTTTAACTAACAATCCCATGGCATGAATTTTAAGGGTGTACAAAACCTAACCAAAGGTCTTATAGTTTTAAAAAATTCAATTTTTATCACAATAATGCAATAGTTAAGTATGACACATGGTTTATCTGGAACACCCTTGTAGTTTTCTCTCACTAGACTTGAAATTTTGTTGTGTCTAAACAAGCCAAACTCAAAATTCCTATTTGGGATAAGTTTCTTGGTTTTCATATTCCCATTTTCAATTTCATTGAACAAATTATTATACCCTTAGGTCATTTTATTTTCCCTAAGCACATAATTTTTTTTGCTTCTAGGAACTAAAAAAGAGATTATGTAGAAATATACCTTTCCAATAATATTAAAGAAACTATTGACATTCAAATATGTGATAAAAATATTTCAAAATGATTCTTATAAATTAACATGCATATCACATGGTTTAGGTGTTAAGCCATAGATCATAATATTCATTAATGCAACCCTCTTATGGTCAACTCATGACCAATTACACAACCCAACTCACCAAATGTGAAGTAAAATGATGATTTGTCTTTTGATGACTAGACCACAATCAAAAAAATAATACTAACCAACAAGCTAGAGGAAGAATCAAACTGATGGATACCTTGTACAAACCCATAAGAGGTTCTACTACAACCTCAAAATGACTAGTTCACATCACTACCTAGGTGGTGTCTTTACTCTTTCACACCCCACAAGTTACAATGATTTTCTCTAGCCTTAAAAGTCATGTTTCCATATCTAAACTATATTAACCTTATTTAGAAGCAAAATAATTAGGATCGACCAATAATCCAGTAACTTTTCAATATAAAATAGTTATTTCCAGCCCCTTTCCACCCCTTAAAAATGGAAAATATATAAAATAAAGGCAACACACTTTCCAATTAGGTGATTATATGGGGAGAAACAATAGTCATAATTTTCCAACAAATTTTCCACCCTATATGGCATGGATAATGATAAAAATATGAACATTGATGTTTCCCTATGATGGTTTATTCTAGGATTATTCATATCCTTAGTGACTTGTATTGTAAGTATATGGTCAAGGAAAAATTTTAGTGTTTTGATAAAATGAAGGTCTTTTGTCTTCAATAAGTTAAATATCTCTAATTTTTTACTTGATTCCACCACCATATCTATTTAGTTTGAAGCATTGTACCATGTGGAAAACCATGATAATTGGTGTGGAAAAGTTTTCATGCTTATTGAGCCTCACTTAGATCCTCAAATTATTAGATGGGGTCTTAACCCCTCTTATCTTGTAGTGTGTAATATTTTTTATGTTTTAGGTTGATCCATTGGTATTTCCAAAATTTATGTTTCTAATGATTTCGTTGAGTGGGCAACATTATGATGATGAATTACTAGCACATTTCTTGGCTCTAATTGGATCCTCTACAAATATTTCAACATGATTGAATCCATGGAAAATAAAGAGGGGTTGTTTTTGAAATTATGTGGTGCATAGGTAAAATAGAGGCATGGTTTTACATGCACAAAATTCTTGGATTGTTTGACCCCAATCGTCATTAGTGTCACTCCTTTGGAAGTTATCTTGGTTTACCTAGTCTTACAATAGATAAGGTAATGATAGGGTTTTTAATTAATTAGATAGATAATTATTATCAAAATATTAGATTTTCTATTTTGATAACAATAAGGATCACCCTATTAGTGTGGTTTTGAGAGCAATTATATTTAATCATCTCCCCATGTAATTTTACATTTAGTGGTTAATGATTCAAGTAAAAAGGGTTAAGTCTAAAATTTACGCTAACACTACACATCAAACTCATGAACAAACATAGACCTATATCAAAAAAAATTAGAACCTAGTCCTATGCATTTATTGGTAGCTTGGATGGATTAATATACGGGCATATGCCATATCACACACCATTATTTTCCTTCGTGTCTATGGTTAAAAAGTTCCATATTGACATTAGAGTGTTTATGAGGTTTCACACCATGAATTTCTTAGATCTTCATAAAAATGGGATCTATCCCCATTTAATGAGGCCTTATAAAAAATGTCACCAAGTGGAAACACAAGACCAAGGTTAAAAAATTATAAAGATCTTATGGTACATAAATTATTTTTTAAATTAATTTATCTCTTATTTGATTACACATCTATAGGTAAGTTAAGGTTATATATCTTCCTCAATCCTATCGTGAATTGGTCAATGATAATTTTGATTATGAATCTTTATTTAATCTTTCTCAAAGAAGAAGCATATGCTACCCATGACAAGAATATCTGTTAGACTTATGAAACTATGTGTTTTATAGGATTGATTAAAATTATTTGTATTTCGGGTATCCAAACCTCTCTTTATAGCTGATAAGTTCAAAGTTTTCTCTAAGGTCATTGCATTTAACCATGTGTAATAATCCCCCTATAAGGTGCCCTCCAAGGTTTATTATTACAAGTTGGAGTGCCTCCTAAGGTATTTTATTGCCTCCTAAGGTATTTTATTTGAGGCAATTAAGAAGGCTCTAATGGATTCTACATAGTTTCTATGGAAATCCTATATAGATATAAATAATTACAATGTTTTGACCTTTTCAATATAAAACTCCATGGATCAATGCTTTGTATCAAGTGGATTATTTAATAATTTGGAAAAAGATGAGGCATGATTTTTTTATTGCATAATTACATCTCCCAAGTCACTATCTATGGCAAAAAACATGGAAGGGTGCTAACTTGAATTCTCTCCTAATTATCCCCATAAAATTTGAAATTGTTGGTGCCTTTATTGTTTAGATTATATGGATGACTTTGGATTTTCATAAAACATATATTAATTTATGATGGATATGGTTTCATATATGGGATGCCATTAAAATATTATTCCCTTATGTGTTCCTTATTTATCACTTATTATGGTGTTTCCATTTCCATGGTCACTTAGGTAAAAATTATTAGGCTATTAAAAATTGGAATTAAGGTTATTATTGACCTTTTTTGTAAATAACCTAGATATTGATTCCCCTAGCCTTCCATCAAAGAACATTTTTTGCTCAATAATAGAAACCATCAATTCATCACTAAGATTTAAAAGGATATTATAAAGTGACATCTACAAAAATAGGAGTGCATTCATCACGTAGGTGGTGGAAAAAATGTAAATTGTTGGTTGTGACTTCCTTTCACTAGTATAGTCCCCAACTCAGTTAGTAGGTATTCTTTATATTCGATATAATCTTAGTTAGTACAAATAGTTAGTAATATTAATATATATTAATAGGAGTGAGTGTGATTTTACACAAGCTATTGTAACATTTTACCTTAGAATAATGATTAGGATTAAGATGTGTGCATTAGAGGGATAAGAATGTACTTGTCATTTTTAGGAGGAAAGTCTTGTATAAGAAGCTCCCTAGATTATGAATAGATTAATATTGTTGTTTACATCATTTCCTATCAGAGAAGAGGATTTCAAATGGATTTTTGATAATAAAATGAGATAAGTTTCATTTTTTTATCTAATTACCTCTACTCATGAGAGAAAGAGTGAGTAAAAAAATGTACCCTAGATTTTTAGAGTAGTTCAACTTTAAATAAGGTAATTTAGAAAAATTTAAGGAATTTTATTTCATTTTAAGGTATTTTTGGTGTTGTACAATCTTGGACATTAGTGGTTGTACCATGTGCATTGATTCCACCCATAATGTACTTTTTTTTAGAATTATGAGCAATTAACACAAATAAAACTCTTAGTCTACGTACATGGAAAAAAATTCAACACCTAAAGCACAATCAAGGGTGATGTAAGTAAGAATTTCAACCCTAATTTCACACATGATAAAAACTTTTCCACTAACCACACTTCACTATAATGGGATATAACAAATAAATATCAATTCAAGTTTAAATATTATGACATGTAATAGGTAAAATATTAAAATTTATTAATTTGTAATTCCCTAATGTTAGATATCAAATTATCACATTATTTTTAAATGTAAAATACATGTTAGAGACATGTGAGACTAGGTGGTATGACACATTACTTGAGAGCACATATGAATGAGATCATGGCACCCTCAATGTCCTAAGTTTAGGTTTTTTCACTTCATGTGTGTTGTCTTGATATGCATCCATACTGAGCATCCACCAACCTAGCTTAATGCATCCTTAACTTCTATAACATCATAGATTTTCCATTAAATATCATCACCTTCCTATGTTTTTCTATCTTTTGTGCTTTTTCCATATCTATCTTTTTTTCCACTGGTGTTTTCAACTATCGATGCATCTATGATATTCTATCTAACTCTACAATGTTTATACCTAATATACCCATGCATTTAGTTTATTTTAGTTTAGATATTAATGTCCACAAGAGGATAAGAATGGATTATGGGAATAAATAACATATTAGATGAATATAATACATTAAGGTAGTGCCAAAATAATTTATAAAAGATACATAAAGAGAATCAAAATTAATGAGAAATAAGGATGTTATTATAAGAAGGCCTTAGATCTTCAAACAAATAAAATGGTGTGTTGCCTTGTAGATTTGGACAAAGCTTTCTATCCCTATTATTCATGCCATGTCTATCTTGATGCTCTTACATGTCACATTTCCATGTGTTTCTTCCTGTGTCCATTCACATATGCCTCACATCCATCAAATCTAGTCATTTTGATTTCTTCCTACAACTTACACAAACACATGTGACTTATATTCAATATATTTTTGTTTCTATAGTACTATAATGTATGTGTATGTAACTTATAAGTCTATGTTCACCTTCCACTAAATATACTATGGAAATGAGTGGTATATTTTTATGAATAAATTCAAATAAATCTAATCTTTATGTTATAGTTTGTTGTTGTATCTTTTCATACTTTGGTGCTTAGCTTAGTCTATATTTATCAATGTTTTGATTAGTTTTATTTTATGTGGTTATAGAGTCAAGAGTTTTGTTAGACTATTTTTTATAAGGTTATAGTTATTTATTTAAAATTTTAGTGTGTTAATTGTATAATTATAAAAGGTATAGGCCAATAGTTAAATAAAGAGGTCAATAAAAAAATATTTATATTTGAGTTTAGTGTTATTTTGTTGTTAGGGTAAGGTTTGAATAGTTACATGTGTCAATCATTGTATTAAAAAAATTTACCTTATTGAAAGGATGCTTTAATAGGAGAACCTGACATCCATTATAATTTCTTGATCTATTTTTTTTTTGGCGGGGGGGAGGGGGGGGAGGCTTATAAACTTATGATTAAACCTAGCTAATTGAGTTTATAAAAGGCTAAATGAAATAGAGGAAGGATTCAAACAAATGATCTTGAGTGTATCTCTAACTCTGAGTTTAATGATTGTCATAGTGATAAAACCAAATGCTCCCAAAATATATCATAATTGAAGAGTTTTTTGTCATCAACAACACTAATGATGTATTCTACCTACATAATATTAATAAACTTATGCCAAACATACTAAAGAAAGAATGGTATAATGGTAGTGGTGGTTATTTTTTATGTTTTGATCAAGTGGAAATGATAAAGTACAAGTATAGATTGATTTAGATTAAATAGGTGCTTGTTTGGTATTTTTTAGATGAATAATGAGTAATATTAGATTTATATTTATACCACACCTTTTAAAAATATATCACAATAGTGTTCAATAAGATAGATGGTTCAATCCGTATAATTTGAATGATTTGAAAATTGATTAAAGGATATTTATCAAGTTTTAGGCTTTTTGTACAGTGCAGTAGATCTAGGTCATTATAAATGATAGGGTAGAACCATAACATAAGCAATTAGGCATAGTGAGATGATTAATGTGATAATTTTGGTAGCATCAAGGTTTAGAACTAAATGGTATATCCTTTATAGGTATTTTTCAAGTATATAAGACTAAGATGTTTAAAAATAAAATTTTAGTATCTACAATACTATTCCTCATGCTAGGTTCCTTCTAGTGCTACGTATTCCAAGTTAGAGTGCCAAATAAGGTATTTACTATGGGACAATTGAGAAGGATCTAAATTATTCTAGATTGATTCTTGGGATCTTTGAAATTGCTCTGAAAAGATACAATGTCTTAGCCTTTTCGATATGAAACTCCAAGGCTTAGCCCTTTGTTCAAGTAGATTATTCAATATCTTAGAGGAGATGAGGCATGGAATATTTTTAGTGCAATTACATCTCCCAAGGAAATATCTATGACATAAAAACATGGAATGGTATTGGCTTGCATTCTCTCCTAATTATCCCTATAACAGTTATTTTTTTGGCACCTTTGTTTCTTAGAGTATATGAAAGACTTGGGATCTGCTTTAACCACATATCAGTTGGTATGGAGATGGTTTCATATATGTGATATAATTAAAATATCATTAATATTTATCACTTGTTATGGATTTTTCCTTTCCATGGTCTCATAGTTCAAAAGTATCAGGTTGTTAAAAAATGAAATTAAGGTTATTATTGACCTCTTTTGTAAATAGTCTAGAGATTGGCTCCCCTAGCCTTCCATAAAATAACATTTTTGGCTCAACAGTGGTGGACATGAATCTATCACTAATATTTTTTATTCTATTACAAAGGAACATGTACATAAAATAGGAGTGCAACCACCACCTAGGTGGTGGAAAGATTGGAAATGGTTGGTTGTAACTCCCTTTCATTGGTATAAAATCCATCTTGATTCTTAGTTATTCTCTTTATTGAACATAATATTAGTATTAAATTGATAATATTAATCTATATTTGTAATTTAGTGAGTGTGTTTGTACATGAATTATGGTACAAAATCTCACATTTATATTAGGGATTATGATTAAGATGTATAAGTTAGAGGGATAAAAATGTACTCATTTTTAGGAGGAAAGACTTTTATAACAATCTATTTAGAATATGAACAAAGTAATATTGTTTTTTAGTTCATTTGGTATCATAGTATAGGATTTTAAATAAGTTTAAATAATAAATAAATGGGGGGAAGCTTCATGGTTTCTCTAATTGTTGCCATTCATGAGAGAGAGAGAATGAAAAACCAAAGGGAATTTTAGAGTAATTTATATTTATTTAAGGTAATCTATAAAAATTGAAGGCATTTTCATCAATTTAAGGTATTTTGGTTGTTGTAAAAATTTTCACATTAGTGGTTTTCCAATGTACATCGATTCAAACCACAATGCAGTTACCTTACAAACTTTGTGGGAAATCATATTTAAAAATACATTGATCATGGCTATGCATCTATATTATACACTAATGCACATTGAGCAAGTCTACTCAATTCCTCTCAAATTCAATATTAATCAGTATGATTAGTCACAAACTAATTTTAAATCATTTTAAATCAAGTCAAGAGTGAACATAGTTAAGTATTAAATTCAAATTATTGGATGCATGCATATAGTGGAGGAGCACAATTAAAAAACCACACTAAGTGGGAGAACTACGTGTAGGTTGATTCCATCCTTAGAGTATATGGATTTGTAAGTAAACCTAAATCATCAATTACAGCGATTGAGTTTGGCTCAACCCATTACACTTCCCTTTTCTTTTTTAATGTTTATAGATCTCACAAATATATCTAGGGTTTTTTAAGCAAGAAAGAAGATAAAGGTTTTTACACCTCATTAATAGAAGGTGGTATAAAAATTATATTTTTTCACTTTCATAGTAGACAAATCTATAATTAGTAGACAAGTCCATATTGAATAGCTATCCAAGGAGCAAAGACTTATCGAGACTCAACTATAAACTTTATTTCTAGACCTAAGCTAACATAGGCTTGTTTTATCCTATTTTTCACTATTAGACACCTTTTACATTCAAATATAAACTAGAAAATATTAGTATATTATTATTTGTTGTACTTACTATATTTATCATATGCCACTTGTCAATAAATTTCAATTAATTCTCCTTTACATTTATATTTATGCTTAAGTATAATTAATTACAATCTAAATAATCTTTCAACATTTTATGAAAATTAATTTTTTTTAAATAAAGAATAGGTAAATCAAGTGATGGTTCATTCAATGTGGGATATTTCCTATTCATTTCTAAACTAAAATTAAATTTTTCATCCAAATGAGACCGGGAATTAAAGTTATAATGGTGAAGGTGATGTTGAGTGATTGTAATATTGCATGGAATCTAAGTAGATACGAACATAAATTATATCAGACCATTGTCTTATGATGAAGGATATAAAAAAATTATAAGTAATCTAGAGGATATAATTAAGAAGAAAAATATAAGGATGGTATTATAAAAAATCACAGAGTTTAGACATGTCAAGGAGTAGGGTTTTTAGGTTGTAAAGCTTTGGAATAGAGATGATATTACTAAGGCAAAATCCAATGGTGGTTAGAATAAAACTAAGGTAGTAACTCACCCAAACATTTTTTTTTTCCAAATTAGGAACTATAAATGATGAATTAGGACCTCTATGTATGTTTAAAACTATATGTCTTATGAGTAATTTACATCTTAATAGATATGACAATGTATTCATCCTTAATGGTTTATATAATGTGAATTATTTGAAAAATATAGTTGCGTTGTGGGTAAGTGAAAAAAGTTAGGTGGCCAATTTGAGGACATTTTCACATATTGAACGTAAACATGTACATGTTAGTGTAATAATGTATGTGTTCCTTGTTTAATGCTTGGAAGATACCAATCCTAAAATGCGTACCCATAATAATGTATATGTGATAAAACAAATACATGTTAGGAAAATGTATGCACTATAACATGTACATATTCTTAAAAATATGAATTTTTTAAGCCTTACAAAGTGAACAAGGTGAGTAACTGCAAGGTTGGGAGGGTGGTTTACTAACATAAATAAAAATTATAAGTTGACATTTACATTGTTACATTTATAAATGTAACAATGTAAATTCAACATATAATTTTAATTTATTTTAGCAAATATAAGAAATTAGGGTCACTCTACATCTTGTATAATTGGTCTCACATCTCCATGATTTATAATTTGGAATATATATTTTTTAAATATAATTTGGTTACTACTTAGTCATTTTTAGGATTTTAGTTTTTAACTTATGGATTTTAAGGCATATGTTTTACAAATGATGTCTATTTTGGGTAAAAATATAATATTTTTTTAAGTTATGGGTCCTTTTAGATTACTTACATTTTAAGGAGTTCTCAGTTTATCAAAATTAAATTTTACAAACCAACACACACCTAACCATTCATTTATGTTGATTTTACTTAAGATTATGTGATTTGTAGCTAAAATTGACACAAAAAAACCATAATCATTTGAAACTGGGTAAATGAGAATTATTTGGGGCACATTTTTCCATGGTCACCCAAATTGGGTTTGAACTGATGCCAATGTGGTTTGCATGGGGAAACATAGGTCACATTAGTGACCTGTGCACACCTAACCACCCTTTTATGTCAATTTTAATTTCAATTAGGTCTCTTATATGCCAAAAGAGACACAAAACACAATATCCAAATATGACCAAGTTATTTATGTAAACAATTTTAGGCACATTTGCTTATGATCATCCCATATCTTTCTATTCTAGGAAAAAAGGTGTGATTATGATAACGTAAGCTAAACTGTGACCCTTGCTCATCCACCCAATAATTTATGTTGATTTTACTTGAAATTTGCTTCTTTGTATGCCAAAAGTGACACAACAACACTATATACACTTGTGACCATGGAAATGTGAAGAATTTTTGGCACATGTATGTGTGTTCACCCTAATTCACCTTTAATTCAATCCTAAATGGTGTGATTGGGGTAACATAGTCACACTGATGACCCACAGACACCAAACCACCAGTTTATGTTGATTTCACTTATGATTAAGTTCCTCATATGCTAAAATCCACATAACAACACCATATCCTCTTGTGACTAGGGAAAATATAGATGATTTAGGTCACATAAATGTGTGATCACCCAAATTTAGTTTAAAATCAAGAAAAAGTGGTATGATTGGGGTAATATGGATCATGTTTGTAAATTTTGCATATCAAACCACACATTTATGTCATTTTTACTTTATATTATGGGTAATATAAGACAAAATCAATACAACAACACTATATCTATTTATGACTAACAAAATTCATGAGTAAATACATTTATGCATTCTACCTAGTTGCATAGGCTCATTATATAGATAGGGGATTGATCAAGAGTCCTATCTATGGGTAACTCAATGCATTCAACCATTGATCCTACGCAATCAAGGGGAGAACACTTGACAATTATCTAAATTCTACCCAGGTAGATTCACCACTCTCTTGTGTTGGATCAAATAGCTACAAGCATAATGAGTTGACCAAGTACCCTACACTACTTTATCAAATATGTATGTGACCAAAATGAGTCAATGCCATATCCATAACACATATTTATATAGCATAGGTCCCCACTAAGTTAATTAGTCAATGTGAATCTTGTTACATATGTAATGTTATTAGATTGTTTGAATGTAATAAATATGAATGAATGATACATTGACACCACCTTTTATCAATGAAAAATGACATGATCACATGACCAACCACAACTATATCGATATAGATTTTCATTATAATTAGCACAATATATAGTTTAATTGAAACAATATATATTGGCACCCCGACCCCACATATAGATTTAAAGTGGATAAATATAAGATCCAAGGTCTATCAATGTTATCAATTATCTTTTTTTTAGTCTATCCCTTGAATGAGTCTATAAATGATTGAATAATTCTATCAATGATCAATGCTACTACATTCAATATTTAATATGTATGGTATGACCAAAGTGACACAATGTGAATGATGTTGGACATGTCATGAATGATGTATGTGATGTAATACATATCCATATTATAGAATAGACTAATTTCATCTTTATATGTAACATGATGGTGATTTGATGGATACTGGCATGGGTGTGGGTAACATGATGTGATGGATAGTGCTTGATATACTGATACAATAGTTGGTTTTAATCATTTGACATCATTGAATGGGGTTTGTTACATATGGGTCATATTGGTTTGGTGGGCTGGTTAATATTGTGATGTCATTAACAAGAACTATATTTCCTAGTGTGGTAGTCTAGGTTGCACAACATTATAGTAGACCACTCCCTTGTTTAATTGAATACAATGATGCCATTGGACCATATATATAACTAGTGACCAACATCAACCATATCTATGGGAGAACCAATGGAATTAGTTTTCCAATACCAACCAACCTAATAATGATTCTCTCCCATACCAAGATATCGATGTTGGAATCAACATAATACTAAGACTATATAAACACCTAAGAAAAATAACTAGTTATACCTTATCTCTTATATATGTTACATGTTTATATGATTTTCAAATGTTTCATTTATTACCATTTAATGTGATGTATATTACATATTTAATTTTTATTAAATATTTTATATTATATGTTAAAGAAAAACATAATGTCTACAAATGTTACTAGAATACATATATTATATGAATATAGTAAAAGGATGTCAATAAATATCATTCTTGAGGTGCCTATTCCACTTATGTCACAAATTTTTTATAATACAGACACCTTGAGAATGATATCTCTTGATGTCTTTTCATAAATAAATTTAGAGATAATCTATAACCTTCATGAAACAATTTATGGTTATTTTGAATTAGATATCAAGGAGAATACAGTATCACTTAAACTCAAAAAAAGGAATCTAATTTATAAATTACCTCTCTTTTCTGGTTAAATAGGTCAATGAAATTATGATTGTAAATCCTCACCAAAACACCAAACCAAAGTACTTAGCAAGGCACTTACAACTTATTGACAATGTCACTATTATTATCTATTATTAGTCCCCACCAAGGTAGGAGACTATAGGAGTCACTTAGTGAGTACCTTTTGTTTCATGCCAATCAAATAACTAGAAATAATATTATAATAATAATTACAAAGTTTTACTAAAGTTTGACATATTAATTTTGGATTATTTTAGGGGTATTATTTATGAATATTCTTATATTGACATCAAGAAAAATTAATAATTATGACAACTCATACCATTATTAATTAATATTATTTTTTTTAATTTTAGCCATTTATGTCATTAATTATTTTCTATGGTGAATAATATTTAATTCAATGCATTCCAAAAAAAGTATTTCAAAAAATTCCAAGACATTAACTAATTGTTGAACATGTCAAATCACATAGAAATAAACAAAATAAATAAGTACTCTTTTATCATTTACCATCATCATTAACTAAGATACTTCTAGATATGACATCACAAAGAGTTTGAGGACCTAAGATTTATCAAGCTTGTTCTGTTAACTCAATTTGGAACACATTTTAGTGGAAAAACCACAATACACATTCTTCATTGACACTGATAGCTACATATAGTATCTCATGTCTCTCTTGATGCACTTGGCCTTATTTAGTAGATGCATATATGTTAGATAAAATTGAATATTTTATACTTTGGAATCTTCTACCCCTATTCTTTATCGATTGAAATTGCCCTCCAATGTCTCTACAGTCAATTTCTCTCTCATCTCACCTTCTATAAGCTTGTGCTATGTTTTTTGGGTAACTTTCCACCTCCTCTTATATGTATTTATGTATTAATCCATCCATGATTATCTATTAAACCACCTTCCATACCATAAAACAACATGTTTTTTAAAGTGAAAACCACCTCTAAGCCAAATTCATGGTTTTAGCTATTCTTAAGTGGGTTTGATTTTTTTTGGCAATTGTTTCAAAGTTGAATGCCTTTAAAACCTAATTTAATTGTGGGTTTTCTTTATTAATTTCAATATCATTGACATTTATAAAGTTTCAAAGGAGATTACTATTATTATATTCATTTTTTATTATAACCATTTATGCCAATAATTATTTTTTATTGTGAATAACGTTTTATTCAATGCAATCCAATCAAAAAATGTTTCATAAAATTCTAAGACATTAATTTATTATTGATCATGACAAATAACTTAGCAATAAAATCAAGAAATAAGTATTTTTTATTATTTATTAAATAGCACGGGTCATCAGACTGAGGCATATTATGGGTAAATTACAAGCAATTCCACCCTAACCCTTCACATGCTTAAACAATTAAACATTTGTGATGTTTCATATGTGATTTTATATTTCTAAATAATTTTAAAATGTGTGCTCTTTCTAATATGTGTCCAATTTTTTAGTCATCAACTCAGCATGGAAACACTCTAGACAACCATATGCTTCAAAGAAATGTCCACATCTCTGCATATGTGTATCGAGATATATATTAAAATTTCAAATATATTTTAAACAAACCCTTATTTAATAAAAATAATTCTAAATGGATTAAATGATATATGCTTGGCCTTGTCATAACAAGTATAAATTTTGGTAAAGTCAATACATATTTTATTAATACACACATTTTTTGGAGGCTAACACAATTTAAAATTTATAGGTCATAAATAAATATTGTCAATGTTAAATAACTCAACCATACAAATAAATATATATTATATTTTTATATATACCAATACAATGTGCAATTTACAATTTACATGAAAAATATATAGTATATAAATTGTTAAATCTATAATTATTGATATAAAACTATAACTATTGATATGACACTAAGCATTTTTACATATCATTTACAATATCAAAACACAAAATTAGACATCTTATCAATTTATAACCTTGATTACAGTCAACTCGAGCATAAATAATTTTAATACAAACATAGGGAGTAACCCCTACTTGAGCCTTGATAAATAAAAGTTCAATTCCAATAAGCTTCATTATCTATTAAGGGTTCGATTCTACCAAGCTTGAAAAACAACAATAACTATACTTTGTTTGAAACAATAGCAACTAGCATCCCTCCCTTTATAAACATATAAACTTTATAAGAAATAGTAAAATGAAAAATACGTATTCACACATTAGAAACTTTGTCACTATCTATTGGCAACTCTATTTAAATTCTTCACAAATCTTCAGGCCTTGTGATATTAAGTCGAAAACCCATTGTTGGATGGAAATATTCCTATACAGATAATGTTATTTAAATATTATTTCAAGATTAACAATATGATAGTAAGATAAAATGTGTGATTAGATCATTTAGAATTCAAATAGGCAAGGAACCATAAATTTTACAAGAGGATATAAAAAAAGAACAGGGTTATCATTTGTTGATATCCATCATGTAAAGTCTTTGGAAAGACTAATAATATTGACACCAATTACATATGACTATTATTAAAATATGAAATAAGGAAAACTAAAGAATAATTAAAAAATAATGTAATACTTTATATTATATGTTATTGAATTGTGTAATACCTACAGATGCTACTAATATACATAAATCAATCAAAAACATGTTGAGAGATATCATTATCCAAGTGCTTATTATACTTATGTCGCAAATCCTTTATAATGCAGGTGCATTGAGAATGATATCTCCACATCTTCTATAAAAAAATTTGGAGACAATTTATAACTTTTATAAAATTATTTGTATTTATTTTGAAATAGCTAGTAAGTAGAATACACTCTCATTTAAACATAGAAAGAGGAATATAATTTAGAAATTACCATTCTCTTTTTTCTTTGAAGAGATTAATGAAATTCACCAAAACACCAAACTAAGATGCACTTATAATTTATCAACATTGTCACCATCGTTATCTAGTAAAGGTTCAATTTTATTAATCTTCATTACCTAGTAAGGGCTCGACTCCACTAATATTGCAAATGAACAATACCTATACTTTATTTTTAATTATAGTAACTAGCATCCCTCCCTTCATATGCATATTGAAGTCAAGTTTATATTGAGGAATAAATTCCTTATCAATTTTTAGACTAAACGTATGAAAATTAAAAGCTACTAACAATTTCATATGAATGAAGTCCATCTCTTTTCCCAGGCATAGGCGAGGCCCCATGTTTAAGGTAATAAAGTTGTAAGGATTATCTCCTATAAACTAACCATTTTTAACTAGAAATCCAATGGTTTTTATAGTTAGGGTGTGCAAAACCTAACCAAATATTTTATAGTTTTTTTAAAATTCAATGTTCATCACTATAATGCACTAGTTAAGTATGACACATGCTTTATTTACAATACCCTTATAGTTTTCTATGATTAGAATAGGAAGTTTCTTTCACGTCTAGACAAGACAAAATAATTTTTTTTATTTGAGATAAGTTTCTTGTTCTTTCTCTTCCCCTTTTAGATTTCACTAAATAAATTATTACACCTTTAGGTCATTTTATTTTCCTTAAGCAAATAAAATTATTTGCTTCCAGGTCATAAAATAGAGTTTGTATGGAAGTATACCTTCCCAAGAATCTTAGAAAAAATATTTACATTAAAATATGCGACCAACATATTTAAAAATTATTCTTATAAATTAACATGCATAACACATGCTTTAGGTGTCTAGCCATAGATCACAATCTTCATGAATGAAACCCTCTTATGGTCAACTCACAACCAATAACACAACTAACCTCACCAAAGGTAAAATACAATGATGCCTTTTCTTCTGATGAATTGACTAAAATCACAAAAAAAACACTAACTAACAAACTTGAGGAAGAATCAAAATTATGGATACCATGTACAAACCCACATGAGGTTATACTACAACTTGAAAATGACTGGTTCACATCACTACCTAGGTGATGTCATTACTCTCTAGCACCCAATAAGTTACAAGGATTTTATCTATCCTTACAAGTCAAGTTTCCATCTCTCAACTATATTAACCATAATTAGAAGAAAAATAATTAGAATCAACCAATAATCCAGTAATTTTTCAATATAAAATAGTTATTTACACCCCCTTTCCACCACTTAAAAGTGGAAAATTTGTACAATAAAGGTGATACACTTTCCAATTAGGTGATTATATAGGGAACAACAATAGTCATACCAATCCAAAAAAAATTCCACCCTAGATGGCATGGATAATGAGAAAAAACATGAATATTAATGTTTTCCTATGATGGTTTATTATGTGAATGTTCACCAACTTAATGACTTGTATTGTAAGTATATGGTCAAGGGAAATTTTCAATGTTTTGCTAAAATGAATATGTTGTGTCTTCAATAAATTAAATTTCTCTATTTTTTTTTACTTTATTCCATCACCAAATATATTTAATTTGAAGCATTGTGCCATGTGGCAAACCATGATAATTGTTGTGGAAAAATTGTCATGCTTATTAAACCTCACTTAGATCCTCAAATTAATAGATGGGATTTTAACCCCACTTATCTTGTAGTGTGGGATATATATATATATATATATATATATATATATATATAGAGGTTGATCCATTGGTATTTCCAACATTAATGTTTCTAATGATTTATTTGAGTGGGAAATATTATGGTGATGAATTACCAACACATTTCTTAGTTCTGATTGGATACTCTACAAATATTTTAAAAGGATTGAATCCATTGAATATAAAGAGGGGTTATTTTGACATTTTTTGGTGCACAAGTAAAATAAAGGCATGGATTTACATGTGCAAAAGTTTTGGGTTATTTGAACCCAATCATTATTAGTGTCACTCCTCTATAAGTTACCATGGTTTACCTAGTCTTACCACAAACAAGGAAATGATAGGGTTTTTAAATAATTAGATATATAATTATTAACAAAATATGACCTTTTCTATTTTGATAAAAAAAATAAGGATCACCCAATTAGTGTGGTTTTGATAACAATTCTATCTAATCATTTCCCATGAAATTTTACATTGAATGGTTTATGCCTCAAGTAAAAAAGTTTACGTCTAAAATTTACTCTAACATTGCACATCTAACTCATGAAAAACACATACCTATATAAAAAAAAATTGAACCTAGTTTTGTGAATTTATAGAGAGCTTAGAAGGAATAATATATAGGAATATGTCACATCATAAACCATTGTTTTCCTTCACATCTATCATAAAAAAGTTACATATTGCCATTCCAGTGTTGATGAGGTTTCACATCATGAGTTTCTTAGATATTCATGAGAATTGGAGCTATCCCCATTTAATGAGGACTTATAAAAAATTAATCCAAGTGGAAACACAAGACCAAAGTTAAAGAATCATAGAAAGCTTATGATTCACAACTTCATTTTTACATGTGTTGGTTGAACATTAGGGACCAGGGATCCAAATAATTCGTCGTTCTTATATAGTCCAAACTAGGGGTTGATGGGGTGTAGTCCATCTACAAGGATGACCGTTGTATCTCAAGAATAAATTTCATTTTTCTAAACTTTTGTATCACTATCATGGATTCCTTCATTCCCAGCCAACCTCCCATTCATATGATGTTTATATAAAGAAAAGACTTTAATTGGTGATCTAAAACATATATGATGATCAAAGGGTCATCTATGACCATAGGGTTTATCTAAAACACCTTCATGATGAAGCCTCCTAGGATATATGTTTTCCCATGTTAATTTTACCAAACACTTTGGGATATAGTGGGTCTTTCCCTACACAAGGTATACCTAGAGGCAATACAAACTAATTATCTTATAATGTATATCAACCAAGATAATATCAATTTCATTCCAAAATTTGGGAACCTAGAGCTCATCACTTATTGACATGCTATATAAAAATCTTAAAGTTATCTTACAAGATTATTTACAAATTGATTGTTTTGTATCTAAGGTATTTATTGATTCTAATTTTATGACCTAGAAAATTGGTTTGATTCACAATAGATACATTTTATATGATGTCATCGCAATATGTGAAGGAACAGAATGGGCTCACTCCTCTCAACTTAAATATCATTTTTTTAAATTTATATTTGATAAATATTATGATAGAATCAAGTGGCTCTTTCCAATTTCAATTATTAAATCACTTGGGTTTGGTCCTAGGTTTGTTCCAGTACTCAACATGTTTTTCCAAGGTGCATGTGCATGTATTACCATAAATAGTGAAGACAAATTTAGGATATTAAAATTTAAAATCCAAGTTTTTTCATTATATCCCTAACTAAATATTATTTCAGATAAAACATTCAGTTATCTCCTATTTGATTACACCTTTATAGGTAAGGTTAAGGTTATATTTCTCCCTCAACCCATTATCAATTGGTTAATGATAATTTTACTGATGAATTCTTGTTTACTCTTTCTAAAGAAGATGCATATGTTACCCATGTTAGGAATATCTATTAGACCACTGGAACTATGTGTTTCAAAGGTTTGCTAAAAATTATTTGTATTTTGTGTAGCCAAACCTTTCTCCATAGCAGATAAGTTCAAAGTTTTCTCTAAGGTCATAGTTATCCATGTGTACTATTATCCCTATAGGGTGAACTCCAAAAAATATTATTACAATTTGCAGTGCCTCTTAAGTGATTTTATCTAATCTAATTATTAAGGATCTAATGGATTCCACATAGTTTCTTTGCATGTCCTAAATAGATCTAAATAGGTATAATGTTTTGACCTTCTCAATATCAAAATTAATGGCTCAACCTTCTATATCAAGTGGATTATATAATAATTTGAATAATATGAGGTGTGATTTTTTTGAATAATTGCATATCCCAAGCCACTATCTATGAAAAAAACATGGAATGGTGTTGGCTTGAATTCTCTCCTAATTGTCCCCATAACAACCAAAATTATTGGTGCCTTTATTGCTTATAGTATATGGATGACTTGGGAGTTTCATAAAACATATAACATTTATGATGGATATGGTTTCATATATGGGATCTCATTAAAATATATTTCCCTTTGATGTTCCTTAGTCATCACTTAATATGGTGTTCCCATTTTCATGGTCACTTAGGTAAAAATTAACAAGTTATTATAAAAGGGAATTAAGGTTATTATTAACCTCTTTTTCAAGAAACCCAAATATCGATTCCCCTATCATTACATCAAAGAATATTTTTTAATCGAAAATAGAAAATATAAATATATGACTAAGATTTAAAAGGCCATTATAAAGTGACATCTATAAAAATAGGAGTGCATTCACCACCTAAGTGGTGGAAATACTATAAATTATTGGTTATGACTTCCTTTCACTACTATAAACTCCAAATTAGTTATTATTTATTCTCTCTATTGGAGATAATCTTATTTAGTAAAAATAGTTAGTAATATTAATATAAACTAGTAGGAGTGAGTGAAATTATACATGAGTTGTGGTAATAATTTAACTTAGAATAATGATTAGGATTAGGATGTGTGCATTAGAGGGATAAGAATGTACTTATCATTTTTAGGAGGAAAGTCTTTTATAAGAAGCTTCCTAGATTATAAATAAATTAATATTATTGTTTACTTCATTTCTTATCAGAGCAGAGGATTTAAAATGGAGTTTTGATAATAAATAAGGGAAGCTTTATGTTTTCTCTCATTTCCTTTATTCATGAGAGAAAGAGTGAGAAAAAAATGTACCTTAAGATTTTTAGATTAATTATTATTTTAATAAGGTAATTTATAAAAATTTAAGGAATTTTCATTCATTTTAAGGTATTTTTGGTCTTTTAAAATCTTCGACATCAGTGGATATACCATGTGCACCGATTTCACCCATAATGTAGTTATTTTTTAGAATTTTGAGCAATAAACACAAACAAAACTCTTAGTCTACATACATGGGAAAAAATTTCAACCCTAGAATCATGCTCATGAGTGATGTAATTAAGCATTTTAACCCTACTTCACACATGTGAAAAAAATTGCCACTAACCACACTTTACTATAATGGGATATAACAAGTAAATATCAATTCAAATTTAAATATGTCACATTTAAAATATTAAATGTTGTTAATTTGTAATTCTCTAATGTCAGGTATCAAACTATCACATTAGATTAAAATGTAAAATACATGTTAGATCCATGTGAGCCTAGGAAGTAGCATACAATACTTAGGAGCATGTACAAATGAGATTAAGGTACCCTCAATCATGGTCAAATTAAGTTTTTTCACTTCATGTGTGTTGTCTGGATATGCATCCATACTGAGCATCCACCATTCTAACTTAATACATCCTTCACTTCTCTAACATCATGGATTTGCCATTTAACATCATCACCCCCATATGTTTCACTATCTTGTGTGATTTTTCCATATCTATCATTTTTCCTATTGGTCATTCAATCAATGATGCATCTTTGATATTCTATCTAATTCTATAATGTCTATAACTATCAGACCCATGGATTTATTTTATTTTAGTTTAGATATTACTGTCAACAAGAGGCCAAGAATGCCTGATGTAAATAAAGAACATATTAGATGAATATAATGCATTAAGTTAGTTCTAAAATAATATATAAAAGATACATAAATAAAAAAATTAATGAGAAACAAGGATTCTATTATTAGAGGTCCCTAGATCTTTAAACCAAAAAAAAAGTGTGTTGCCTTGTAGATTTGGACCAAGTTTTCTATCCCTATTGTTCATGTCATGTCTATCTCAATGTGATTATATGTCACATTTCCATGGGTTTCTTCCTATGTCCATTTGTGTATGCCTCATATCCATCAAATCTAGCCACTTTGATTGCTTCCTTAATCTTACACAAATACCTATGATTTCCATTCAATCTATTTATGCTTCTATAGTACTGAAATGCATTTGTATCTTGATTATAAGTATATGTTCACCTATCACTAATGCACTATGAAAATGAGTGGTATGTTTTTACAAATAAATCCAAATAAATATAAGATTTATGTTATAGTTTGTTTTTTTATATTTATAGATTTTGGTGCTTAGGTTAGTTTATTGTTAACAATATTTTATTTTATTTAGTTTTATTTTATGTGGTTATAGAGTTAAGTTTTTGTGTCAGACTATTTTTTTGTAAGGTTATAGTTATTTATTTAAATTTTTAGTATGTTAATTGTATAATTTTAAAAGGTATGTTATATATTTTAAATTTTTAGTATGTTACTTGTATAATTGTTTAAAATTTGAGTATAGTGTTATTTTTTTGCTAGTGTAAGGTATGAATAATTATTTATGTGTCAATAATTGTAGTAAGGAGAACCTGACATCTACTGAAATTTCTTGATCCTTTTATTTTAATTTTTTTTTATGGGGCGGGGCGGGGCGGGGGGGGGGGGGGGGGTGGGGGTTTATAAACATACAATTAAACCAAGCCAATTGAGTTCATAAGAGTTTGGAGGAAATGGAGGAAGGATGCTAACAAATGATGTTGAGTACATCTCTAACTCTGATTTCAATGATTCTCATATTGAGAAAACCAAATGCTCCCAAAATATAGCACAACTAAAGAGTTGTTAGTCATCAATAACACTAATGATGTACTCTAGCTACATAATATTTAGAAATTTATGCCAAAAATACTAAAGCAAAAATGGTATCTAATGGTAGTGGTGATTATTTTTATGTTTGTGATTAGGTAGAAATGATAAAGTACAAGTATTTATTGAATCATCTTGAATAGGTGTTTGTTTGGTATTTTCAAATGAATAAGGAGTAATATTAGATTTTTATTTATACCACACCTTTTAAAAATATCTCACAATAAGGTTTGATAAGATAAATGGTTTAACCCATAGGATTTAAATGATTTGAAAAATAGATGCCTTTTGAGGACTAGACACTTAATAATAATATAGATATTTGCATCGATGCAAGTGTCCCTATATGAGACACAAGTTTCTAGTGGGTTAAGAAACTGTTGATATTCTAAACCTGGAATTGAAAGGTATTTTTTAGACTTTAGACTTTTTATATAGTGTATTAGATTTGGTTCATCATAAATGATAGGGTCAAACCATAAGATAAGAAATTAGGTATAGTGAGATGATGAATGCAATCCTTTTTGTAGCATTAAGGTTTAGAACTGAAAGGTAGATCCCTGATAAGTATTTTTTAAGTATGTAAGACTAAGATGTTATATAAATCAAATTTTAATATCTATAGTACTAAACCTCATGTTGGGTTTCTTCCAAGGCTATGTATTCCAAGTTAGAGTGCCTCCTAAGGTATTTACTATGGTCTAATTAAGAATGATCTAAATTATTCTAGATGGATGCTTTGGATATTTGAAATTAACCTAAAGATATACAATATATTAGCCTTTTCAATATCAAAATCCAAGGCTTAACCCTTTTTATCAATTTTATTATTCAATATCTTGGAGGGGATGAAGCATCAAATATTTTTTTGTGTAACTACATCTCCCAAGGCACTATCTATGACATAAAAACATGGAATGGTTTTGGCTTATGTTCTCTCCTAATTATCCCTATAATAGTCAATGTTTGTGCCCCCTTTGTTGCTTAGAGTATATGGAAGACTGGGGATCTACTTAAATAACATATTATTTGGGATAAATATAGTTTCACATATGGGATCTCATTAAAATATCAGTAATATTTATCACTTCAATATTATTTATCACTTACTATGGTATTTTCCTTTCCATTGTCCCTTAGGTCAAAAGTATCAGGTTGTTAAAAAATGGAATTAAGGTTATTATTGACCTCTTTTGTAAATAATCCATAGAGGTTCCCCTAGTCTTTCCTCACAATTTTGTTTTGGCTCAATAATGGTGGCCATTAATCTATCAATAAGATTTAAAAGGATATTACAAAGGAATATTTACATAAAATAAGAGTGCAACCACCACCTAGGTGGTGGAAAGATTGGAAATCGCTGGTTGCAATACCTTTTCATTGCTATAAACTCCATCTTGATTATTAGCTATTATATTTATTGAACATGATCTTAGTTAGTATCAGATTAAAAGAATAATCTATATTAGTAATTTTTTTAGTGTGTTAGTACATGAATCGTGGTACAAAATCTCACATTTATATTAGGGATTTTGATTAAGATGTATAGGTTAGAGGGATAAAAATGTACTCCTTATTTATAAGAGGAAAGTCTTGTATAAGAAGATCTTTAAAATATGGACAAAATAATATTTTTGTCTAGTTCATTTATTATTGAAGTATAGGATTTCAAATAAAATTGGATAATAAATAAATGTGGAAGCTTCATGGCTTCTCTAATTGCTACCATTCATGAGAGAGAGAGAGAGAGAGAGAGAGAGAGAGAGAGAGAGAGAGAGAGAGAGAGAGAGAGAGAGAGAGAGAGAGAGAGAGAGAGAGAGAGAGAGAGAGAGAGAGAGAGAGAGAGAGAGAGAGAGAGAGAGAGAAATAAATGTGTAGCTGTCCAAAGAGCACAAACTTATCAAGCCTCAATGATATACTTTATTTTTGGACCTAAGTTAGCATAGGCTTATTTTATCCTATTTTTCACTATTAGACACCTGCTATATTTAAATATAAATATAAAATATGAGTGTCTTATTATTTTTGTACTTACTATATTTAGCATATGCCACTTGTAAATCAATTTCAATTAATTCACTTTTACATTTAGATTTATGGTTAAATATCATGCATTAAAATCTAAATAATCTTTCAATATTTTTTGAACATTAAACATTTATTAAATAAAAAATAGATCAATAAAGTGACGGTTAATTCAATGTGGGATATATCCCTATTCATTTTTAAACTAAAATTAAATTTTTCATCTAATTGAGATTGGGAACTAAAGTTATAATGGTGAAGGTAATGTTGAGTGATTGTAATATTAATAGCCTGGAATCTAAGAGGATATGAAAAAAAATTATATCGGTCCATTTTCTCATGATGAATAATATAAACAACTTATAAGTAATCTATAGGATAAAATTAAGAAGAGAATGGAAGGGTGGTAACATACAAAAAGATAGAGTTTGGATATGTCAAGAAGTCGGGTTTTTAGGTTGTAAAGATTTGAAATAGAGATGAGAATAATAATACAAAATCCAATGGTGGTTATAATAAGACTAAGGAAGGAACTCACCCAAATTTTTTTTTCCAAATTATACACTATAAATGATGAAGTAGGAATTTTATGTATTTTTGAGACCTAATGTCTCATGATTAATTTACATCTTAACATATTTGACATTATATTCCTCCTCAATGGTATGTATAATGTGAATGATTTGAAAAATACAGTTTCCTTCTGGATATGTGCAAAAATTTATTGGTCCAATTTTTGGACATTTCACATATTGAACATAAACATGTATGTGTTACTGTAATAATGCATGTGTGTTCCTTGTTTAAGGCTTGGTAGATACCAATCCTAAAATGTGTACCCATTACAATGTATACATGATAAAAAAAAGTATGTGTTAGGAACTTTTATTCACTATGATGTGTTCACATTCCTAAAAATATGCATTTTTTAAGCCTTACAAATTGATGAAGGTGAGTAACTGCAAGACAGGGAGGATAGTTTACTAAAATAAATAAAAAATATAAGTTGACATTTACATTGTTACATTTATAAATGTAACAATATAAATTCAACATATATTTTTTTATTTATTTTAGTAAATATAATAAATTAGGGCCACTCTACATCTTTTAAAATTGGTCTCATAGCTCCATGACTTATGATTCGGAAGATAATTTTTTAAAATACAACTTGGTCAGTACTTAGTCATTTTTAAGATTTTAGAAATTAACTTAGGGATTTTAAGGCATATGTTTTAGAAATGATGTCTATTTTAGATAAATGTATAATAATGTTTTAATTTTTGGGTGTTTTTGGATTACTTGACAACATTTATAGGAGTTATGGGTTTATCAAACTAAAGTTTACAAACCAACACACACCTAACCACTCCTTTATGTTGATTTTACTTAGGATTATGTGTTTTATAGGCACAAATCACACAACAACACTACAGTAATTTGTGACTAGGTAAATCAGGAGTATTTAGGATAAATTTATGTATGATCACTAAAATTGGGTTTGAATTCATGCCAAAGTGGTGTGCATGGGAAAACATAGGTCACATTGGTGACCCATGCACACCCAACCACCCTTTTATTCTAATTTTATTTGTAATTAGGTCTCTTATATGACAAAAGAGACACAAAACACCCTATCCAAATGTGACAAAGGTATTTATGTAAACAATTTTAGGCACATTTGTTTATGATCATCCCATTTCTCTCTATTCCAAGAAAAAAGGTGCAATTATGATAACATAAAATATAATATGACCCTTACACATCCAACCAACAATTTATGTTGATTTTACTTATAATTAGCTCCAGTATATGACAAAAGTGACATAAAAACACCATATATGTGAAGTATTATTCACATGTATATATGATCACCCTAATTTAATTGGAATTCAAGCCTAAATGGTGTGATTGGGGTAACATAGTCACATTGGTGACCTACACACACCAAACCACCATTTTATCTTAATTTCACTTACAATTAAGTCCCTCACATGCTAAAATCCACCTAACAACACCATATCCACTTATGACTAGGAAAAATGCAGATGATTTATGGCACATAAATGTATGATCACCTAAATTCATTTTGAAATCAAGCAAAATTGGTATGATTGGGGCAACATGGATCATGTTGGTAACTTGTGCATATACAACCACCCATTTATGTCATTTTTACTTTATATTATGGTGAATATAGGCCAAAATCAATACAATAACACTATCTATTTATGAGTAACAAAATTCATGCACAAGTATATTCATGCATTCAACCTAGTTGCAAAGGCTCATTATATAGATAGGGGATTAATTAGGAGTACTATCTATGGGTAACTCAACATGTTCAAACATCATCCCTATGTAATCAAGGGGAGAACACTTGGAAATTATCTAAATTTAACCTAGGTAAATTCACCACTCTATTATGTTGGATTAGATAGGCACTTGTGTAATCAGTTAACCAATTAATCTACCTTGCTTCATCAAATATGTATATGACCAAAATGAGTTAATGCCATATCCATAACATAAATTTATATAGGGTAGGTCCCCACCAAGTTAATTAATCAATTTGAGATTTATTACATATGTAATGTTATTGGATTATTTGATCACAATAAATAGGAATGAATAATATGAGGACACCACCTTTCATCAATGAAAAATCACATAATCACATGACCACCCCCTACTATATAGATATAGAGTTTCATTATCATTAGCATAATATATAGGTTAATTGGAAAAATATATATTTACACTCCCACCCCACATACATATTTAGAGTGAATAAATATAGAGACCAAGCTTTATAACTATTCATTTTATCCCTTGAATGAGTCATTAAATGATCGAATAATTTTATCAATGATCAATGTTATTACATTCAATATTTAATATGTATGGTATGACCAAAGTGGTCCAATGTGAACAATGTAATACATATCATGAATGATGTATATGATGCAATACATATCCATATCATATAATAGACCAATCTCATCTTTATACGTAACATGATAGTGATGTGATGGATAATGGAATGGGTGTGGATAACATGATGTGATGGATAATTATTGATATGTTGATTTAATAATTGGTTTTGACTACTTGACATCCTTGAATGGGGTTTGTTACATATGGGTCATATTAGTTTGTGGTCTAGTTGAATATTGTGATGTCATTAACAAGAACTATATATCCTAGTGTGGTAGTGTTGGTGGATCAACATACTAGTTCACCCTCCCTTGTTTAATTGAATACAATGATGCCATTGGACTATCTATATAACCAATGACCAACATCAAACATATCTATGGGAGAACTAGTGTAATTACTTTTCCAATACTGACCAACCTAACAATGAGTCTCTCTCATACCAAGATATCGATGTTGGAATTAACAGAATACTAAGATTATTTGAAATCCTAAGAAAACCAAATGGTTATCCCCTATCTCTTATATATGTTACATGTTTAGATCATTTTCAAATGTTTCACTTATTTTAATTTATTGTGATTTATATTACATATTTAATTTATATGAAATATTTTATATTAAATGTTAAAGAAAAATATAATAGATACAAATGTTACTAGCATACATATATTAGATAAATCTAGTAGAAAAATGTCAATAGATATCATTCTTGAGGTGCCTATTCCATTTATGTCACAAATATTTTATAATACAAACACCTCAAGAATGATATCTCTCAACATCTTCACATAAATCAATTTAGAGACAACCTATAACCTTCATGAAACTATTTATTGTCATTTTGAATTAGCTATCAAGGAGAATACAATATCACTAAAACATAAAAAAAAGGAATATAATTTAAAAAATTATGTATTCTCTTTTTTGGTTGAACAGGGCAATGAACATGTAATTGTAAGTCCTCACCAAAACAATAAATTGGAGTGCTTGGCAAGTCACTTACAAATTTTAGGCAATGTCATTATTATTATCTATTATTAGTCCCTACCAAGGAAAGAGACTGTAGGAGTCACTTAGCAATTGCCTTTTTCCTAGCCAATCAAATAACTATAAATAATATTATAATAATAATTATAAAGTTATGGTTAATATTTGACATATTAATTTTGGAATATTCCCAGGGTCTTATTTATGAATATTCTTATGCTGACATCAAGAACAATCAATAATTATGATAACTCATACCATTATTCATTATTATATTCATTTTTTATAATTGTAGCCATTTATGTCATTAATTATTTTCTATGGTGAATAATATTTAATTCAATGCATTCCAAAAAATATATTTCATAAAATTCTAAGACATTAACTAATTGTTGAGCACGTCAAATCACTTAGCAATAAACATAATAAATTAATATATTTTTATCATCTACCATTATTGTTGACTAAGATCTACAACTGAAGATGACTTCATAAAGAGTTTGAGGAGCTAAGATTTAGCTAGCTCATTTTCCTAACTCTATTTTGAACATAATTTAGTGGCGAAACCTCAAAGTATGTTCTTCGTTGAGACTGGCAACTACATATAGTACCTCCTGTCTCTCTTGATGCACTTGGATTTATTCAATAGACATATCTATGTCATCTCAATGTGAATCTTGTCTACTTTGGAATATTCCACCCCTATTCTTTATCAATTGAAACTACCCTCCAATGTCTCCACAATCAATTTCTATCTCCTCTCACCTTTCATAAGCTTATGCTATGTTTGTTGGGTGACTTCTTGCCTCTTATTTTCTCCATTTATGTCTAAATGTGTCTAACATTACCTATTAAACCATCATCCATACCACAAACCAATGTTTTTTTAAAGTGAAAAACCACCTGTAAGCCAAATTCACGGTTTTAGCTATTCTTAAGTGGGTTTGATTTTTTTTGGCAGTTCTTTAAAATTTGAATGCCTTTAAAACCTACTTTATATGTGGGTTTGTTTTATTAATGTCAATATCATTGATTTTATAAAGTTTCAAAGGAGATTACTATTACTATATATTCATTTTTTTTATTATAACCATTTACATCATTAATTATTTTTTATTGTCAATAGTGTTTTATTCAATGCACCACATCAAAAAAATATTTCATAAAATGCTAAGACATTAATTGATTTTTGAGCGCACCAAATCACTTAGCAATAAACATAATAAATAAGTTTTTTTTTTTTTTTTTTTTTTTTTTTTTTTTTTTTTTTTTTGGAATAATGTAGGTCATTAGACTAGGGCATATTGTGAGTAAATTACAAGCCATGCCACCCTGCCCCTTCACATGCTCAAACAATTAAACATTTGTGATGTTGCATATGTGATCATACCACCCAAGATAATTTGCAAACATGGGCTCTTTCTAACATTTGTCCAGTTCTTTAGTGATCAACTCAGTGTGGAAACATTCTTGACAACCATATGCTTCAAAGCAATATGAACATCTTTGTGTATGTATATCATGATATATATTAAAATTCCAAATATATTTTGAACTAACTCTTTTTTTATACAAAGAAGGCTACATGGCTTCAATACTTTATGCTTGGCCTCGTCATATCAAGCATAAATTGTTGTAAAGTCAATACACGTTTTGTTAATACTCTCAATTTTTTGGAGGCTAATACAATTTAAAATTTATGAGTCACGAATAAATATTGCTAATGTTAAGCAATTTAACCATACAAATAAATATCTATTATATTTTTATATAGACTGGTACAAAGTGCAATTTACAATTTACATAAAAAATATATAGTATGTAAATTGTTAAGTCTATAACTATTGATAATCTGCAAGCATTTTTACATATCATTTACAATCTCAAAACACAAAAACAAATTACATCTTATCAATTTCTAACCTTGATTGCAGTCAACTCAATCATAAATAATTTTAATACAAACAATGGGACTAACTACTATACAAGCCTTGTTTAATAAAAGTTCAATTCCAATAAACTTCATTATCTACTAAGGGTTCGATCCCACTATGATTGCGAAACCACAGTAACTATGCTGTATTCGAAACAACAGTAACTGGCATACCTCCCTTCATACGCATATTGAAGTCGAGTGTATACCTGGGAACAAAGTCCTTATCAATTTTCAGACTAAACGCATGAACAATGGAAGCCACTATTGATTTCATCAGAATGAAGGCCATATCTTTTCCGAGGCATATGCGAGGCCCTGCGTTGAAGGCAGAAAACTTGTAAGGATTCTCCCCTACAAACTCCCCATTTTTAAACCATCTCTCAGGCTTAAGCATGAGGCAGTCCAGTCCCCAAATACATTCTATCCTGCCCATGGCATATATACTGTAGTCAACACCCCATCCTTTGCCCACCAGACTACCATCCGGTAAAACATCATCTTGCATAGCAGTCACCATGAATCTGGAAAGAAGGTCGCCTCCCTTAAGTCGACTGATCTCAGCCGCCTTTCAGAACCATGCAGACGCTTGATTCTCCACAAAAACGGCACGCTGTAGAGAAATCTCCCGAAGCTCAACTCCGTGGCGTCCCCAAAACTTCTGGCAAGGGGCAAATCTGGGAGACAGGGACGGAGATAAGCAGGATCCACTCCAAAGGCAACTCTGCAGATATTATCGAAGGTAAATCTCTGCAAAACATCCTGCAAGTTGATGGAGGCTACCTCAGTTTAGATATAATCATTTAAGTCATTGTTAACCAAAATGCATCATTATTTGGAGCACTATTTTTAAATAAAAGATGGATGTATTATTACTCAAAAGTATATTAGGTTTTTATTTGGTTTGAAATTTTATTTGGGTTAATTGCTAGTATGCTCTCACAAATTTCAGGAGTTAGAGCACTTTTTTCTACAACATTAACATATTTTGTATTGGGATTCATGGCAAGTATTTTTACTTCTTTAGAGGAAATCAAGGTTCTCCATGAGATCTTATTCATTAAAAGGATCAAAGATGTGTATCTTTATTCATTAGAGAAATGACACAACACAAAGTTAACCTCCTTGATAATTAACAATACAATTCTTTGTTTCATGGTTCAATCTCAAATTCTTTTTTTCAACCTCATTTTTAGATGTACAAACAGTCCCACTATTTTATTGAAATTATAAATTGTCAAGAGACAAATCTCAATAACTCAACTCTTCCACTTTATATTTTATGTGTAAATTCTTGTTTGAGATGCACTTTTCTTACATCTTATTTACTTGTTATAGTTATTTTAAAACATTTATGTGTATATTTAAATTAAATTAGTTTATAACATGTACTCTATATATTGTTATTAGTCTCAAAAGAATTACTAATATCAATAGATTTTAACATCTAATTAAATTGTATATTAATTATCAATAAAAAAATATTATTTTATATGTATTAAACTTTTTAATTTTTTTTAATAATTAAAATGTACATTTCTAAATGAAATTTATTAAAAAATTTAAAATAAATGATATCATTCACATTCATATTTATAACTACTATATCAAACCATATTAATAAAATTTATATTTTAAATTTAAAAATACAATATTTTTTTTTAATTAATTATATTAAAAAAATAAAATAATAAATAAATTGTACATATTTATTTTGTAAATGAATTCCCCCAGTTGTGATTAAAAAAAACTTCTTAATAAATCAAAGTCAGAATTTATGTCCAACGCGTAAGCATCCACATTTGGTTTATGTTTGATTCCATTCCTTGACGTCTTCTCTCCCTTAATTTTCCTTTCAGAAGTTTACAGCAATGGGTGACGGATGGGTATTTATCTTATGGATTCGGACAACCATTATGGTGATGAATTCTCCAAAAAAATCTAAAATATTAAGCTCGTATAATTTATTCAATGGAAAGAGGTAGAATTTTAATATTTCTTTGATTTTAATTTTGGAATTCAACGTCTGGCATATGGGTGTTTCTCTTTACATTCCCATATTAGATGCTTGTAGGCCCTGTAAATTGTTATAGTGTTGGATGAGTATCTATGAATATTAAGATTAAATTGTTTTACAAATAAAATTATCATACTCTTCTTTTTATTTATAAATATTACAGATTTGATTTTGAAGTTATTTGTTTAAATATAATTCTTTTTATAGGTATCAGAGTTTAAGTTTGAGCTATGATTTGCTCTTCACCTTGTTCAAGAATTCTACATTTTCATCTTTAGGGTGTTATTCATAATTGTTGAGGTTCCATTAGTCTTGGCTCTTTGTATTTTTATTATCTATTTATTCTTATTATTTTTTAAATTTATTAGTGGTACTAATTTAAAGTTCTTTCTATATAATAAATATTGATCAAATTTTTAACCATTAATTTAAAATAATAGATGGATTTTTAGAAAAAAATTTATATTTACAAACTTATTAGCTCTACTACAAATTCTAAAATTAATATTAATTTTCTTATTTTTAATATTTTCTAAAACGAGAAAAAACTTATATTTGGTATATGTATAGGTAGGACAACTTCATTCACATTTGAGGTAGACAAATAGAGATTATAAAGGCCAGGTGCAATGGCCAAACAATTGATAGGGGCATTGTTGAACAGTGATAGAACCATATGCTCCTCCAATGACCTATTCTCCACCTATTTTATAAGGCTCACCACCAACTGCTTCTATTCCATGCTTTTAGGAAACATATATTTGGAACATGTCCAATCCATTGGTGTAAAGGATGTTATGATATGTGAAAACATCTTAGGAATAGGAAACACATTGGAAAAAAAGTTGAACTTTGATGTGTCATCATTTGAATGCAATAAAGAAATAGCAGCAACATCTAAGGTAAGGAGAAACATCGAAGTGTATGAAATATGTCATAAGGGTAGAGTGACTTGTCACTTCTTTTCTAGCTGTTCTCCAGTGCAAGGTGTTTGCTCTAGATATTCCCCAATAGTTTGAGATATTCCAAATGGTTGGAGGTTTAGAAAAATATTATTAAAAACAATTGAATTTTGAGACTAACCAAGGTTTAGAAGTAGAGTTTTAAAAGTTACACCGTATTTTATATTAAATTTGATGGTTGTATTGGTATATTTACATTTTTTAATTATAAAGTATAATTAATTATTTTAGTACATTATATATTTTTGATGTAGAAAAAATAGGCCAATGTTTGGAGGCTATAAATTTTGATCTGTCCATCTATTTGAGATTATCCCGGCATCAAAATGATCATCTCAAAAGGTTTGTTGCTAACCTAAGCCACTATTTTCACTTGGAGGCATTTTTTGAAAATTTAAGAGGTCAAACGAGACCATATGAGGGTCCAAAATTGTAGTTAAATGATTTTTTTAGGATTTTTGTATTTTTAAAAATTACATATTTTTAAGATCGGACATGAACTTCAATTAAAATTCATACTATAGGATAATTTTAGAATTTAGAGTATTTCAATATATTTTTAGAGCTACACGCACTTGCATGCAAAACTTGCTAAAAATAACAACTACTAAAAATAGGAGTTTTTTTTATTTTAGTTTTTTTTTCAAATTTTTGCATGTCAACTCTAATTACGAGTTAAGGCTTATTTATGCATGGTCTTGCAATCATTTTTGATCAATCAATACAAATTAATTGTAAATTATTATTCAGATCTTGGCCTATTGTAATTTTTGGTCTTGATAGTAATTTTGGTTCATTATCTGGTATCAGAGCAAGGTTGAATCTAGGAGAAGTAAGAAATAGTAAGAGGATGAGAATGTATTATGAAGATGAACCAAAATATACAAGATTTGTAGAGTCAAGCGTAACAATTAATAGAGGTCATCACTAATTAGAGAAGAAGATAAGGTGGTGATGAAACTGAGGAAGACATAGATCATGATGAATAAATTTAGAATGAAGAAGGACAAGATCAGCCACCATCGATGGAAGAGAGGATGGTTTGGGATTTAGAAGGAAGAAATGAAGGAATCAAAATTAATGTTTCATATTTTAGAGGTAGTTTAAAACCAAAAGATTTAATAGATTGGATGAATAGCATGGAGAAGTTCTTCAAGTGGAAGACTATGAGAGAAGACAAGAATGTAAAGTTTGCATGCATGAAATTAAAAAGTCATGCAATGATTTGGTGGGATCACCTATAGAAAAAGAGACATAGATAAGGTAAAGAGAAGATTAATTTGTGGAAAAACATGGAGAAGAAGTTGGGGGGAAAATTGCATGTGAATTATACACATACCCTATATAGAAGATTCCAAAACTTGAGACAAAAGGATCACAATATACAAGAGTATATAGATGAGTTTTATAAAATTTTCATATGAGTGGAACATGATGAAACAAAAGAGAAGATGGCTGCAAGGTATGTAAATGGTTTGAAACTTACTATTCAAGATGAATTCAGCATGTATAGAATACTTATCATAGAGGAGGCTTATCAATTAGCTTTGAAGGCAAAAGAAAAATAAAATAGATAGAATTTCAAAAGAATGTCTCTTGATCCAACAATAGGTAGATCCCCTCCAATAAGTGGATGAGATGGATTTAATACCACCATAGTTGGGTCTAATACTAATACAGGTGAATCATCACGTGGTGCAGAAAGGCAAGATGAGAATAGGCAAGGGTTTCAATACAAACAAAAAGAATGAGGGTTTCAGAGAGGACAAGGTTATGGTAGTGTTAGATGATGGTTCATAAATCAGCATAGATCTTATGTTTGTTATAGGTGTGGAGAAGAAGGGCATAGGGAATTTGAATATCCACATTATCAAGATCAAGAAAGGAAGCAAGAGGATCACCCAAAAGTGATTTTAGTTGAGGTTGAGATACAAGAGTAAAATAATGAAATTGTACCAATAGATTTTGGAGAGAATCTCATGATGAGAAGAATAATGATCACTCTAATGAAAGAACAAGTACAAAATAAAGAAGGTGGTGATGCATGGCAATGATCAAACATTTCTCAAACAAGATGTACTTCATGCGAAAAGGTATGCAAAATAATTATAGATGGTGGTAGTTGTGAAAATATAGTTTTTAAAAAAATGATAGAGAAATTACATTTGCAATGTGAAAAACATCCTAATCCTTATCATATTTCATGGTTTAAGAAATGAAATGAGGTTATAATAGATAAAAGGTGCTTAATTAAGTTTTTTATGGGAAAAACTTATAATGATGAAATATGATGTGATTTTATTCTTATGGATGCATGCCATGTGTTATTGGGGAGACCATGTCAATTTGATAGGAAAGTAATTCATGATAGGGAAAAGAACATGTACACTTTTTGGAAAGATGGTACAAAGTTAGCTTTGTTACCTCTTAAAGAGGAAGAGAAGACATAAATCATTCCATCTACTCAAGAATTTATCCAAGATATGAAGGTGGTAGGTTATTGTTATGTATTAGTAGCAAAGAATGAAGACATGAAAATGGTAAAAATACCGATAAAATAAATAAGAGTGTTGAAAGAATATGTAGATGTTATACTTGATGAATTATTGGATGGTTTATCATAGAAGAGAGATATTCAACATCACATTGATTTGATTCTAGATCATCTATACCCAATCAAGTAGCTTATAGGATGAATCTAGTAGAACATGCAGAATTAAATAAATAGGTTACTAAATTATTAAGAAAGAAGCTAACAAGGGAGAGCATGAGTCCATGTGCAAAACTAGCATTGCTAACACCAAATAAAGATGGAGGATGGAGGATGGAGAATGTGTGTGGATATTAGAGAAATTAATAAAATTATAATCAAGTATATATTTATTATACCTCATTTAGATGATATGATGAATGTGCTTGTAGGAGCAAAATATTTTACCAAGATTGATCTAAGGAGTGGTTATTATAATATTTGAATTCATCAAGGAGATGAGTGGAAAACATTATTCAAGACTAGGGATGGATTATATGAGTAGATGTTGATGCCCTTCAGATTATCTAATGCACCTAACATATTTATGAGGATGATGAATACATTGCTACAAGAATATATTGGTAAGTTTGTGGTTGTTCATTTTGAGATGTTTTGGTATTCAGTAAGACTAAAAAATAACACTTAAAACATTTAAGAATGGTACTAGATTTATTAAGAAAGGAGAAGTTGAACACAAATTTGAAGAAGTGCAGGTTTATATAGAATAATTTAGTTTTTTTGGGATTTGTTGTTTTAGTAGATGGTGTGAGAATAGATGAAAAAAAGATAAAGCCAATTGTTGAGTGGCTTATTCCAAAAATCATTATAGAGGTTAGAAGTTTTCATGGTTTAGCAACATTTTAAAGAAAATTTATTAAAAAATTTATTAATATTGTGGCACCAATAATATATTACATGAGAGAGAAGGAATTAGCATGCACTAGAGTACTTACAGAAAGATTTAATTTTTTGAAGAAGAAGATTATAGAAAGACCAATTTAAGCATTATTAGATTTTAACAAAGTGTTTGAGGTTGAATATGATGCTTCATGTGTTATAATTGGTGTTGTGTTGAGTCAAAAAGGAAAGATAATAACATATTTTAGTGAGAAATTGACTAGACATTTTGGTAAGATGAAGATCATAGCTTTGGTGGATGATAGCATATAATTTATTCAAATGAATTTAATAAATAAATCAATAACCTTCTTTGATGATACTTGTAGACTTATATTTCACTAGGTCTATACATTCAAATTTTGTCTTTCCCTTCTTCCAAAAATTAATACCTTGTTATAACATATTTAGAACTCATCACATACTTTGTTCAAGCTCTGTCTTGGCTGTGTATAAATGCATAGTGTTATAAAGCCTAGTATAATCCTTCCATGAAATACTTATTTCTAATGACTTGAAAATAATGTAAACACCATAAAAATCATCAAACAATAAAACTTGCCTACCACATATATCACTCACATTCTTGAAAATTTCACTTGACATCAATTTATGTATCTACATAGGTATCCAAAACTCCCTCAACAACCTTCTCATTTAACATCATTAACATTGTTTCCATATCAAGTTATGTTCTTTTTTGTAACTCAACCCAAGAGATACACTACCACCATTCTTTTTATCTCAATTATTTCAACTCAATCAAAACTTCATTCCATTTCATTCAAGGATTTCAATGGACTCATAAATCTCCTTTGCACTTTCAACATACTATAAATATGCATTTATCTCCATTTTTGGATAGGATATATATATAATGTATACTTACTATGGTCATCTTTCTTTTTGGGAGCATTCAAAATAACAAATAATTATTTTTAGTCATTCATCCATATCTTGAATATGTTGGGATATGAATGCCAGAAGCACACAATTGATTACCAAATACGAGCAACTTAATATGCAAAAATAACCAGAATCAACAAGTAACTAGAATCCAGAAATAACACAAGATATGAGAGACAATACACAACTTATATTATAAAGAATATGCCACTTCTTCTCCACCACCTCTTCAGAGGCTTCCCACATCTCAAGTGAAAAATAATTCTCTCCTCAAAGCTCTCTCTCTTAGGTCCCAACACCCTACTCAAACACTGAGTTGGTGTTCACCTTACACCTGTGTTCCACGCACTCCACAAGTGCTCCACGCACTCCACAAGTACACAAACGTACTCCAAGTAGATCTCCCCTAAACTTGAAATAACTTGCACCTCAATAGACCTTACTTATGGAAGGATCTTCCTTACCTTCCTCTTTGCTCTATCTGAGTACACACTGTACTCCAAGTAGATCCTGCCTGATTCTGCTCCCTATTGTGTTGCTGTCCTATCTGATCTTGCGCACCTGCAAATCAACTTGGTTCTACACACCTGTGAACCTTGACCTTGTACACACATACATCTGCATATCAATGATCTTACTTACCATGTAGATCTCCTATAGAAGCCATGCTCACCTGATGACCAAGATCATACATACTTGAAGAACCCTGCTGATTCTCCAATCCAGCACCCACACTTGGTACTGTGGCACTAGGAGGAACACACCATTGCTCACCTCACACATAGAAGGAGCTTATAATATTACTCTCTTACTCTCTAGCACAAATTTACAATGCAATCCATGAGTCTATTATATAGATCTCATCCAAACAATAATTAGACACCTAATTACAATAATTAGATCCACAGCTCTCAGTCTAAAATTAGCTCTTGACATGCAAACACTTGGTTCATCAACTAACTACCCATAATATACTCGTAGTCTGAACCACACAGGTGACCGACGTCGGTCCCTGTCTGCCTGGGGGTCACCGATGCCAGCTAACTACTGATCGACGTCAGTTGCTTCCTGTCTCTACCCTACCGACGTCGGTTGGCTTGACCGACACCGGTGATAATAACATTCAGTAACCCTTCTGCAACCTCCTCCATGTCTGCATCAGTGAAGATTTTAGCTCCACAACCTAACAATCTCCCACTTGGAGATAAATAGCTACACTATACCTGTACCTGTATCCCATCTAATCTATTTCCTGGTTTGTATCCCTCTTTAAGATCAATCCTGAAGACAACCCACCACACAACCTGTGGTGCACTTCTTGTCATCCGAGTACCCTACCGCATCCGCATCTACAAACACATGTAGTGAAGTCCTGACCTTGAATAGCATGAATCCCTGTTGCTAGTCCTTCTCACATCCCTGAGAACTCACTTCTCCGAATTGGCTTCTAACTCTCTAACAACACCCACTGCTTGGGCAAACTCAGGCCTATACTAGACCTCATGTGATTTCGGACACTGAACTGTCCAGCTCTTAGTGTGCTTCGATTCTGAATCCTAAACCTCGCCAACACCTGATTCACATTAGCTCCCACTGGAAACAAAATCAACCTGTGATCTCCATGTCTCCCATGCCAAAGAATTTCGCTACTCCAAATTCTTTATAGCAAACCACTGAACTAATCTTACCCTTAGCTTAGCAAAACCCTGTATGTACAAACTTGCTAGCAAACATACCATCCACATACAGTAACAGAATGATGTCATGACCATCATCCCCTGGTAAGACAAACCACAGTAGTAACCTTGACATTGACTAAAGTCATGCTTTGTCATCCACCTGTCAAAACCTGTACCACTGTCCTGCAGCTTCCTCAAGACCATATGCTTGGCCTTCTGTCTCACGTGTCCATTCTCTCTATTCTTCAACTAAAGAATCCATTCGTCTATGTGCTTTCATACCTACTGGAAACCCTACCAAATCTCTGCTTGGTTTTGCAATCTCTCCATGCCATGCTCCCACTGTTTCCTGGATCCTTCCTGCTTTGCAATTAGCAACTAGTATAAAGAAGAGGAACAATGAATTTGAGGCCTACTTACGTCTTCAGTCCTCCATATGGGCATTTGAGACTCCTTGATAGCTTGCTATCCACCCAAAATTTGTTACAGTGATCGACCTCGGTCACCACACAGTCTGCATCCAACCGACATCGGTTCTTGCACCTGTCCTGACTACCAACCCTATCGACATCGGTGTCCTCATGCTACCGACGTCAGTCCTCATGACCGACATCGGTCTTACCTACTGCTAACATCGATTTTCCTATCGATGCTGGTACCTATGTTTTCTGTAAGTGATGACTTTTCACCTGCGAGCTCCTTTGAATCAAGTCCCATGTCCGAACTGCCCTGCTCAGAAGTATCTAGCCCATCCACTAGTCTCTATCTGCCATCTTCTCCATAAACACCAAGGCTTTCCAGTTCCTAAGCCTGTCAAATATATCAGTCTTCTGCTTAAGAACATGCATCTCCTTCCTGCTCATGTGACCAAGCCTACGAAGCCACGTCTCCACAACAAAAGAAGAATCAGTAATATAAACAAGTAGATAGAGAGTACATATTTTCTTACCACCAGCTAATTCAAGTGTATCCACTATGAGAGTTCTTGTGCATCTCTCATCACTCAAATCTTCTAAAGAAATTAGCCACATCTCCAAACCTGGGACCTACATGACCTCCTTCAACACCCGTGTGTTGGCCACCTGCAATTTTAGCTTCACTTCCCCTTTGCCAATTCTTTGGCAAGGCTCACCAGCTCCTCTACCTGGGGCTGCATGGAAAGAGGCAACCGAATCTATTATCCAAGATTCAACTTTATCCAAGAAACCTCCCAAAGCATCTTGTGCAATAACCCTTGCAACATCTGCATCTTCAGTTCCTTCATGTTGATCTGCTACCAACCAACAATCTTCTTTTACCTGCTCTTTCTTTCCATAGGACCATAAGTGACCATTTGTGCTTTTCAACTCCTCCATTCTTAGCTTAATTTCATCTGCCATTGCTCTACTCCCACTCAATCAGAAACCCCTGAGAGTGACCTGTAACCAAACACAAAACCGCTTCCTACAATCTTAGCTCTAATACCACGTGTTGGGATATGAATACCGAAAGCACACAATTGATTACCAAATACGAGCAACTTAATATGCAGAAATAACCAGAATCAACAAGTAACTAGAATCCAGAAATAACACAAGATATGAGAGACAATACACAACTTGTATTAATACTCATATAGAAAAGAATACAATAAAGAAGATGCCACTTCTTCTCCACCACCTCTTCAGAGGCTTCCCACAGCTCAAGTGAATAGTAATTCTCTCCTCAAAGCTCTCTCTCTTAGGTCCCAACACCCAACTCAAACATTGAGTTGGTGTTCACCTTACACCTGTGCTCCACGCACTCCACAAGTGCTCCACGCACTCCACAAGTACACAAACGTACTCCAAGTAGATCTTCCCTGAACCTGCAATAACCTACACCTCAATAGACCTTAATTATGGAAGGATATTCCTTGCCTTCCTCTTTGCTCTATCTGAGTACACACTGTACTCCAAGTAGATCCTACCTAATTTTGCTCCCTATTGTGTTGTCCTATCTAATCTTGCGCACCTGCAAATCAACCTGGTTCTGCACACTTGTGAACCTTGACCTTGGACACACATACATCTGCATATCAATGATCTTACTTATAATGTAGATATCCTATAGAAGCCATGCTCACCTGATGACCAAGATGATACATACATGAAGAACCCTACTGATTCTCCAATCCAGCACCCACACTTGGTACTGTTGCACTAGGAGGAACACACCATTGCTCACCTCACACACAGAAGGAGATTATAATATTTCTCTCTTACTCTCTAGCACAAATTTACAATACAATCCATGAGTCTATTATATAGATCTCATCCAAACAATAATTAGACACCTAATTACAATAATTAGATCCGCAGCTCTTAGTCTAAAATTAGCTCTTGACATGCAAACACTTGGTTCGTCAACTAACTGCACATAATTACTCATAGTCCGAACCACACAGGTGACTGGCATCGGTCCCTGTCTGCTTGGGGATCACCGATGCCGGCCGACTACTGACCGACATCGGTTGCTTCCTGTCTCTACCCTGTCGACGTCGGTTGGCCTGACCGACGCTGGTGACAGTAACACTCAACAACCCTTCTGCAACCTCCTCCATGTCTGCATCAGTGAAGCTTTTAGCTCCACAACCTAACATAATATCTAGTCATGGTTATAATGCAATCAAATTGATATGACCAATTATGAAGTAAACTCTGAGAGTCACAAATTCATGATGTTAATAATGGATGCACTATGGTTTAAATAGATGAAGTATTAACACTAGTATATATGTGATGGTAGAGTTTCAATACATAAAATATATCTAAATGATAGATCTATTTTGCATAAATTTCAAAATAGATACTTCTTTCTTAAATCATTGTCTAGTCAACATTATTTCAAATTAATTCCCTTATAAGGACACACTAAACATTAATTATCAAGAGAACACTTTTGATCATAATAAATGATTGATACCTTATCTATACTAACTATCAATTATATCAGAATTGATAATCACCATCAAAAATATTCCTTGAATTAGTTGCATAGCTCCAAGCTTGAACAATAAACAAGGAGGTAAATGATAACCTAATACAATTTCAATTTAAAGTGAATATTTTATTTTCTGTTAATAGACAATGAATGTTACTTGATAGATCAATGATCCTTCCCAAGAAATTGCATTTAACTTGTCAGGTCTCCATTTTTGAAATCCACTACCAACATTCAAAGACATAATTACGACTGAATTATTTATAAATTTAGCTATCATTTCATGAAAATGTCTTATCACCCATCTAGATGGCCCAGTATGAAATTCTTAACATAAACTTACACAACACAAATCTATCAATTTACAACTAATCGATATCTTATCAAGATTTTCCCAACTAATTTATAACCATACAAGATATAATTCAGGATTTAAAGGAATAATATATCAACAATGTTGAATAATTTAATATCATCTCAACTTTCCTTACTTAAATACCTCATTCATAAAATGTAATTAGTCTTCCTTCAAATTGTGTTGAGTATATAAATCAAGAAAATAAATAAAACATAGTCATCAAATTTTAAGAACTCATCCAGACATAAATGTCCTCCTTTATTGATCAAATTACTATGAAATGATTGGGTGCAATATTTTTTGGTGTATAGATATTTTCAAATCCAAATTGCATATATATACAATCTTATTTACACTATATAGACTTAGAAGTTTGTCTCCACTATTCTCCTCAATTATATATTTGTTGACATACTACCTCCTCTTATATACATGTAGATACTTTTATTAGTCTCTTCCTGATAGGCTTGGACCCTACCTTCCCTCAACCAATGTAAAAATATAGGCTTGTTGATAAATAAGAAGACAAAGTCTCCTGCTCAACTTAGGAAATACCTAGTTTGTCTTCAATGTAGAATTCTAGACAAGTCATGAGGTGCTTGTCACCTCTTCATAGTTAAATAGACTTTTAAAACATGGTATTGACCTTTTAATATTAAATATATTATATAAGTCCTACCCTTACAATTTTATTAATTTATTATCCTTCACAGAAAGATTTATTTGACCAAATTATACCTTCATATGCAAAATTTACATAAATTAGTTGATGCTCCTGCTTCAGACTCCCTATGTACAAAATTTTGATCTCCTAATCAAAAGGCTTCTTCCTCCTCTTCCAATATTTTTTTACTTCATCTTCATGCTTTTTTGTTCTTTTGCTTTTCTTCCTTATCTTGTTTTTTAGGTTGGGGAGTCTAATAGGCTCAATCTTCTCTCCATTCCTTCTTGTTTTCTTATCCTCCATGATGAGGATATACACCTACACTCTTTTCTCTTGATTTTACTTGAAAACTCTTTTATTTATTTCCTTTGCTTCTTCATCAAGTATACCTACACATACATCATACAATAAACTATTAAATGAAAAACTTTGAGACCTTCAAGTCTCTTCAACGTTTTGTCTCCACACTTAAATTTTTCAATTTGACTTGTCATTTGGAACTCCTCCTTGAGACATCATTATCTCATGCCAACTGTCTATCTCTTCCATTTCTATTTTAGAGTCTTTGTCCTTTTCTTCATTATTTATGGAATGCTCCAAATCTACCATTTCTACTAATAGTTGTTCCATATCTCCACATACAAAAATAGTGTTTTGTTACTCTCCTAGCAACCTTCTTTCTTCTACAACTTGTTGCCCATAATTTTCTATCTCCCTAAGAAGACATTCTTCAATATTTAAAACTTCAAATTTATTCCTATCTCCATCTTCTTCATCAAAATTCCACAAATCTTGGTCAAATTCAACAACAACATCAAAAATAAAACATGATTACTTTACATTATACCTTGAATTTTCATTCTACAAATTCTTGTCTTCACTTTCATAGTCTTCATCTTTCTCATCCTCCTGAGTGAGGATTGACTCATCTTGTTTGAGCAAATACTTGTGATGGAGGTATAATTTATCCTCCTTGATTTCTTTAGCTATTGAGGCCTTATGGTAAGCCTCTTCTTATTTATGTCCATATATTGACTCAAAAACTTCTCTTTCAACTCTTTTACCTACAAACAAAACATCAAAATAAATGTTAGATATACAAACATTTGGCCACTTGGCCTCTTGAGTGGTTTGTTGATATTGTTGATCTATCTTTTCAATGATGAGATACATCTCATCTACCAAGTATTAGTTCTCTTTAAAATGAAACTCTTCAAACTCTTTATTCCTAAGCTTGTTTCCTTGTTCACACTGATTTCTCAACTTTTTCTTTAAGGCAATTCTTAGCCTTTTCTCTCTTCTACTTTCCATCATCAACCTGACTAGCTATCTCACTCTCTTATTTTTCATATCCCATCCTTGACATGGGTTCTACATACTCTTTGCCATGATCTTTAATATGGCTATCCCGTACTTAATCTCATCCACTTTTCTTTTCAACTCTTCTTCCCTCTATTTCCTTCTTCTTTCTCTCTCTTTTTCTTTTTTCATCTAGTTCACTTTACTAGGTAGTTCTCTCATCAATTTCCTCACTTCCTCAATTTCCATTTTGCCTCACCTAAAAATATCTCACCTAAGTCAGTTGGTAGATCATCCAAGCTTCCAATTTGGATATCCTTATTGAGTAATTTACTAGGCTTTTCTTGAGCTTCACAAGCTCTTCTTTAAGCCTTATTGGCTTTCACTTTCTCCTTAAGCCTTTATAGGCTTTCAATGCCTTGAACCACCTTCTTTTGAAATCCTTATGATAATATTACTACAATAACACTGAAACAAATATAAGCTACTTAAGAACTTTAAACACATCTTTCAACAACTTCTTATTATCTTTCTTTTCTCAACCTCTACAAGCTTAATTTATGTAAATAGAAACTTATATAACCTGTCAACTTTCAAAATCTCAGAACTAATTATAAGATATCAAATTTTTCATTTATGAGACCTTCCTAAGCTCTAATACCAAAATTTGATAGTAGATAGTTTCTTCAAATGAATTCAAGTAATAAAGCCAAATCAATAACCTTCTTTGATGATACTTCTAGACTCATATTTCACTAGGTCTGCACATTCAAATTTTGACTTTCCCTTCTTCCAAACATTTATACTCTATTATAACATCTTTACAACTCATCACATACATTTTTTAAGCTTTGTCTTGGTTGTGTATAAAGGCACAATGTTATAAAACCAAGTATAATCCTTCCATGAAATACTTATTCCTAATGACTTGAAAAAAATGTAAACACCATAAAAATCATCAAACAACAAAACTTGTCTACCACATATATCACTCACATTCCCACAAAGTTCACTTGGCATCAATCTATGTCTCTACATAGGTATTTGAAACTCCCTCAATAACCTTCTCGTTTAACAGCATTAATGTTGTTGCCATATCAAGTTATGTTTTTTTTTTTAACTCAACCCAAGAGCTACACTACCACCATTTATTTTATCTCAGCTTTTTCAACTCAATCAGAATCGCATTTCAATGGACTCATAAAACTCCTCTGTACTTTCAACATACTATATATATATATATATATATATATATATATATATATATATATTGTGGTTGTGTTTTATTGTAGTTATTCATCCATATCCTGAGCATCTAGTCATGGTTTTACTATAATCAAATCAATATGGCTAATTCTAAAGCAAAATTTGAGAGTACAAAATTCAAGATGTTGATAATGGATACACTATGGTTTGAATAGATCAAGCATTAAAACTAGTGTATATGTGACATCGGAGTTTTGATACACAAAAATACATCTATTCAACAAAAAATTTAAAATAGATACTTTTTTCTTCAATCATTGTCTAATCGACCTTGATTCAAATGAATTACCTTATAAGAACACAATAAATATTAATTATCAATAGAACACTTCTAATCATAATAAATGATTCATACCTTGTATGTACTAACTATTGATTATATCAGAATTGATAATCACCATCCAAAATCTTCCTCGAATTAGTTGCATAGCTCCAAGCTTGAACAATACACAAGGAGGCAAATGATAACCTAAGAAAATTTAAATTTAAAGAAAATCTTTTATTTCCTATTTATAGACAATGATTGTTACTTGATAGATCAATGATCCTTCTTGAGAAATTGCATTGAACCTGTTAGGTCTCCATTATTGAACTCCACTACCAACATTCAAAGATGTAATACAATTGCATTGTTTATAAATTTAGATATCATTTCCTAAAAATGCCTTATTAGCTATCTGGATGGCCCAATATGAAATTCTTAACATAAACTTATATAACACAAATCTATCGATTTACAACTAATGGATATCTTATCCAGATTTTCTCAACCAATTTATAACCATGCAAGATATAATTCTAGATGTAAAGGATCAGTATATCAATCATTTTTAATAATTTAATATCATCTCAACTTTCCTTACTTGAATACCTCTTTCATAGAATGTAAGCTATCTTCCTTCAAATTGGGTTGAGTATATAAATCAAAAAAATAAATAAAACATAGTCATCAAATTTTAAGAACTTATCAAGATATAAATGTCCTCCTTTATTGATCAAATGACTATGAAATTATTTGGTTCAATACTTTTTATCATATATATATTTTCCAATCCAAATGATATATATATATATATATAATCATATTTACACTATACAAACTTAGAAGTTTATCTCCACTATTCTCCTCAACTATATCTATTCATTGATAGACTCCCTCCTCTTATATACACATAGATGCTTTTATTAGTCTCTACCTGATAGGATTGGACTCTATCTTCCCTCAACCAATACACAAATATAGGATTGTTGATAAATAAGAAGATAAAGTCTCCTTCTCAACTTAAGAAATACCTAGTTTGTCTTCAACATAGCATTCTAGACAACTCATGAGGTGCTTGTCACCTCTTCTTAGTTAAATAGACTTTTACGATGTAGTATTGACCTTTTAATATAATATATATTATATAGGTCCTATCCTTACAATTTTATTAATTTATTATCCTTCATGAAAAGATTTATTTGACCAAATTTTACCTTCATATGCAAAATTTACATAAACAAGTTGATGCTCCTGCATCAGACTCCCTATGTACAAAATTTTTGATCTCCTGATCAAAAGGCTTCTTCCTCCTCTTCCAATATTTTTGTACTTCATATTCATGATTTCTTGTTCTTTTCCTTTCCTTACTTATCTTTTTTTTCTTTTTGGGGAGTCTAATAGGCTCAATCTTCTCTTCATTCTTTCTTATTTCCTTATACTCCACGATGAGGATATACACATGCACTCTTTCTCTTGATCTGCCTTGAAATATCTTTTTTCATTTCCTTCACTTCTTCATTTCATATACATTCACATACATCATATAATAAACTATTAAATGAAACACTTTGAGACCTTGAGGTCTCTTAAACTTTTTGCCTCCACTCTTCAAGTCTGTAATTTGACTTATCAGTGCAACTCCTCCTTGAGACATCATTGGCTTATGAAAACTATCTATCTCTTCCATTTATATTTTAGAGTCTTTGTCCTTTTCTTCATTGTTTACGGCATTCTCCAAATCTTCCATTTATAATATAGTTGTTCCATATCTCCACATACAAAAATAGTGTTTTGTTTCTCTCCTAACAACCTTCATCTAAAACTTGCTACTCATAATTTTATATCTCCTTAAAGAGATATTCTTCAATATTTAAAGCTTCAAATTTAGTCCTATCTCCATATTCTTCATTAGGAGTCCACAAATATTGGTCAAATTCAACAACAACATCAAAAATAAAACATGATTGCTTTACATTATACCTTGAATTGTCATTCTACAAATTCTTCTCTTCACTTTCATAATCTTCCTCTTTCTCATCCTCCTAAGTGAGGATTGACTCATATTGTTTGATCAAATCCTTATGATGGAGGTCTAATTGATCCTCATTTATGTCTTTAGCTATTGAGGACTTATGACAATCCTCTTCTTCTTTTTGTCCATTTCTTAACTCAAAAAATTCTCCTTCAACTATTTTACCTGTAAACAAAACATCAAAAGAAATATTAGATATAAAAACATTTAGCCACTTGACCTCTTGAGTGGTCTATTGCTATTGCTGCTCCATATTTTCAATGATGAGATCCATCTCATCTACTAAGTACTAGTTCTCTTAAAACTGAATCTCCTTCTCAAACTCTTCATTCCTGAGCTTATTTCCTTGTTCACACTACTTTCTCAACTTTTTATTTAAGGCAATTCTTAGCCTTTTCTCTCTTCTACTCTCTAGCATCAACCTGACTGGCCATCTCACTCTCTTATTTTTCATTAAAGTTGTATTAGTAATCTTAATTTATAAAATTATTATTTTTATTAACTATTTGTCATTTAATATACACTTCATTAATATTTCTTATATCAAAAAAAGAGATATTTATAAAGGAATTGAAGATAAGACATAAAACTTTTTTTGATGTCAATTTAAACATAATCATTGAAGTCATTGTCAACCAAAATGCATGATTATGTGGAGCACTATTTTTAAAAACAAGGTGGATGTATTATTACTCACAAATATACTAGGCTCTTGTTTAGTTTGAAATTTTATTTGGGTCAATTGTTAGTATGCTTTCATCAAATTTACATGGAGTCAGAGGACTTTCTTATACAACATCAACAAATTTAGTATTATGATTTATGAGAGGTTTTATTATTTCTTTAGAAGAAATCATGGCTCTCTATGAGATCTTATTCAATAGGAGGATCAAAGATGTGTAGTTTTATTCATCATAAAAATGACACAACACAATTAATCACCTTGATAGTTAACAACACAAGTCTTTATTTCATGGTTCAATGTTAGAATTTTTTCATGAACCTCAATCTCAATAACACAAATGAATCCACAATTTTAATCAAAATTCATAAATTTCCAAGAAACAAATCTCAAAAACTTAACTCTTTTTCTTTCTATTCTATGCTTAAATTCTTATTTGAGACACGTTTCTGGCATCCTCTTAAATTTTTATGATTACTATACATGTATGCATTTTTAATTTAAATTAGTTAATAACTTATGTTCTATATTTATTATTATTAGTTCAGAAGGGATAAGCATCATTTTAGTTAAATTCTTATTAAACAAGGGCCGCATAGTGGCCAATCCCTACCTTTGTGTCAAATAGTATATTGCATTTAAATCATTATATTTTTGAAATCAAAGTAGTAACATGAAACAGGTAAAAACAATTTTTTAATATTCAATGTGATAAAATGCTAATTTTGAAATAAGTTTAGGCACTGAATCTAGATCTAAATATTGACATAAATGACAAACAAAAATAAAAATTGAAATGTTAAATAAAAAATGAAAATTAACCTATATAAATTATTAAAATGTAATTTTAATTGGATATTATTTGTTAATAGAAATAAAATTACAAAACATGAAAAATAGTTTCTTTTGTTGAAAAATATAAAATAATATAATATAAAGTGATGGCAGTATTTGGTAATATAAAAATAAAGTATAAGTTTGGATGTGAGTCCTTGAATAGTATCATATATAATTAAACATTATTAATAAAGAAAAAAAATATTGAAGTTTAGATTAGATTCACAAAAGTCATTCACATTTTGTAATAGACACAAAATATAATATATCTATGAGATGTAAGTTCTTCATAGGTAGTACTATTACTAGTTGTTCATCTTATCCGTGTAGGTAAGGGAGGTTTTTATCACCATAAGTATTAGATGCAAGTCCTCCATAGGTATAAGAAGTTTTTATCTACACAATGCAAGACAATGATAATAAAGTATTTATTAGTGTGTAGTTTCAAAGCTAGAAAAAGAAAGAAAAATTTAGAAGTAGATTATATACCTCAACATGTATAATGACTTTTTGTTCATCAAAATTAAATTTTCCTTGCAATAAAAATCCTCTTAGTAAGTAAATAGTGCTCACCTTTTTCTATGAGATAGTCATTGAAGTAATGTTTTTAATAATGACTTTGAAAGACTACATTGTATTTGAATGTATTTCTAGGAGAAAGTAAAAGTAAATATCTAACCCAATCATGAAACCTGTAATGATTTTTTATCAATGGAAAGAGTATGCCAATGACAAGAAAGAGACCATTGATTTTAAATTCATTCATATTATTTCTAAGAAGAAATAAAAGAATACTAACAAAGAGAAAAAACATAGAAGTTGAAATCAAATGAAGGGTGGCCTCAACCATTTCCATTACCACAGGTGTAATTGGTGTACAATAATTATTGTAATATATAATTAAGGGCAGGGTCTGGGAATCCCCCTTATCTTGGGATACCTCTATTCACATAAACAAGGTGGATTGATATAATTGATGTCTTATATGAATATAAAATTAAAAAACTAAACAAAATAAAAAGTTTTATCAGCTCACTAGATGTTAAAGTAAAATTGTTTTCCTTCCAAATGTCACCAACAACATCAATTTGGAGTGATTTGAGTAAAAAAATTATTTTTATATTATTTAAAGGTAAAACATTCACTTGTAGATATAATTATTATAATTTTATTTTTTGAATTTATTATCCACCATTTTTGTATTTCTATTTTTAATGTAATGATGTTGTGTTATAGATTAAGATATATGGCATATACAATAATTAGGTATAATAATATCTAGTTTTTTATATTTTTATTTCTTTAATGTAATGATGTTGTTTTATAGATTAAGACATGTGATATATATAATAATTAAAAATAATAAATATTAATTTAAGGTTCTTCAATCATTCATGAAATTATATTAATAAGGATTCATACAAATGGTATCTTCAATGTATATCTTTTCTATAAAGGATTGATATTACTATCAATTGTCTACCACTTATACATTTTACATTAATATTTATTATATGATAAAAATATATATTTATAATTGAAGAATTGAAGATAAGACATACAAATCTTTTATAATGTCAATTTAGACATAACCATTGAAATCATTGTCAACTAAAATGCATCACTATTTGGAGCATTGTCTTCAAATAGAAGATGGAAGTATTATTAATAATAAGTGTGTTAGGCTCTCATTTAGTCTAAAATATAATTTGGGTAAATTTATAGTATGCTCTCATTAACTTTTAATGGAGTCAAAGTACTTTATGAAACCACATCAACATATTTTATATCGACATTCATAACAAATATTATTACTTCTTTAAAGGAAATCAAGGCTTTCTATGAGATCTTATTCACTAGGAGGATCAAAGATGTGTAACTCTATTCACAAGTTAAAAGACACAACATAAAGTTAACCTCTTCGAGAGTTAATAACACAACTCTTGATTTCATGGTTCAATCTCAGACTCTTTTCTTTAATCTCATTTTTAGATGTATAATTCAACTCACTATTTTAATTAAAGTATAAATTGGTAAGAGATGAATCTCAACAAATTATCTTTTATGTTTTATATTTTATGTATATTTTATTACATCCTATTAAACTATTATAGTTACTATTAGGCATGTGTATGTGTATTGATGTGCAAGAAATAGGCTAACTTTTGAAAACCATAAATTTTGATCCATAGTTCTATCCGAGAGCTTCGACACACCAAAATGACCATCATTCCTAGATAAATCACTCTGACTAGAGGACAATGGAAGGATATAAAAAAAATATTTTGACCTTCATGTGCCCATTACATAACAATGTGTTGGATGTCTCTATGATTGTATATAATACTGGAAGAGGTGGGAAAGGTTGAACATTAAAAAGGATAGGAAGTTCTCTCATTATAGGATCATCTGTTAAAGTCCATAGATGAACTAACAAGGTCCATAGCTAGACTATTAAAATATGTAGCATTTATGATACTTCTTGTTAACTCATCCTCTATTTCTTCCACATGATCAGTGATTGTGACCATAGCTATAGAAGAGATACTATCACATTTTTATTTAGATTGATCTACCCATAACTATTTTTCAAGATTTATTAATGGTTGTGTAGTTAGATATAAAAAATTCACTTTGATTTAAGACTATTTGACATGGTCATATCTACTAATTTTGAATCAATCAGAGCTACCAATGTTGCTAACCAAGGTCTTCCAAGGATCAATGGGTATCTAATTTGAGAGAACAATAAAATCAACAGATTATTCCCATGACTCTATAGTTAATGTTATATATTCAATGACACCTTCTAGTTTAGAAGTAGAATGATCTTCCATTTGTAAGACTGTGGTGGTGGGTTGCATATCTATTAGAGAAAGATTTTGTATGGTGTTTGTAGTTATTACATTAATAGTAGCTCTTAATTCCACCAACACATTTTGTATCTCTTTCTTCCAAATTATTATAGAAATGATAGGAATCCTTAGGTTCCAATACTTAGGTAAAAGTATCTTACCTATTATTAAATCAACAAACTTTTCATCTACTTGTATAGTCTTTTGATATTATCTTTTCCTACCAAGTGTCTTAATACATAAATTTTTGATTACCTGATTGAGTTCTTCAATGTCGCTAATAGCTTGCAATAATGGAATTTTTATATTGAGTTTTATGAGTTCCTAAATCAATTCATATTCACTTTTGTCTTCCAATTCCTTCAATCATTACGGAAAGGGAGAAGGTGTAGGATTTATGGTGACTTCCTCTATTTTCTCAGTTTTCTCTTCTAACTTTTCTTCTTTCACTGGTTGAGTCTATTGACTTGATTTTTCATGAGGCATTTCTATGATGATAATATGAGGTTTTTGTAATGTTTTTCCTAACTTGAGATGTATGTCTGCACATTCAATAACACTTACCCAAATAGTTTCATCTTGTTCATTTACATAAACCTACCTATACTTTGGATTTTCTACTAGCAGCATAGGTAGCTGAGGTTGGTTTATTTACTCTATAGGGGTTACTTGAGTTCCTTGAGGATCCATCAAATCTTGTTATTGTGGAAACCTTATTTATTATTGATTATAGTTTGGTCCAAGGTTCCAATGTTGATTAACCCATGGTTGATAATGAGCTTAGGGTATCCAAGATTATTGAAAAAATTGAGGCATCATCCATGGTTGTGGTATCCACTCCTAATTTCCCCACTGAGGTGGTGCTACCTAAACTTGTGGAGGTACATGTCATTGTGTAAAAATAATCGTGATTATTTTTTTGAGAAATCATTTTATTTACTTTAAGCAGAGCTTAATTCCTCTATGGTTTGTATATTATATATGAATTAGTTATTAAGAGTAGGAAGGTGACTATAATTTCTTGTATCATGATCCTGAGCATCACATATTCCACACATTTCTATTTTGTCTAGAGGACCATCTTTGAGTGCATGTTTTAATGTGCACTTTGGACATTATATTTTTAGTGGCTTGGTTTTATATTTATCCTTATCTTGAAATCCATCTAGCATTGTGTTAAATTCAACCATTATATCTTTTTTGAAATTTTCTAGTTCCTTCATGAGTTGGCTTACCTCACTTGATTTTCCTAGTTTACCTCTTGTACTACTAGGTTTTTTCCTAGAGTATTTGGTACATAGTTGTGTAATCTCTTAGAAGTCTAGTTCGGAAATATATTCCTTCCCTATGAGATTTAAATAATCTCTAGAGGAATCATCTAATAATTTAAGTAAAATAGTTTTGATCACTTCCTCGAATAACTTATATCCACACCTATTGTGGGAAAAAGTAAACATGTCTAAATAATCTTCAAGGTTCTCATCTTAATTCTATTTTATCTTGAAGAATTATTCTTTTTTGTCCTTGACCTTATAGTTATATTGGTGATTGTTTAGGAATACTATTTATATTTCTCTCCAAGTACTTAAGAGTTTCTTGTTAGTCCCATTAACCACCACATTGCTTTTTCCTTCAACGTAGAGGGAAAGAGTTTCAAATTTTTATTGTCTAAAGTGTAATCATAGGTTTGGAAGAGACATTTTAACTCAAAAAGGAATTAATCTATATCTTTATTTCATATACCTATAAAGGTGGGTGGATTGGATGGTGAAATGTTTTTTATTATTGTTCGATCATCATTCTCAAAGATGATGGAGTAAGAAAAAAGACATCCAAGGTGGATTCCTATGAGAATTTTCTACATGACCTATATTTTATCCCACTGTAAATAGATTTATATTGAGAGGAGGATATCCTTCAAGGTCTTCTTTCTATTCACTATCTGTAAGTTCAAATTTTATAGAGGAAGATTCCTCTAGATCCTGAGATGTACTTTCAAAATATTTGTTTATTCCTTTCTTCAGGCTTTCTATATTTTCTAAAAGTACCTTTATTGTCTCTCTTAAAGGATGAGGATATTTTAGAAAAAGCATTCATTGTGAATCCCTTTACCTACTCATATACTTGTATTTGAAAAGAGATTAATTTATTCTATATATATATATATATATATATATATATATATATATATATATATATATATATATATATATATATATAAGCTTAAGAATTCCTTGGTAGAAGTGACAAAAACGATGAATATCATTGTTATCCCTTCATATAACCAATCTATGTTACTTTTATTTCTTATCAAGGCCATTATCCAAGGTCATCTACAATAAGGTATCATCAGGTTCAGCTATTAGTGTTTATTGGGGGGGTTTTTGACTTGATCTATCCTAAAATCCTACTTCCTAATGTCTTAACTAATGATTGAAATAATAGACTTTCTCAAAATTTAAACACATCAAATTTAATGAAATGCTTATAAATTAATCACACAATACTATTAAAAAGTAAACACACTAAAATGAAATATCAAATCCACACTCTAAGATAAGTTGTATAAATAAGATTATTGAAATTGAGGAAATGATAAATGCTTGTTATAAAAAACACATACATTAATAATCTATTCTAACCTACATGTTATCAATCCAATTACATAAAGTATTTATATTAATTCTAATTAAAAATAAATAATAAAAAAGTTATAAATACTAAAAGTACATGTCTTGTCTCCTTAAGGAGTGGACCCTTGCTCACCCTTGGATTCAGGGTCAAAATAATTAAGTCCTTAGAAATCTATCTTGACTAACACATAGAAATGAAAGATTATTCTACCATAAAATATTTGTATTCAAAATGATAATTCTTGACATGTTTTTCACTACTGTAAAATGAGTATTGACCTATGTTTTATTGAATACAAATAAATGAACTATCTTAAATACTAGGCAACAAATTAAGTAATTTAAAAAAAGGATATTAAGAGGGATTAGTATAGAAATAGGGAAGAGTGTTACAACAAGATACACATGAAGTTGGGAAGATCCTTGTGGGATTTTCAACTAGTTCTTCCAACCATATCTGATTACCAAATCTTATATACAATGTATCCATATCATATTTTCTAGAGTTGTAACCTATGTCTAATAGCTTTTATAAATGGAAAGCTACACATAAAAATAAGTCTATATATAGGCATATGTAAAAATATAAAGTATCTAGAAGAGTCCTTGATCATCATGGAATAGATGAAGGAACATTTGGCATGCCTTGGAATATGTTGTGGATGAGTCTATAATGAGCTGTGAGAGTTTGTAACATGCCTTTCAAAGTTTGTATCTTGACTAACATAATCCATAGCTTGATTGTCATAATCCATAGATGTCCGTCAAGGTGCATAGAATGCGTGGAAAATTATAAAAATTTGCTTGAATGATCAGTTCATGTCAATGATAGTTATTTGTCTTCATGAGATCATATCAAAACACTTATTTAGATGCCATAATACGTATACATATCAAATATGGAAGACTAAACATGAAAATAGTTAGAACATCATGTAAAAAATATTAACTCAGAGTCACATAGGATTATAGAGACAAAAAAATTCATCTTCTACCTTAGGTTAGTTATAAACCCTAAGACTACATGTAATACTCAACTCAAATGACACATTTATGATTTTGAAGGATGATATATCATGGTTATAATGAGTCATAGTATGGTCTCATCACCAATAAATTCAATTATTTTATAACTACCTCCAATCCCATAAAATTCACACCCTATTATAATTGTTAATTAATCCAAATTAATTAGCTAATACTTCTATAATTACATGGATTTTGAGTATCCACAATTATCAAAATATCAAAAATTAAATATTATCCACATCATGACATCATCTTCCACCCCCTTCCACTTTTAAATTTTTAATGATGTCATAGGATCTACCTATCCTGCATCATCTAAATTATATAATCCAAAGATTCCTCTTTATAAAATTTAATGATGTTATAAGTTTCACCTATCCCCTAAGATCTGATTCTTAAAATTTAAATATTCTCTACCTAAATTTAATACTCCACCTCAAATCCCACTAACCTCCACTATCAAATTAAATTATCTCATTTAGTCCTCCATGGGCCCAAACTCCCTACCCACTTCCCACTCCTACGATTTACACTATCCAATTTAATAATCTCCCATAAATTCAATCATCCTCCATAGTTTATCTCCAACCAAGATCAATGGCTCTCATTATTTAGACCAAATATATAAATAGAGCCACTCACCTCCATTTTGATTAAGCTTGAACTATTAAAAAAATTGTCATCCAAATACTATCCATTGAAGCTTCTAATAATCAAGCATCAACATCAACATTTCAAGGAGAAGTCCTAAAAAATTACTGATCCATCTCAATCAATCCTTTTATAACTATAATAATCAACAATAAATCCAAGCAACATCCAATCTTTGAAAGATTAATTGAAGGTTTTTTATTTGGCATTTTTAATTCTCCCTTGTTTAATTTATTTTTAGATAGCTCATCTAAAGTAAATTAGAATAAATTTAGTTAGTTTCCATTTTATTTGGATTTTTAATAATCTAATAAACTTATTCTTGTGTTACAATAATGATGCGACAAGTTTTTTACATAAAAATATATTTTTTAAATAAGTAAAAATATTAAAATTTAAATGAACCAATCATATGTTTTTTATTAGATATGTTAATTAAGTTACTAAGTACTTGTCAAAATCAACTAGTGGCCTTATATGTGTCCCCTTTTCCATTTTACACAAATAGTAGTGATTCAATTTTTAAAAATGAATACTAAAGAAGATTTTGTAAAATTTATTTCTAATGTTTTAAATAACAGCACAGATGTTAAATAATGGAAATTTCCATCTATAATTATTGAAGAGATGGAGGCAACATGAGGCTTCTTTTCACTACTAAAGGAAGATAAAATGAAGTATTTCACATTGGACATATTTTCTAAATTTCACTATACATCAAATTTTAACTCGTTGAGGGATAAATTACTGAGCTTGAGAGATTTTATCTCTTATTTTTGTCATCTAGTTAATGATATAGTTCATACGTTGTGTCAAAATCCACATTTTTTTAATATTGGAGGATGGAAAAAAATCTATTAAAAGCATACAATGCTAAAAGGCGAAAGTTAGTTTACCATATTTTAGGTAATAATTCATTTATAATGCTACTTTAACTACACTCAACCTTGTCACCATTTATGTAGATGAAACATGTGTATATTTGGAAAGGGAGAAAGTGGTAGAGTTATGGTGACTTCCTTGATTTTCCTAGGTTTCTCTTCTAACTCTTTGTCTTTCACTAGTTGAGTCTATTGACTTGCTTTTTCATGAGGCATTTCTGTGGTGATAATCTGAGTTTCTTGTAATTTTTTTCCTAACTTGAGATCTATGTCTACACATTCAATAACACTTACCCCTATCGTTTCACCTTGTTCATTTATATAAACCTACATATTCTTTAAATTTCTTATTGGCTAGGCAGATAGCTGAGGATGGTTTACTTGGTTTGTAGGGGGTGCTTGAGTTCCTTGAGGATCCATCAATGCTTGTTATTGTGGAAACCTTCTTTGTTGTTAATTATAGTTTGGGTTAGGGTTCCAATGTTGATTTAACCATGGTTTTTGATGATCTTGGGATATCCAAGTTTATTGAAAAGGTTGGGGCATCATCTATGGTTGTGGCATCCATTCCTGGTTTCCCCACTAGGGTGGTGCCACCCAAACTTGTGGAGGTGTATGCGATTGTGTAAAAAAAATCATTGAGCTAAACTAATGTAGTTGATTTTTTGGGAAGGCATGTTATTTCCTCTAAACATATTTTACTTCCTTTATGGTCTATATATTCTATTTGAACTGGTTCTTAAGAGTAAGAAGGTGACTAGAATTTATTGTATAATGATCCTAAGCATCACATATTCCTTATATTTATGTTTTGTCTAGAGGATAATCTTTGAGTGCATATTTTAATATGAAATTTGGACAATAGATTTCTAGTGGTTCAGTGTTATATTTAGCCTTATCTTGAAATCCATCTAATATTGTGTTTAGTTGAACCAGTATATTTCTAGTTCTTTCATGAGTTACCTTACATCATTGGATTTCCCTAGTTTACCTCTCCTACTACTGGGTTTTGTCCTAGAGTAGTTGGTACATAGTTTTTTAATGTCATGTAAGTCTAGTTTGGTAATATCTCCCTTCCCTATGAGATTCAAATAATCTTTGGAGGAATCATTGAATACTTTAAGGAAAATAGTTTTGATCACTTCCTCGAATAACTCATATCCACACCTATTATGGGTAAAAGTAAACCATTATAGATAATCTTCAAAGTTATCATCTTCATTATGTTTTATATTGAAGAATTTTTCTTTTTTATCCTTGAACCTAATGTAATTTTGGTGTTTATTTATATTTCCATTTCTCTCCAAGTGATGATAGAGTTTCATGTTAGTCTTATAAACCACCTCATTGCTCCTTCCTTCAAAGTAGAGGGAAAGAGTTTCAAATTTTGATTGTTTGAAGTGTAATCATAGGTTTGGAAGATAACTTTGAAATCAAAAGGAAACTAATTTGGGTCTTTAGTGGATAGACCTATAAAGTTAGGTAGATTAGATGGTTAAATGTTATTCATTATTGTTTGATAATCATTCTCAAAGATGATGGGGTAAGAAAAAGACATCTCAAGAGGATTCCTGCAAGGGTTTCCTACATTACCTATATTTTCTCTCATTGTAAGTAGAGTTCTATTGAGAGGAGGAGATCCTTCAGGGTCTTTTTATTATTCATTATCTAAATGTTCAACTTTTATAGAGGAAGATTCCTCTAGATCTTGGGATGTAATTTCAAAAGATTTATTTCTTTCTTTCTTCAAGATTTCTATCTTTTTTTAAAGTACCTTAGATCTCTCTCCTAAAATATGATGATATTTTAGAACAAACCTTCCTTGTGAATCCCTTTGCCTACTCATATACATGTATTTGACAAGATAGTAATTTATTCTTTTTTTTTACTCTTAGCTTAAGAATTTACCTTACTAACACTTTATAAGAATTCCTTGGTAACAGTGCCAAAAATTATGGGTATCATCATTATCCCTTCATTTAAAAAATATATGTTGTCATTTATTACCATTCCTAGTGTATAAGGTTGTCTATAATAAGGTATAAATTAGGTTCAACTAACAATGTTGGTTGGGGGTAAGATCCTAATTCTTAATGTCTTAACTAATGCTTTAAATAACACACTTTCTCAAAATGTAAACAAATGAAACTAAATGAAATGCTTAGAAGTCAATCACACAATGTTGTTAAAAAGTAAACACACTAAAATAAAATATAAAATCCACACTCTAAGATAAGTTGCAGAAATGAGATTATTGAAATTGAAGAGATGATAAATGTTTGTTATAAAACACACATACATTAAAAATCTATTCTAACCTGTAGGTTATAAATCCAATCACATAAATTATTTATATTAATTCTAATTTAAAAATTTATATAAATACCAAATTTACATGTCCAGTCTCCTTGGGGCGTGGACCCTAACTCACCCTTGGATTCAGGGTCAAAATAATTAGGTCCTTAGAAATCTATATCGACAAACACATAGAAATGAAAGAGTATTCTACCATAAAAATTTATATTCAAAATGAAAATTCTTACAATGTTTTTCACTATTTCAGATCGAGTATGGATCTACATTTTATTGGATACAAAATAAACTAATTGTCATAAATACTAGGTAACAAATTATCTAATGAAAACAAGAGGATATTAATACAGATTAGTTTATATGGCCGAAATAGAGAAGAGCATTACAAAAAGATGCATATGAGGTTGGGAAGATCCTAGTGTGATCTATAACTACTTCTTCCAACCATATCTGGTTACCAAATACTATATATAAAGTATCTATATCATCTTATCTAGAGTTACAACCTATGTCTACTAGCTTTTATAAATGGAAATCTACACATAAAAATAAGTATATATATAGACATATGTAAAAATAGAAAGTATATACAAGAGTCTTGAATCATCATGAAATAGCTAAAAGAACTTATGGAATGCCTTGGAACATGTTTTGGATGGGTTCATAATGAGATGTGAGAGTCTATAGCACAACTTTCAAAGTCTATATCTTGACTGCCATAATCCATAACTTAACTATCATAATCCGTAGTTGTTTGTTAAGGTCTACACAACACTTGAAAAAGTCTAAAACATTGCTCAAATGATCAATTCATGTCTACCACACTTCTTTGTCTTCATGAGATTGTAGCAAAACTCTTATTTAGATGCTATAATACTTGTACATATCAAATATGGAAGACTACACATGCAAATAATTAGAACATCATGTAAAAAATGTTAACTCAAACTCACATAAGATTATAGAGGCAAAATCATCCATCTTCTATCTTAGGCTAGTTATAAACCCTAAGACTACATGCAATGCTCAACTCAAATGACATATTTATGATTATAAAGGAAGATATGTCATGGTTATAATGAGTCATAGTATGGACTCATCACCAATAAATTCATTTATTTTGTAGCCACCTCCAATCCTATAAAATTCACACCCTATTCTATAAGTTATTTAATCCAAATTAATTAGCTAATCCTTCCCTAATACTATGGATTTTGAATATCCATAATTATCAAAATAAATTAAATAATCTACACATCATGACATCATCTTCCACCCCCTTTGACTTTCCAATTTTCAATGATGTCACAAGATCTGCCTGTCCCCCTCCACCTAAATTATATAATCCAAAGATTACTATTTCTAAATTTCAATGATGTTATATGCTCCATCTATCACCCAACATCTGATTTTTAAAATCTAAACATTTTCTATGTAAATTTAATACTCCACCTCAAATCCCACTAGCCTCCACTATCAAATTAAATTATCTCATTTAGTCCTCCATAGGCCCAAACTTCCTACCCACTTCCCACTCCTAATATTTCCACTATCTAATTTAATAATATCCCATAAATTGAATCATCCTCCACAGTTGATCTTCAAAACCAAGAGCAATGGCTCTCATTACTCAGACCAAATTTATAAATGGAGCCACTCACCTCCATTTTGATTAAGCTTAAACTATTAAAAAAAATTGCCAACCAAATAATATCCATTGAAGATTCGACTCATTAGGCATCAACATCACAAATATCAACATTTCAGGGAGAAGCATTGACAAATTACTGATGCACCTCAATCAAGCCTTTTATAACTACAACAATCAACAATAAATCTAAGTAACATCCAATCTATGAAAGAGTAAGTGAATGTTTTTTATTTGGAATTTTTAATCCTCTCTTGTTTAATTTATTTATAGATAGCTCATCTAAATTAAATTAGAATAGATTTAGTTAGTTTTCATTTTATTTGGATTTTCAACAATCGAATAAACTTATTCTTGTGTTACAATAATGATGCGACAAGTTTTCTAGGTAAAAATATATATTTTAAATAAGAAAAAAGATTTAAATTTAAATGAACCAATCATATATTTTTTATTTAATATGTTAATTAAATTAATAAGTAATTGTCAACAACAACTAGTGCCCTTACATGTGTCCCCTTTTCCATTTTACACAAATAGTAGTGATTCAATTTTTAAAAATGAAGACTAATGAAGATTTTATAAAATTTATTTCTGATTTTTTAAATGACATCACACATGATAAATAATGGAAAATTTCCATATGTAATTAATGAAGAGATGGAGGCAACACAAGGCTTCTTTACACTACTAGAGGAAGATAAAATTAAATATTTCAACTTGGACGTATTTTCTAAATTTTACTATACATCAAATTCGAACTCACTGAGGGATAAATTACTAAGATCGAGAGATTTTATCTCTTATTCTTGTCATCTAGTTAATGATATAGATCATTTGTCGTGTCAAAATCCACATTTTTTTAATATTAGAGGATGGAAAAAAGATCTAGTCAAAACATACAATGCCAAAAGGTGAAAGTTAGTTCACCTTATTTTAGGTAATAACTCATTTTTAATGCTAATTTACCTACACACTCTTAACCTTGTCATAATTTATGTAGATGAAACATGTGTATATTTGGTAACCATTTATGTAGTTGTGACATGTGTATATTTTATAACCATTTATCTAAATAGATAAGACAAATTAAAGGTTGAACCCTTCCTAAGACATGAAGGAATAAGAATTGAATACACAAGAAACTAAAGACTTATGTAGTCTCTATAAATATTATAAAATTGGAATATAAGAAGGGTTTTCATGGTTGTTATAGTATTTCATATCTAGTATAAGGTCACTTTGTATTTTTCCATATGATATTTCCCTAGTCGATATACTATGTTGTAATATATTTCACTTTGCAGCCCACTTAGTTTCTAAGAAATTTAGGTGTTTTTTTAATTTTTGTCGACACATCTGATCAGGCAGCTTTTATTATTTAAAAAAAAATTATATAGATTTGTAGAGGAGAAAGTGTAGTTTTAAAATATATAATTTTTTTTATGTTAAAATATTATTTTTAATTATTACTTAATTTATACATAACATACTTCATTATGTCGTATATACATATCATCTCAAATTCCCTTATAAATTTTTGAATATTAATCAAAAGTTTATAAAATTTATATCTCAACAATCTACACATTCTCAATTATATTGTAAAATTTTTTACTTTCATGAAGTTAAGGTCAAAAAGTTGTGTTCTTACACTTGCAATTTCAATTTTCCAATTGTCTTGACTTAAAAAATTATTTAAAAATTATATATATAATAAAAATATTATCAACAATATTCAACATTTCACCTATCTATATATGAAATTTCATACAAAAATTCAATCATTTACTAAAAGAAAAGTGTTCGTACACATGCACTCTCCTTATCTTTCTACAAAAAATTATCAGCCTATTGTCATAAATGCATCTATTCCATACACTTTTATCATCTAGGTATTGGAAAAAATATATATATTTAGAAACTACATTCAAAATTACATAATTCATACTTTTATGTCATTTTCAAATTCCTTTTCAAAGTGTCTCTAACATTCTCTCCAAGTTCAACTATTGTTATTTTCTAAAAAATGGTGTTGCTTTATACGCCCTTTTTATCCCCCATTATCTTGCATCTACTCAATAAATTGCATATAAAATTTATTTTTTGTAAGACTATGAAGATGGTTTTCCAACAAAATTTAGTGAAGTAAAGAGAGTAGACCTATCTCTAAGAGAAATTCACATTGAGCTTAAAGAGTGCACAAGGCCAATCAAGAAGAGACCATATGTACTATTTAAGTCCTAAAATGAAACTAAAGGTTAAAACATATATTGATTACAGGTTGAAGTAGGTATCATATATTCAATGAAGAAATATGTTTGGGTAATGTTGTTGTTGGTTCAACCAAAAGAGACTAGATAAATCAAAGTGTGCAGTACTCATTGAGCATCGAAGTTTTCTTGTGTGAATGATCATTTTATAACTCCATTCATCGATGAAATGTTGGATACTATAAAATGTCATGGAGCCTACTCATTTATGGATAGTTTTAGTAGATATCATCAAATTTCCATTGCAAAATATGTCCAATAAAAAAACCTTTGCAATCAATTGAAAGAAGTAAAACTAAAGAATAGTTAAAAAATAGTGTAGTACTTTATATTATATGTTAAAAAATAGTGTAATACTCTAAGATGATATTAATATACATAAATCAATCAAAAACATGTTGAGATATCATTCTCAAGGTGCCTATTCCACTCATGTCACAAATCCTTTATACTATAGGTGCATCAAGATTGACATCTCAACATATTTTATGTAAACAAATTTGGAGATAATTTATAACCTTTATAAAACTATTTGTAATTATTTTGAATTAGCTACTAAGTAGAATTCTCTCTCACTTAATCATAGAAAGAGTATTCTAATTTATAAATTACCCATTCTATTTTTTATTTGAATAGGTAAATAAAATTGTAAATGTAATTTATCATCAAAACACCAAATTGAGATGCACTTACAATTTATCAACATTATCACCATCATTATTTAATATAGGTTAGATTCTATTGAGCTTCATCATCTAGTATGGGTTTGATTCCACTAAATTTATTATGAAACAAAAATAACTATACTTCATTCATAATAATTATAACTGGCATCCCTCCCTTCTTATGCATATTGAACTTAAGTGTATACTTAAGAATAAAGTCCTTATAAATTTCTAGATTAAATGCATGAACATTATAAGACACTATCAATTTCATTTGAATGAAGGCTATCTCTTTTCCTAGGTATATGTGAGGCCACACATTGAAGGTAGTAAAATTGCAAGGATTCTCTCCTATAAACTCACAATTTTTAACCAAAAATCCCATGGTGTGAATCTTGAGGGTGTGAAAAACCTAAGCAAAGGTTTTATAGTTTAAAAAAAATTAATTTTGATCACTATAATGCATTAGTTAAGTATGACACATGGTTTATCTACAACACCCTTGTAGTTTTCTCTTGCTAGACTAGGAATTTTATTGTGTATAAACAAGCCAAACTCAAAATTACTATTTGGGATAAGTTTATTTGTCTTCATATTCCCATTTTATATTTCATTGAATAACTTATTACACCCTTAGGTCATTTTATTTTTCCTAAGCACATAAATGTTTTCACTTCCATGTCACAAAAAAGAGCTTATGTAGAAGTAGACCTTTCCATTAATATTAAAGAAACTATTGACATTCAAATATGTGACCAACATAATTCAAAATGATTCTTATAAATTAACATGCATATCACATGATTTAGGTGTCAAGCCATAGACCATAATATTCATTAATGCAACCCTCTTATGGTCAACTTATGACCAATTACACAACCAAACTCACCAAATGTGAAGTAAAATGATGCTCTGTCTTTTGATGACTAGACCACAATCACCAAAATAATACTAACCAACAAGCTAGAGGAAGAATCAAAATGATGGATACCTTGTACAAACCCAAAAGAGGTTCTACTACAACCTCAAAATGATTGGCTCACATCACTATCCAAGTGATGTTTTTACTCTCTCACACCCCACAAGTTACAATGATTTTTACTAGCCCTAAAATTCATGTTTCTATATATAAACTATATTAACCATATTTAGAGGCAAAATAATTGTGATCGACCAATAATTCAATAACTTTTCAATATAAAATAGTTATTTACAGCCCCTTTCCACTCCTTGAAAATGTAAAATATATACAATAGAGGTAACACACTTTCCAATTAGGTGATTATATGGGGAGAAATAATAGTCATACTTGTCCAACAACTTTGCCACCCTTTATGGCATGGATAATGAGAAAAATATGAACATTGATGTTTCCCTATGATAGTTTATCTTGTGATTTTTCATATCCTTGGTGATTTGTATTGTAAGTATATGGTCAAGGAAATTTTTTAGTGTTTTGATAAAATGAAGGTTTTATGTCTGAAAATATTTAAATGTCTCTAATTCTTTACTTGATTCCACCACCATATCTATTTAGTTTGAAGCATTGTGCCATGTGGAAAACCATGATAATTGGTGTGGCAAAGTTGTCATGCTTATTTAGCCTTACGTATATCCTTGAATTATTAGATGGGGTCTTAAACCCACTTATCTTTTAGTGTGGAACATTCTGTATTTTATAGGTTGATCCATTGGTATTGCCAAAATTTATGTTTCTAATCATTTCGTTGAGTGGGAAACATTATGATGATGAATTACTAACACATTTCTTGGTTTTGATTGGATCCTCTAAAAATATTTCAACATGATTGAATCCATGGAAGATAAAGACGGATTATTTTTTAAATTATGTGGTGCATAGGTAAACTAGAGGCACGGTTTTACATGCACAAAAATCTTGGATTGTTTGACCCCAAACATCATTAGTGTCACTCCATTATAATTTAGCTTGGTTTACCTAGTCTTACCATAGATAAGGTAATGATAGGGTTTTAAAATAATTAGATAGAGAATTATTATCAAAATATTATCTTTTCTATTTTGATAACAATAAGGATCACCCTATTAGTGTGGTTTTGAGAGAAATTATATTTAATCATCTCCCCATGTAATTTTGCATCTAGTGGTTCATGCTTCAAGTAAAAAGGGTTAAGTTCAAAATTTACCCTAACACTACACATCTAAGTCATAAACAAACACATACCTATATCAAAAAAATTGGAATCTAGTCTTGTGTATTTATAGGGAGCTTGTATGGAATAATATATGCACATATGCCATATCACATGCCATTGTTTTCCTTTGTGTCTATTGTTAAAAATTTGCATATTTTCATTAGAGTGTTTATGAGGTTTCACACCATGAATTTCTTAGATCTTCATAAAAATGGGATCTATCCCCATTTAATGAGGCCTTATAAAAAATACAACCAAGTGGAAACACAAGACCAAGGTTAAAGAATTATAGACAGCTTATGGTGCACAAATTCATTTATCTCCTACAATATTACACATCTATAGTTAAGTTAAGGTTATATATTTCCCTCAATCCCATCATGAATTGGTCAATGATAATTTTGCTTATGAATCCTTCTTTACTCTTTCTAAAGAACAAGCATATGCTACCCATGTCATGAATATTTGTTAGACTTATGAAACTATGTGTTTTATAGGATTGATAAAAATTATTTATATTCTGGGTATCCAAACCTCTCTCCATAGCTGATAAGTTCAAAGTTTTCTCTAAGGTCATTGCATTTAACCATGTGTAATATTCCCCCTATAGGGTGCCCTCCAAGGCTGATTATTACAAGTTGGAGTGCCTCCTAAGGCTCTAATGTATTCCACAGTGTTTATTTGGATATTTTAAATAGATATAAATAAGTACAATGTTTTGACCTTCTCAATATCAAATTCCATGGATCAACCCTCTATATCAAGGGGATTATTTAATAATTTGAAAAAGATGAGGCATGATTTTTTTCTTGCATAATTACATCTCCCAAGTCACTATCTATGACAAAAAAATGTGAAAGGGTGCTAGCTTGAATTGTCTCCTAATTATCCCCATAACATTTGAAATTGTTGGTGCCTTTATTATTTAGAGTATATGGATGACTTGGGAGTTAGATAAAACATATAAAATTTATGATGAATATGGTCTCATATATGGTATGTCATTAAAATATAATTCCCTTGGGTGTTCCTTAGTTATCATTTACTATGGTGTTTCCATTTCCATGGTCACTTAGGTAAAAATTATTACGATATTAAAAAATGGAATTAAGGTTATTACTGACCTCTTTTTCAAACAACCCAGCTATTGATTCCCCTAACCTTCCATCAAACAACATTTTTTGCTCAACAATGGAAACCATCAATGCATCACTAATATTTAAAAGGATATTATAAAGTGACATCTACAAAAATAGGAGTGAATTCATCACCTAGGTGGTGGATAAACTATAAATTATTTGTTGTGACTCCTTCTCACTAGTATAGTCCCCAACATAGTTATTAGGTATTCTATATATTTTAGATAATCTTAGTTAGTAAAAATAGTTAGTAATATTAATATAGATTAGTAGGAGTGAGTGTGATTGTACACAAGGTATGGTAACAATTTAACTTAGAATAATAATTAGGATTAGGATGTGTGCATTAGAGGGATAAGAATGTACTTATCATTTTTAGGAGGGAAGTCTTGTATAAGAAGCTCCCTAGAATATAAATAGATTAATCTTGTTGTTTACTTCATTTCCTATCAAAGCAGAGGATTTCAAATGGAATTTTGATAATAAAATGGGGGAAGTTTCATGTTTTATCTAATTGCCTCTACTCATGAGAGAAAGAGTGAGTAAAAAAATGTACCCTATATTTTTAGAGTAGTTCAACTTTGAATAAGGTAGTTTAGAAAAATTTAAGGAATTTTCATTCATTTTAAGGTATTTTTAGTCTTGTACAATATTGGACATTAGTGGTTGTACCATGTGTATTGATTCCACCCATAATGTACTTATTTTTTAAATTGTGAGCAATTAACACAAATAAAAGTCGTAGTCTATGCACATGGAAAAAAAAATTCAACACCTAAAGCATAATCAGGGGTGATGTAAGTAAGCATTTTAACCCTAATTTCACACATGAAAAAAAAATTGGCACTAACCACAATTAAATATAATGGGATATAACAAATAAATATCAATTTAAGTTTAAATATTATGATATGTAGTGGGTAAAATATTAAATTTTATTAATTTATAATTCCTTACTATCAGATATCAAACTATCACATTAGTTTTAAATGTAAAATACATGTTAGAGCCATGTGAGACTGGGTGGTATCATACATTACTTAAGAGCATGTATGGATGAGATCATGGTGCCCTTAATCATGTTAAGAGTAGGTTTTTCACTCCATGTGTGTTGTCTTGATATGCATCTACCAACCTAACTTAATTCATCCTTCACTTCTCTAACATCATGGATCTACCATTAAACATCATCAGCCTCCTATGTTTGTTTATCTTGTGTGCTTTTTTCATATCTATCTTTTTTCCCACTAGTGTTTTCAACCATAGATGCATCTATGATATTGTATCCAACTCTACAATGTTTATACCTACTAGACCCATTTATTTAGTTTATTTTAGTTTAGATATTAATGTCCATAAGAGGCAAAGAATGGCTGAAAGGAATAAAAAACATATTATATGAATATAATACATTAAGGTAGTGCAAAAATAATTTTAAAAATATACATAAAGAAAATCAAACTTAATGAGAAATAAGGATTCTATTATAAGAGGGCCTTAGATCTTCAAACCAGTAAAAAGGTGTATTACCTTGTAGATTTGGACCAGGATTTTGAACCCTATTATTCATGCCATGTCTATCTCGATGATTTTACATGTCACATTTCCATCTATTTCTTCCTATGTCCATTCACATATGCCTCATATCCATCAAATCCAGTCATTTTGATTTCTTCCAACATCTTACACAAACACATGTGACTTCTATTTAATCTATTTTTGCTTCCATAGTAATATCATATATGTGTATGGAAATTATAATTCTATGTTCACCTTCCACTAAATGTAATATAGAAATGAGTGGTATATTTTTATGAATAAATTCAAATAAATCTAAGCTTTATGTTATAATTTATTATTGTATCTTTTTATAGTTTGGTGCTTAGGTTAGTCTATATTTATCAATGTTTTGATTAGTTTTATTTTATGTGGTTATAGAGTCAAGAGTTTGTGTTAAACTATTTTTTATAAGGTTATAGTTATTTGTTTAAAATTTTAGTATGTTACTTGTATAGTTATAAAAAGCATAGGCCAATAGTTAAATAATGTGGTCAATAAAAAAAATTATTTATATTTGAGTTTAGTGTTATTTTATTGTTAGTGTAAGCTTCAAATAATTACACATGTTTCAATCATTGTAGTAAAAAAAACTTACCTTATTGAAAGGATGCTATAATAGGAGAACCTGACATCCATTATAATTTCTGAATCTATGTTTTTTATTTTTTATTTTTAAGGGGGAAGAGGGGGCAAGGGGCTTATAAACATATGATTCAACCTATCTAGATGAGTTTATAGGACGTTGGAGGAAATGGAGGAAGGATGCAAACAAATGATCTTGAGTGTATCTCTAACTCTAGATTCAGTGATTGTTGTAGTGACAAAACCAAATGCTCCCAAAATATATCATAATTAAAGAGTTGTTAGTCATCAACAACACTAGTGATGTACTCTACCTACATAATATTTAGAAACTTGTGCCAAAAATACTAAAGCAATAATGGTATAATGGTAGTGATGTTTATTTTTTATGTTTTTGATCAAGTGGAAATGATAAAGTACAAGTATAGATTGATTCAAATTAAATAGGTGCTTATTTAGTATTTTTTAGATGAATAATGAGTAATATTAGACTTATATTTAAACCACGCCTTTTAAAAATATATGACAATAGGGTTTAATAAGATAAATGGTTTGATCCATAGAATTTGAATGATTTGAAAATTGATTAAAGGATATTTATCAAATTTTAGGCTTTTAGCACAGTACAGTAGATCTAGGTCATTAGAAATGATAGGGTCAAACCATAATATAAAAAATTAGCCATAGTGAGATTATGAATGTGATAATTTTGGTAGCATCAAGGTTTATAATTTAAGGGTATATCCCTAATAGCTATTTATCAAGTATATACGACTAATATGTTATAAAAGTCAAATTTAAGTATCTACTGTACTATTCCTCATGTTGGGTTCCTTTCAGGGCTATGTATTCTAAGTTGGAGTGCCTCCTAAGGTATTTACTATGGTCCAATTGAGAAGGATATAAATTATTCTAGCTGGGTTCTTGGGATTTTTGAAATTAACCAAAAGATATACAATGTCTTGGCCTTTTTGATATCAAAATCCAAGGCTTAGTCCTTTGTATCAAGTGGATTATTCATTATCTTCGAGGAGATGAGGCATGGAATAATTTTTGTGCAATTACATCTCCCAAGGAAATATTATGACATAAAAACATGGAATGGTGTTTGCTTTCATTCTCTCCTAATTATCCCTATAACAATTAATTTTTTTGGCACCTTTGTTTCTTAGAGTATGAGAAAGACTTGGGATCTACTTAAACCACTTATCATTTAGGATGAAGATGGTTTCATATATGGGATATCATTAAAATATCATTAATATTTATCACTTGTTATAGATTTTTCCTTTGTATGGTCTCATATTTCAAAAGTATCAGTTTGTTAAAAAAGGGAATTAAGGTTATTATTGACCTCTTTTGTAAATAGTCTAGAGATTGGTTGCCATAGGCTTCCCTCAAAGAACATTTTTGGCTCATCAGTGGTGGCCATGAATCTATCACTAATATTTTTAATGCTATTACAAAGGAACATGTACATAAAATAAGAGTGCAACCACCACTTAGGTGGTGGAAAGATTGGAAATGGTTGGTTGCAACTCCCTTTCATTGGTATAAACTCCATCTTGATTATTAGTTATTCTCTTTATTGAACATGATCTTAGTTAGTATTAAATTGATAATATTAATCTATATTAGTAACTTAGTGAGTGTGTTTGTACATGAATTATGGTACAAAATATCACATTTATATTAGGGATTATGAATAAGATGTATACGTTAGAGGGATAAAAATATACTCATTTGTAAGAGGAAAGACTTTTATAAGAATCTCTTTAGAATATAAACAAAGTAATATTGTTGTTTAGTTAATTTGGTATCATAGTATAGGATTTTAAATAAGTTTCAAGAATAAATAATTAAATAAATGGGGGGAAGCTTCATGGTTTCTCTCATTATTTCCATTCATGTGAGAGAGAGAGTAAAAAACCAAAGGGAGTTTTAGAGTAATTTATATTTGTTTAAGGTAATTTATAAAAATTTAAGGCATTTTAATCAATTTAAGGTATTTTGGTTGTACAATTTTTCACATTAGTGGTTTTCCAATGTACATTGATTCAAACCACAATGCAGTTACCTTCCAAACTTTGTGAGCAATCATATTTAAAAAGGCATTGATCATGGCTACGTATCTGTATTATACACTAATGCACATTAATAAAGTCTACTCTAATCCTCCCAAATTCAATATCAATCACTAGGATCAATCACCAGCCAAGTCTAAATCATTTTAAATCAAGTCAAGAGTGAACATTTTTGAGTATTAAAGTCAAATTATTAGATGTATGCATATAGTGGAGGAACAAAATTTAAAAATCACACTAGCTGGGAGAACTATGTGTGGCTTGATTCCCTCCTCAAAGTATATGAATATGTAACTTTCAATTGTCAATTAGGGATATTGAGTTTGGCTCAACCCACTACACTTCCCTTTTCTTTTTTCTTTATTATAGATCTCAAAAATATATCTAGGGTTTGCAAATCAAGAAGGAAAATAAATATTTCTACACCTCATTCATAGAAGGTGGTAGAAAAAATATTTTTTTTCACTTTCACACTAGACAAATCTATAATCAGGAGACAAAACCATATTACATAGCTATCCAAAGAGCAAAGACTTATTGAGGCTTAGCTATAGACTTTATTTATGGAACTAAGCTAGCATAGGCTTGGTTTATCCTATTTTTCACTATTAGACACCTTTTACATTCAATTATAGACTAGAAAATATGAGTATATTATTATTTGTTGTACTTATTATATTTAGCATATGCCACTTGTATATAAATTTCAATTAATTCTCATTTACATTTAGATTCATGCTTAATTATAATTCATTACAATCTAAATAATCTTTCAATATTTTACTTGCAACCTTCTTTCATCTAGCAACTTGTTGCCCATAATTTTCTATCTCCCTAAAAAGACATTCTTCAATATTTAAAGCTTCAAATTTATTCCTATCTCTATATTTTTCATCAAGAGTTCACAAATACTGGTTAGATTCCACAACAACATAAAAAATAAAACATGATTTATTTATATTATACCTTGAATTTTCATTTTTTACAAATTCTTGTCTTCACTTTCATAATCTTCCTCTTTCTCATCCTCCTGAGTGAGGATTGACTCATCTTGTTTGATCAAATACTTATGATGGAGGTCTAATTGATCCTCCTTGATGTATTTAGCTATTGATGCCTTATGGTAAGCCTCTTCTTCTTTATGTAAATTTCTTGACTCAAAAACTTCTCCTTCAACTCTTTTACCTACAAACAAAACATCAAAAGAAATGTTAGATATAAAAACATTTGGCCACTTGGCCTCTTGACTAGTTTGTTGCTATTGTTGCTCCATATTTTCAATGATGAGATCCATTTCATCTACCAATTAATGGTTCTATTTAAACTAAAAGTCCTCAGACTCTTTATTCCTAAGCTTATTTCCTTGTTCACACTGATTTCTCAACTTTTTCTTCAAGGCAATTATTAGCCTTTTCTCTCTTCTACTCTCCATCATCAACCTGACTGGCTATCTCACTCTCTTATTTTTCATACCCCATCCTTGCCATGGGTTATACATACTCTTTGCCATGATCTTTAATATTTATATCCCCTACTTAATCTCATCCACTTTTATTTTCAACTCTTCTTCCCTCTATTTCCTTCTTCTCTCTCTTTCTTTTTTTTCATCTGGTTCACTTTACTAGGTAGTTCTCTCATCAATCTCCTCACTTCCTCAATTTCCATCTTGCCTCACCTAAAAAATTTCACCTAAGTTTATGGGTAGATCATCCAAGCTTCCAACATAGATTTCATTCTTGAGCAATTTACTATCCTTTTCTTGAGCTTCACAAGTTGTTCTTTAAGCCTTATTGGCTTTCACTTTCTCCTTAAGCCTTTCTAGGCTTTCACTACCTTGAATCACCTTATTTTCCAATCCTTATAACAATATTACTACAATAACATTGAAACAAATATCAGCTCCTTAATAACTTTAAACACATCTTTCAATAACTTCTTGTTATCTTTCTTTTCTCAACCTCTATAACCTTAATTTCTGTAAATAGTAACTTATATAACCTATCAACTTTCAAAATCTCATAACTGATTAGAAGATATCAATTTTTTCATTTTTGAGATCTTCCTAAGCTCTAATACCAAAATTTGATAGTAGATAGTTTCTTCAAATGAATTTAAGCAATAAGGTCAAATTAATAACCTTCTTTTATGATACTTCTAGAATCATATTTCACTAGGTCTATACATTCAAATTTTGACTTTCGCTTCTTCCAAACATTCATACCCTATTATAACATCTTCATAACTCATCGCATACTTTGTTTAAGCTATGTCTTGGTTGTGTATAAAGGCAAAATGTTATAAAACCAAGTATAATCCTTCCATGAAATACTTATTTCTAATGAATTGAAAACAATGTAAACACCATAAAAATCATCAAACAACAAAACTTGTCTACCACATATATCACTCACATTCCCAGAAAGTTCACTTGGCATCAATCTATGTCTTGACATAGGTATTTGAAACTCCCTTAATAGCCTTCTTGTCTAATAGCATTAATGTTGTAGCCATATCAATTTTTTTCTTTAAAAAAAAAAAATTTATAACTCAACCCAAGAGCTACACTACCACCATTCTTTTTATCTTATCTATTTCAACTCAATAGAAATCGCATTTCATTTTAGTCAAGGATTTCAATGGACTCATAAAACTTCTATGCACTTTCAACATACTATAAATATGCATTTATCTCCATGTCTAGATACGACACATATATAATGTATATGTACTATGGTTGTGTTTCTTTATGGAAACATTCAAAATAAAAAATAATTATTTTCAGTTATTCATCCATATCCCGAGCATCTAGTCATGGTTTTACTGCAATCAAATCGATATGACCAATTATAAAGTAGACTTTGAGAGTCACAAATTCATGATGTTGATAATGGATACACTATGGTTTGAATAGATCAAGCATTAACACTGGTATATATGTGACATCATAGTTTTGATACACAAAAACACATCTATATGATAGATCTATTCAGCACAAATTTCAAAATAGATACTTTTTTCTTCAATCATTGTCTAGTTTACCTTCTTTTAAATGAATTACCTTATAAGGACACACTAAATCCTAATTATCAAGAGGACACTTCTGATCATAATAAATGAATCATACCTTGTATGTACTGACTATAAATTATATCAAAATTGATAATCACCATCAAAAAACTTCCTTGAATTAGTTGCATAGCTCCAAGCTTGAAAAATACATAAGGAGGCAAATGATAACCTATGAAAATTTTAATTTAAATCAAATATTTTATTTCCTATTTATAGAAAATGATTGTTACTTGATAGATCAATGATCCTTCTTGATAAATTACATTGAACCCTTCAGGTCTCCATTTGTTGAACTCCACTGCCAACATTCAAAGACGTAATTGTAATTGCATTGTTTATAAATTTAGATATCATTTCCTAAAAATGCCTTATCACCCATCTGGATGGCCCAGTATGAAATCCTTAACATAAACTTACACAACACAAATATATCAATTTACAACTAATCGATATATTATCCAAATTTTCTCAACCAATTTATAACCATGCAAGATATAATTCTATATTTAAAGGAATAGTATATCAATAATGTTGAATAATTCAATATCATCTCAAATTTCCTTGCTCAAATACTTCATTCATTGAATTTAAGAAGTCTTCCTTAAAATCGGGTTGAGTATATAAATTAAAAAAATAAATAAAACATAGTCATCAAATTTTAAGAACTCGTCAAGACATAAATGTCCTCCTTTATTGATCAAATGACTATGAAATTATTTGGTGCTATCCTTTTTAGCATATAGATATTTTAAAATCCAAATATATATATATATATATATATATATATATATATATATATATATAGACACTATACAGACTTAAAACCCTTTCTCCACTATTCTCCATAACTATATCTATTCGTTGATAGACTCCATCCTCTTATATACACATAGATGATTTTATTAGTCTCTTCCTGATAGGATTGGACCCTATCTTCCCTCAACCAATGCATAAATATAGGCTTGTTGATAAATAAGAACATAGAGTCTCCTTCTCAACTTAGGAAATACCTAGTTTGTCTTCAACATAGCATTCTAAACAACTCATGAGGTACTTGTCACCTCTTCATAGTTAAATAGACTTTTACAATGTAGCATTGAACTTTTAATATGATATATATTATATATATCCTACCCTTACAATTTTAATACTTTATTTTCTTTCATGAAAATATTTATTTGACCAAATTTTACCTTCATATGCAAAATTTACATAAACAAGTTGATGCTCCTGCATCAGAGTCCCTATGCACAAAATTTTGATCTCCTGATCAAAAGGATTCTTCCTTCTCTTCCAATATTTTTGTACTTCATCTTCATGATTTATTTTTCTTTTGCTTTCTTTTCTTATCTTGTTTTTCTACTTGGGGGGTCTAATAGGCTCAATATTCTCTTCATTCCTTCTTGTTTCCTTATCCTCCATGGTGAGGATATATGCATGCACTCTTTTCTCTTGATCTACCTTGAAATCTCTTTTTTATTTCCTTCACGTATTCATCACATATACATGCGCATACATCATACAATAAATAATTAAATGAAACACTTTGAGACCTTGAGGTCTCTTCAAATTTTTGCCTCCACTCTTCAAGTCTATAATTTGACTTGTCAGTTGCAACTTCTCCTTGAGACATCATTGGCTCATGACAACTGTCTATCTCTTCCATTTCTATTTTAGAGTATTTTTCCTCTTATTCATTATTTATGGCATGGTCCAAAGCTTCCATTTCTACTAATAGTTGTTCCATATCTCCACATACAAAAATAGTGTTTTGATTCTCTCGTAACAACCTTTATTTGAAACTTACTACTCATAATTTTATATCTCCTTGAGGAGATCTTATTCAATATTTAAAGCTTCAAATTTAGTCCTATCTCCATCTTCTTCATTATGGGTCCATAAATCTTGGTCAGATTCAACAACAACATCAAAAATAAAGCATGATTGCTTTACATTATACCTTGAATTATCATTCTACAAATTCTTGTTTTCACTTTCATAATCTTCCTTTTTCTCATCCTCCTGAGTGAGGATTGACTCATATTGTTCGATCAAATCCTTATGATGGAGGTCTAATTGATCCTCCTTCATGTCTTTAGCTATTGAGGACTTATGATAATCCTCTTCATATTTTTGTCCATTGCTTGAGTCACGAAATTCTCCTTCAACTATTTTACCTACAAATAAAACATCAAAAGAAATGTTAGATATAAAAACATTTAGCCACATGGCCTCTTGAGTGGTCTATTGATGTTGTTGCTCCATCTTTTTAATGATGAGATCCATCTCATCTACCAAGTACTAGTTCTCTTTAAACTAAAACTCCTTCTCAAACTCTTCATTCCTGAGCTTATTTCCTTGTTCACATTGCTTTCTCAACTTTTTCTTTAAGGCAATTCTTAGCCTTTTCTCTCTTCTACTCTCCATCATCAACCTAATTGGCCATCTCACTCTCTTATTTTACATTAAATTTATATTAGTAATTTTAATTTATAATATTAGTATTATTATTAATTATTTGTCATTTACGTTGTTCCCAAAACTAGTCACTTATTTTTATGGACAACCTATTGACCATTTTGGTCCTGCAGGGCAAAAATGGTCTCCTTTCTCAAAAATGTTTTGAGCAGTCAAGTTATTCAATTTCACAAGTCTTTTCAGCTAAGGAAATCAAAGGTTCCAAAGGTGGATTTTTTCAAGAAGAAATTACAAAACACTTGAAGGTATTTCCTAAAATTGATAAGGATGTCTCAACACCGAGGTTTAATGATATATGGTTCAACAATGAGGTTTAATGATATATGGTTCAATGATGGGGTTCAATGATTTGAAATGAATGCTACCAAACCATTAAACCATTAAACTTTGCTTTAAAATAGTTCAAAGGTTCTAAAAGATTCAAAGGTTCAAAATGGTTTGAGCAGAAGGTTCCAATGAAAGGTTCAAACAGTTGGTTCAATGATACATTAAATTAAATTCATAAGAAGACTGAGTGAATGAAAATCTTTGCAAAACATAAAATATTGAGCCGCTGAACCATTGAACCATTGAATCAATGAACTCTAAAAAGATGGTTCAAGTTTCAAAATGGTTCAAGCGACTAGTGATGTCCCCACATATGTCAAATTTAGAGCGATGGAATAATCATTGATGTTTAAATAACATGGAACCAAAGACAAATTCAGTGGCTTGCCAAGAAAGGAGCTGGAATAGCCACCAGAAGGTGAGAAGATGACCTTGAGAGATTAGAACATAAGGAAGAGACAAAATAGAGCAAAGAAATAGGGAACATGATAGGAATCTAGAAGTGTCGACTGAAGAGTTATTTTAGTGGGTAGAATAGTCCACCTGGTGGATATTAGAGAGCATTAACATTCAATGGCATGGCCCATTTTTATTTAATTGATTAAAGGCAAGTAGACATTTATGTATCATAAAGAGGAGTGGTCTTACCTCTCAGAAGACTAGACAAACCATGCCTATGAAGTGACATTGAATATGACTTAAATAACTCCAACATGGCCTCTTCGCAAGACTTTCTCTTTTTGATACATTCAATGTAGCATGGGATACTTGTGGAAAGGTGTGCCCAAGTATTTGAGGAATACTATATATTGTAATCTTCCATTTCAGATAAAAGAGGACCTCTGAGTTATCAAAAGCAAAACTCTACCCAAAATTGAAAGGCATTTTTGAGACTCTGAGCTCAGATTGTTAATCAAATTTTACCAGTTGCATGAGAAATCAAGTGACCTTTCAAACTTTGTGTTGAAATAGCTTTTGTTATATAGGAAATTGTTCTTATGTCTTTTTCCTTATATCATCTTATCTGTCTAATCAAATAAGTAAAGAAAGTGAAGATAATCTGGGAGATATTCTGAAGCTGATTGTGGAGACTTTATGCTACATAATTATCTTTAGTCCATGTTCTCATGCCTTAGAATAGAGGATATTGGGTAAGGCTTTGAACTACATGTATCTTATATCATCTTATTCTGTTGTAGTTTGCAGTGGAGACTTTGGGCTACACTTCATTCTACGGTGTCCTACGTACTTAATTAATAAGAGAAGCAATGAAAGACTTTGTGCTTTTATGGGTTTCTTATGGATTCAGTTACTACCTGGGAAGTTTGTCCTCTATTTTGTGAACATCATTTATGAAAATAGAGAAATAGATGGTGTGATTCTACCCCCCAGTTAGTATTTAGTATAGGTTTAGTTTATAATAGTTTGTAGGGAGCCTCCCCTTGCTGAGAGGAGAGATTTATCTCATCATGTTGTGGCCAATATAAAAATTTTATCTTTAGTTAGTTGATGATAAAATATTCACCAAATAGCTTTTTCATGACTCCGCTAGGGAAGAACACTCAAGTTAAAGCCACACACTTCAAGTTAAAGTAGTTCTAGTTCTTTTTCATTCTACACTCTAGTAGATCCATGATATACATGAAGCTAGAGAGCTCAAGGTATTGTTGATCTTGTATTCAAGTGGGTGTAGAAAAATAGATTTAGCGAACCAGGAGTTTGCCTCCCACCAACGTCAGATCTCCAATACTAGGTGAAGCTTTTCCTTTCTCTACTAGTAGAGCTTTGTCTATATGTACTCCACCAAGGTTTGTTATCCCTCCTTTCAATCATCATATTATGGCAGCCCAAGGCCCTTGGGGTAACACTTTTGGTCCAATGAATCTAACCCCACATTTACATGAACTACCTCGTAGTTCAAGAAAAAAATTTCCCAAGTTTTATGGTGATGGGAAGGTTCATCCTAATAAGCATATTTCTACTTTCTACATAGCCTGTGGTGTGATAGGCATTGAATATGAAGATATAGTAGTAAGACTATTTGTAGAAACATTGCAAGGTGCTGTCATAGATTGGTTTTATCATCTTCAAGCTCAGACTGTAACCAACTGGGACACTCTTAGGACCAAGATTGAGGCTAGGTTCAAACCAACAGAAGATGCACATGCCTTTTTGGCCCAGCTTATGCAAATGAATAAGGAACCTCATGAGCCCATGTGAGACTTCATTAATAAATTTGATAAGCTAAGGAATAGGATTCTTGCAATTGCCCAACCAACACTTGAGAATCTCAAGTGCTTCTTTATCAATTCTCAACTTCCCAAAGTGAGTTTTCTATTGAGGCAAGCTAGCCATATAGATCTTTTTGAAACTCAGATTTTGGCTACCAAGGTTGAAGATGATCTTATCCTTGTAGGTAAGATAAGAAGAGATCCCAATAGAAATTAATTTTCTTCACCTGCTAAAAATTCTTGTACAAGGACCACTGATCCTATGGTGCAAAAGTTAGCAAATGAGTTGTTAGCCCTAAAAAGGTAAATATCCCAAGGTATGTCTACTCCTCCTTATAGGGATATACCAAGGAGGACATTCCATAACCATTCATATCAAATAAAGGCTGCCAAGAATCAAGGGCAACCCAATCACCTTCCTCCCACATAGGGGAAGCTTGCCATTGAAACAGCACTGGCTAACTCAGTAGTTGGTTATCATGAAGCTGAACATGATTTCTCTTTTCAATCTGAGTTGGACCAAGAAGATGATGCTAATCTCTTTGCAGAAAGAGAAGAAGAATTAGATAGTGACTCCAACATTGGTTTTCTGAATTACTAATATGAAGCTAGAAGAAAGGGAGAAGTGTTTGATGGATCATACACTATTTTTACTAGGTCCCAGAACTAGTCAACTCAACAAGCTAATAAGGAAAAAGTAGGAGAAGAACCTCAGCTAGTAATTTCAATTGCTAAATGGGGGACTTCACTTCCTTTCCAATCAAAGGACCCAGTGATCAATAAGAAAGTAAGTACCTCAAACAATCCTATACCTTCTGCTTCCATTTCTCAGACTAGTCCCATACCCAATAAAACCTATAATGATGGACTTCCTTCCTCTGTTTCTAGTTCATTTTAGTTATTTGACATAATTGATCATACTAGGAAGACCAAGATCTAAATATCTAAGTTTGAATACTTACAAGCCAACCCTGAGCAGTTGGATAGGTTGACTGAATGCATCAAAAGCAAAACCATCCCTACAGGACATGATTTTTCAAAAGTGACTCATGATCCCAAAAAGAATCTTGTCATTACTCCCCCTACTGCCCCTAGGAAAATAGAACATTTCTATTTTTCCCTTTTGATTAATGGTCATAAGTCAAACAACTGTATAATAGACTCTGGAGCCTCTGACAATGTTATGCCAGCCAAGGTAGCAGACTCTCTCGATCTTACCTTAACTAAAACTTTTGGGAGATGTTTCTCCATGAAAAACAAGCAAGTTCCACTTTTAGGTCAAATCAAAGATGCCCAATTTGTATTTGTGGCTTTTCTAGATAAGAGGATTAAGATGACAGTCTTAGTGGTTGATGTTCCAGCTTCCTATCGCATTCTACTCAAACATAATTTTTGTAAGGATGTAGGTGGAGAGTTGAATATGGACCTATCTAAAGCAAGGATACCTATTAATGGCATCATGTAAAATTTTATTTCTAATAAGGAGTCAAAATATATTGTCACCCAAATGTCAGACCCTGAAGCTCAAATGTTGTTTGAATCCTTAAGAATGGGTAATTACTTTTTATCCACTGAAGATGTTTCTATTTCATTAAACAAAAGTTCATTGGGTGACAATTCAAAGAATTTAGATAGAAAATCATAAGAATTGGTTGAGCAAAGTTTAGGGCAAAAATGATCTTCCATCCCTAACAAAGAGAAATCTTTAAGAAGATCAGATTCTAATTATGTCTAGATTCTAGAATTTGATGGCAGCTGCTCTTCTACCAGTTTTGAAGCTGGAATTATTTTGATATCTCCACAAGGAGATATTTTCCCATTTTCATATAAGTTGTAGTTCAACAACACCAACAACACCACTGAGTATGAATCTTTATTGCTCAGATTGAAAACTGCTCATGTTAAAGGTGTTAAGATTCTTCATGCCCGAGGAGATGCTGAATTGGTGGTTTATCAGGTAATAAATTAGTATCAAACCAAAAATGAAATATTGTGACATTATCATAATCTTGTATGGGATTATATTTAAATTTTTGATGCTTTTTGTATTTTTGTGGTGCCCAAGAGTTTAATGATCATGCAGATTCATTAACTATCTCTACAAACCTCATGGTTCCTCATAAAGATTTCAAAGGGAACAAGTACACTATTGAACTGGTCTTTTGACCAAGTGTACCTGATAATGCCAACCATTGGTAGGTGTTTAATGGGGACCATCAAATCATGTGCTTGATTGGACTATAAGAGTAATGAACCATGGTAGTGGACCATGTTGCTACACATCAAAATTAGGTGAAGAAGCTTTTTGACTAGAAAGCAAGGATTTAAGAGTTTTAGATTGGAGATCAAGTCTTGTTATGAGACAAGAGGAGAGAACCAAAGGGAATGCATGGAAAATTTGATTCCTTATGGAGAGGTCCATTCGCTATCCAACAATTCAATGGTGATAATAGTTTCTTATTGAGATATAAAGATGGGACGTTTTTCTCACTACCTTGTAGTGGGCAGCATCTGAAGCACTTCAATTCTTGAAGTTTCAGATAAGTTTATTTATAAATTTGTATAGTTTTTATTTTTTTTGTTTTGTGTTGTTTATTTCATTTTTTGGGCATCTTTCTCTTCTTGGTGGCATGACTCCGTGGCCCAATGGCATGGATGAAGGCACTTAGAGTCTAGATTCTACTCCCTTCGATCATTTTAAAATATAATCAATGGAAGTTCCCCAACTGGAGCCAGCTGTTGTTCTCAAAACTAGTCACTTGTTTTTGTGGACATGTTGACCATTTTGGTCTTGCAGGCCAAAAATGGTCTCCTTCTTTCTCAAAAATGTTCTGAGCAGTCAAGTTATTCAATTGCATAAGCCTTTTCAACTAAGAAAATCGTAGGTTCAAAAGGTGGATTTTGGCAAGAAGAAATTACAAAACACTTGAAAGAATTTCCTAAAATTGATAAGGATGGTTCAATGTCGAGGTTCAATGATATATGGTTCAACAGTGGGGTTCAATGATTTGAAATGAACACTGATGAACCATTGAACCGTTGAATCATTGAACCATTGAACTTTACTTCAAAATAGTTCAAAGGTTCAAAATGATTCAACAGTTCAAAACCGTTCAAGCAGAAGATTCCAGTGAAAGGTTCAAATAGTTGGTTTAACAATACATTGAATTGAATTCATAAGAAGACTGATAGAATGTGACTCTTTTCAAAAACATAAAATATTGAGCCACCGAACCACTGAACCATTGAATCATTGAACCATTGAACTGATGAACTCTAAAAAGATGGTTCAAGGTTTAAAATGGTTCAAGTGACTAGTGACATCCCTACATATGTCAAATTCATAGTGATGGAATAACCGTTGATTTTCAAATAACACGAAACCAAAGACAAATTCAGTGCCCTACAAGAAAGGAGCTAAAAAAGCCAATAGAAGGTGAGAAGACGACCCCAAGAGCTCAGAACATAAGGAAGAGACAAAATAGAGCAAAGAAATAGGGAACCTAATAGAAATCTAAAAGTGTCAGTTAAATATTTATTTTAGTGGGTGGAACAGTCCACCTGGTGGATATCAGAGAGCATTAGCATTCAATGGTGCGGCCCATTTTTCTTCAATTAAGTAAAGGTGAGTGGATAGTCATGTAAGTATCATAAAGAGGAGTGGCCTTACCTCTCAGAAAACTAGACAAGCCATGCCTATGAAGGGATATTGAATATGATTTAAATGCCTCTAGCATGGCCTCTTCACAAGACTTTCTCTTTTTGATACATTAAATGTAGCATGGGTTACTTGTGGAAATGTGTGCCCAATTTTTGAGGGAATAATATATATTATAATCTTCCATTTCAGATAAAAGAGGACCTCTAAGTTATCAGAATCAAAACTCTTCCCAAAATTGAAAGGCATTTTTGAGACTTTGAGCTCAGATTGTTAATCAAATTTTACCAATTGAATGAGAAAGAAAGTGACCTTTCAAACTTTGTGTTGAAATAGCTTGTGTTATATAGGAAATTGTTCTTATGTCTTTTTCCTTATATCATCTTATCTATCTGATCAAATAAGTAGAGCAAGTCAAGATAAGCTAGGAGATGTTCTGAAGCTGATTGTGGAGACTTTGTGCTACATAATTATCTTTAGTCCATGTTCTCATGCCTTAGAATAGAGGATATTGGGAAAGTCTTTGAACTACCTATATCTTCTATCATGTTATTCTATTGTAGTTTTCGGTGAAGACTTTGGGCTACACTTCACTCTACAGTGTCCTACATACTTAATCAGTAAGAGAAGTAATGAAAGGCTTTGTGCTTTTGTGCATTTATTATGGATTTAGTTACTATTCGGGAAGTTTGTCCTCTATTTTTTGAACATCATTTCTGAAAAAAAAAGAGAA
>JARHVA010001875.1:282500-292500 GCA_037957365.1 Torreya grandis
ATCACATTTTTATTCAGATTGATCTACCCATAACTATTTTACAAGATTTATTAATGGTTGTGTAGTTAGATATAAATAAATGTGCTTTGCTTTAAGACCAGCTGACATGGTCATATCTACTAATTTTGAATCAATCAGAGCTACCAATGTTGTTAACCAAGGTCTTCCTAGGATTAATGGGTATCTAATTTGATAGAAGAATAAAATCAAGGGAGTATTCCCATGACTCTATATTTAATGTTATATCTTCAATGACACCTTCTAGTTTAGAAGTAGAATGATTTGTCATTAGTAAGATTGTGGTGGTGGGTTTCATATCTTTTATAAAAAGATTTTTCATGGTGTTTGTAGTTATTACATTAATAGTAGCTCATAGTTCCACCAATATATTTGGTATCTCTTTCTTTCCAATCATTACAAAATGATAGGACTCCTTGGGTTCCCATACTTAGGTAAAAGTATCTTCCTATTATTAAATCAATAAGATTTCCATCTACCTATATAGTCTTTTCATTTTATATTTTCCTACCAAGTGTCTTAATACATAATTTTTTTATCACGCGATTGAGTTCTTCAATGTCGCTAATAGCTTGCAATAATGGAATTTCTATATTGAATTTTATGATTTCCTAAATCAATTCAGATTCACTTTTGTCTTCTAATTCCTTCAATCATTATGGAAAGGTAGAAGGTGGAGGATTTATGGTGACTTTCTCTATTTTCTCATTTTTATCTTCTAACTTTTCTTCTCTCACTGGTTGAGTCTATTGACTTGATTTTTCATGAGGTATTTATGTGATGATAATATGAGGTTTTTGTAATGTTTTTCCTAACTTGAGATGTATGTCTACACATTCAATAAAACCTACCCAAATGGTTTCACCTTATTCGTTTACATAACCTACCTATAATTTGGATTTTCTACTGGCTGTGTAGGTAGCTGAGGTTGGTTTATTTACTCTATAGGGGTTACTTGAGTTCCTTGAGGATCCATCAAAGCTTGTTGTTGTGGAAACCTTATTTGTTGTTGATTATAATTTGGGCCAAAGTTCCAATGTTGATTTACCCATGGTTTCTGATGAGCTCGGGGTATCCAAGTTTATTTAAGAATTTGGGGCATCATCCATGGTTGTGGCATCTATTCCTGATTTCCCCACTATGGTGGTACCACCCAAACTTGTGGAGGTACATGCCATTGTGAAAAAAGAATCCCAATTATTTTTTTTAGAAAGCATTTTATTTCCTTTGAACATAGCTTAATTCCTCTATGGTTTGTATATTATATATGAATTATTTCTTAAGAGTAGGATGGTGACTACAATTTATTGTATCATGATCCCAAACATCACATATTCCACACATTTTTGTTTTGTCTAGAGGACAATATTTGAGTGCATGTTTTAATATGCACTTTAGACATTATATTTTTAGTGGCTCAATCTTATATTTATCCTTATTTTGAAATCCATCTAACGTTGTGTTCATTTGAACCATTATATCTATTTTGAAATTCGCTATTTCTTTCATGAGTTGGCTTACATCACTAGGTTTTTCTAGTTTACCTCTCATACTACTAGGATTTTTCCTAGTTGGTACATATTTGTGTAATCTCTTGGAAGTCTAGTTTGGTATTATCTTCCTTCCCTATGGGATTTAAATAATCTCTAGAGGAAAAATACAATACTTTAAGTAAAATAGTTTCAATCACTTCCTCGAATAGCTTATATCCACACTTGTTATGGGCAAAAGTAAAATGGTCTAAATAATCTTCAAGGTTCTCATCTTCATTCTATTTTATCTTGAAGAATTCTTATTTTTTTTCTTTGACCCTATAGTAATCTTGGTGTTTATTTAGGAATACTATTTCCATTTCTCTCCAAGTACTTAAGAGTTTCTTGTTAGTCCCATAAACCACCTCATTGTTTTTTCCTTCAATGTAGAGGGAAAGAGTTTCAACTTTTTATTATCTAAACTGTAATCATAGGTTTGGAAGAGAAATTTTAACTCAAAAATGAATTGATCTATATCTTTATTGGATAGACCTATAAATTTAGGTATAATGGAAGGTGAAATATTTTTTATTATTGTTCTATCATCATTCTCAAAGATGGAGTAAGAAAAAGACATCCAAGGTGGATTCCTATGAGAATTTTCTACATGACCTATATTTTCTCCAATTATAAATAGATTTATATTGAGATGAGGATATCCTTCAAGGTCTTCTTTCTATTCACTATCTACAAGTTCAACTTTTATAGAGGAAGATTCCTCTAGATCCTGAGATGTACTTTCAAAATATTTACTTCTTTCTTTCTTCCAGCTTTCTATCTTTTCTAAAAGTACCTTGATTCTCTCTCTTAAAGGATGAGGATATTTTATAACAAGCCTTCATTGTGAATCCCTTTGCCTACTCATATACTTGTATTTGAAAAGAGATTAATTTATTCTATATATTTTTTTAATTGTAAGCTTAAGAATTCCTTGGTAAAAGTGCCAAAAATGATGGATATCATTGTTATCCCCTCATTTAACCAATCTATGTTACTATCATTTCTTACTAGTGCCAATGTCCAAGGTCATCCACAATAAGGTATCATCAAGTTCAGCTAATAGTGTTTGTTGGGGGGTTTTTGGACTTGATCTATCTTAAGATCCTACTTCCTAATGTCTTAACTAATGCTTGAACTAATACACTTTCTCATAATGTAAACACACCAAATTGAATGAAATGGTTAGAAATTAATCACACAATATTGTCAAAAAGTAAACACACTAAAATCAAATATCAAATCCACACTCTAAGATAAGTTGTATAATTAAGTTTATTGAAGTTAAATAAATGATAAATATTTGTTATAAAACACACATATATTAATAATCTATTCTGACCTATAGGTTATCAATCCAATTACACAAAGTATTTATATTAATTCTAATTGAAAATAAATAGTAAAAAATTTATAGATACCAAAAGTACATGTCTTGTCTCCTTAGGGAATGGGCCCTTGCTCACCCTTGGATTCAAGGTCAAAATAATTAAGTCCTTAGAAATATATCTTGACTAACACATAGAAATGAAAGATTATCCTACCATAAAATATTTATATTCAAAATGATAATTCTAAAAATGTTTTTCACAACTGTAGAATGAGTATTCATCTATGTTTTATTAGATACAAAATAAATTAACTATCTTAAATACTAGGTAACAAATTAAGTAATTAAAAAAGAGGATATTAAGAGGGATTAGTTTATAAATAGGGAAGAGTGTTACAATAAAATTCACATGAAGTTGGAAATATCCTTGTGGGATTTGTAACTAGTTCTTCCAACCATATCTAATTACCAAATCTTATATACAATGTATCCATATCATCTTTTCTATAGTTGCAACCTATGTCTACTAGCTTTTATAAATGAAAAGTTACACATAAAAATAATTCTATATATAGACATATGTAAAATATAAAGTATCTAGAAGAATCCTTTATTTTCATGGAATAGATGGAGGAAATTTTGGAATGCCTTGAAATATGTTGTGGATGAGTTTATAATGAGCTGTGAGAGTTTGTAACATGAAGTTCAAAGTCTTTAGCTTGACTAGCATAATCCATAGTTTGACTATCGTAATCTTTAGCTATCTGTCAAGGTGCATATAATGCTTGGAAAAATATAAAACTCTGCTTGAATGATCAGTTCATGTCAATGATACTTCTTTGTCTTCATGAGATCATATAAAAACTCTTATTTATATGCCATAATACCTGTGCATATCAAATATCGAAGACTAAACATGTAAACAGTTAGAACATCATGTAAAAAATATTAACTCAAACTCACATAAGATTATAGAGATAAAATCATATATCTTCTATCTTAGGCTAGTTATAAACCCTAAGACTATATGCAATGCTCAACTGAAATGACACATTTATGATTTTGAAGGATGATATATCATGGTTATAGTGAGTCATAGTATAGCCTCATCACCAAGAAATTCATTTATTTCATAACCACCTCCAATCCCATAAAATTCACACCCTATTCTATTTGTTAATTAGTCCAAATTAATTATCTAATCCTTCCATAATTCCATGGATTTTGAATATCCACAATTATCAAAATACAAAAAATTAAATATTCTCCACATCATGACATCATCTTCCACCCCCTTCCACTTTTCAATTTTCAATGATGTCACAGGATCTACCTATCCCCCATCATCTAAATTATATAATCCAAAGATTCCTCTTTCCAAATTTTAATCATGTTATAGGCTCCACCTATCCCCCAACCTCTGATTTTTAAAATTTAAAGATTCTCTATCTAAATTTAATACTCCATCTCGAATCCCACTAACCTCCACTATCAAATTAAATTATCTCATTTAGTCCTCCATTGGTCCAAACTCCCTACCCACTTCCCACTCCTAAGATTTCCACTATCCAAGTTAATAATCTCCCATAAATTCAATCATCCTCCATAGTTAATCTCCATCCAAGATCAATGGCTCTCATTAGTCAGACCAAATCTATAAATGGAACCACTCACCTCCATTTTGATTAAGCTTGAACTATTAAAAAATTATTATCCAAATACTATTTGTCAAAGCTTTGAATAATCTGGCATCAACGTCAAAAGCATCAACATTTCAAGGACAAGTCCTAACAAATTACTGATGCACCTCAATCAATCCTTTTATAACTACAATAATCAACAATAAATCCAAGCAACATCCAATCTTCAAAAGAGTAATTTAAGTTTTTTTATTTGGCATTTTTAATCCTTCCTTGTTTAATTTATTTTTGTATAGCTCATCTAAAGTAGATTATAATAAATTTATTTAGTTTCCATTTTATTTAGATTTTTAACAATCTAATAAACATATCCTTGTGTTATAATAATGATGCGACAAGTTTTTTAGGTAAAAATATATATTTTAAATAAGTAAAAAGATTGAAATTTAAATGAACCAATCAAATATTTTTTATTAGATATGTTAATTAAGATACTAAGTACTTGTCAACATCAACTAGTGCCCTTATATGTGTCCCCTTTTCCATTTTACACAAATAGTAGTGATTGAATTTTTAAAAATGAATACTAATGAAGATTTTGTAAACTTTATTTTCTAATGTTCTAAATTAAATCACATATGTTAAATAATTGAAATTTCCATCTATAATTATTGAAGAGATGGAGGCAACATGAGGCTTATTTTCACTACTAGAGGAAGATAAAATGAAGTATTTCACCTTACACATATTTTTTAAATTTCACTATACATCAAATTTTAACTCACTGAGGGGTATATTACTGAGCTTGAGAGATTTTATCTCTTGTTCTTATCATCTAGTTAATGATATAGTTCATTTGTTCTATCAAAATCCATAATTTTTTAATATTGGAGGATGGAAAAAAATCTAGTCAAAGCATACAATGCCAAAAGGGGAAAGTTAGTTTACCATATTTTAGGTAATAATTCATTTCTAATGCTACTTTAACTACACACTCTCAACCTTTCCACCATTTATGTAGATGAAACATGTGTATATTTGGAATGGGAAAAAGTGGTAGAGTTATGGTGACTTTCTCTATTTTCCTAGGTTTCTCTTCTAACTCTTTATCTTTCACTAGTTGAGTCTATTGACTTGCTTTTTCATGAGGCATTTCTATGATGATAATCTGAGTTTCTTGTAATGTTTTTCCTAACTTGAGATGTATGTCTAAAAATTCAATAACACCTACCCCTATGGTTTCACCTTGTTCATTTATATAAACCTACCTACTCTATGGATTTGTTATTGGCTAGGTAGATAGCTGAGGTTGGTTTACTTGCTTTGTAGGGGGTGCTTGAGTTACTTGAGGATCCGTCAATGCTTGTTATTGTGGAAACCTTGTTTGTTGTTAATTATAGTTCAGGTTAGGGTTCCAATGTTGATTTAACCATGGTTTCTAATGATCTTGGGGTATCCAATTTTATTGAAAAGGTTGGGGCATCACCCATGGTTGTGGCATCCATTCCTGGTTTCCCCACTAGGGTGGTGCCACCCTAACTTGTGGAGGTACATACCATTATGTAAAAAGAATCCTTGAGCCAAACTAATGTGATTGATTTTGTGGGAAGGAATTTTATTTCCTTTGAACATATTGTACCTCCTCTAAGGTATTTATATTCTATTTGAATTGGTTCTGAAGAGTAAGAAGGTGACTAGAATTTCTTGTATCACGATTCTAAGCATCACATATTCCTTATATTTATGTTTTGTCTATTATGTAATCTTTGATTACATATTTTAATATGCACTTTGGATAATAGATTTCTATTGGTTTAGTGTTATATTTAGCCTTATCTTGAAATCCATCTAATGTTGTGTTTAGTTGAAATAGTATATCTATTTTGAAATTTTTTAGTTCTTTCATGAGTTGTCTTACATCATTGGATTTCCCTAGTTTACCTCTCCTACTGCTAGGTTTTATCCTAGAGTAGTTTGTACATATTTTTTTAATGTCTTGGAAGTCTATTTTGGTAATATCTCCCTTCCCTATGATATTTAAAGAATCTTTGGAGGAATCATCCAATACTTTAAGGAAAACATTTTTGATCACTTCCTCGAGTAACTCATATCCACACTTGTTATGGGCAAAAGTAAACCAATCTAGATAATCTTCAAGTTTCTCATCTTCACTATGTTTTATATTAAATAATTCTTCCTTTTTATCTTTGAACCTAAAGTAATCTTGGTGTTTATTTACATTTCCATTTCTCTCCAAGTGATGATATAGTTTCATATTAGTCCTATAAACCACTTCATTGCTCCTTCCTTCAAAGTAGAGGGAAAGAGTTTCAAATTTTGATTGTTTGAAGTGTAATCATAGGTTTGGAAGATAAATTTGAACTCAAAAGGAAATTAATTTGGGTCTTTAGTGGATAAACCTATAAAGGTAGGTAGATTGGATGGTGAAATGTTATTCATTAGTGTTTGATCATAATTATTAAAGATGATGGGGTAAGAAAAGGACATCTCAAGAGGATTCTTGAAAGGGTTTACTAGATGACCTATATTTCCTCTCATTGTAAGTAGAGTTATATTGAGAGGAGGAGATCCTTCAAGGTCTTCTTGTTATTCACTATCTGAAAGTTTAACTTTTACAGAGCAAGATTCCTCTAGATCTTGAGATGTACTTTAAAAAGATATGTTTATTTCTTTTTTAAAGATTTATATCTTTTTTGAAAGTACCTAGATTCTCTCTCCTAAAAGATGATGATCTTTTAGAACAAATCTTCCTTGTGAATCCCTTTTCCTACTCATATAGATGTATTTGACAAGAGATTTATTTATTCTATTTTTTATTTTTATTGTTAGCTTAAGAATTTACCTTACTAACACTTTATAAGAATTGCTTGGTAATAGTGACAAAAATGATGGGTATCATTGTTGTCCCTTCATTTAACCAATCTATGTTGTTTTCATTTATTACCACGCCCAGTGTCTAAGGTTGTCTATAACAAGGTATAAATTAGGTTCAGCTAACAGTGTTGGTTGGGGGTTTTTGGACTCGATCTATCCTAAGATCCTACTTCCTAATGTCTTAACTAATGCTTGAAATAACACACTTATTCAAAATGTAAACAAATGAAACTAAATAAAATTCTTATAAATCAATCACATAATGTTGTTAAAAAGTAAACACACTAAAATCAAATATCAAATCCACACTCTAACATAAGTTGCATAAATAAGATTATTGAAATTGAAGAGATGATAAATGTTTGTTATAAAACACACATACATTAACAATATATTCTAACCTACAAGTTATCAATCCAATCAGACAAAGTATTTATATTAATTCTAATTAATATATATATACACCAAAATTACATGTCCTGTCTCTTTGGGGAGTGGGCCCTTGCTCACCCTTGGGTTCAGGGTCAAAATAATTAAGTCCTTAGAAAACTATATTGACAAACACATAGAAATGAAAGAGTATTCTACCATAAAATATTTATATTCAAAATGACAATTCTTACAATGTTTTTCACTATTTCAAATCAAGTATGGATCTACATTTTATTAGATACAAAAGAAACTAATTGTCATAAATACTAGGTAACAAATTATCTAATTAAAACAAGAGGATATTAAGAGAGATTAGTTTATATGGCCCAAATAGAGAAGAATATTACAACAAGATGCACATGAGGTTGGGAGGATCCTAGTGTGATCTAAAACTACTTCTTTCAACCATATCTAGTTACCAAATATTATATATAAAGTATCTATATCATCTTATCTAGAGTTACAACCTATGTCTACTAGCATTTATAAATGGAAATCTACACATAAAAATAAGTATATATATAGACATATGTAAAAATAGAAAGTATATACAAGAGTCTTAGATCATCATGAAATAGCTAAAAGAACTTATGAAATGCCTTCAAACATGTCTTGGATGGGTTCATAATGAGATATAAGAGTTTGTAGCATGACTTTCATAGTTTGTATCTCGACTTGCATAATCTATAGCTTAACTATCATAATCCATAGTTTTTTGTTAAGGTCTGTACAACACTTGGAAAAGTCTAAAACATTGCTCGAATTATCAATTCATGTTAACCACACTTCTTTGTCTTCATGAGATAATAGAAAAACTCTTATTTAGATGCTATAATACTTGTACATATCACATATGGAAGACTAAACATGCAAATAGTTAGAACATCATGTAAAAAATGTTAACTCATACTCACATAAGATTATAGAGGCAAAAGCATCCATCTTCTATCTTAGGCTAGTTATAAACCCTAAGACAACATGCAATGCTCAATTCAAATGACATATTTATGATTGTAAAGGATGATATGTCATGGTTATAATGAGTCATAATATGGACTCATCACCAATAAATTCATTTATTTCATAACCACCACCAATCCCATATAATTCACACCCTATTCTATTAGTTAATTAATCCAAATTAATTAGCTAATCCTTCCCTAATTCTATGGATTTTGAATATCCATAATTATCATAATACAATAAATTAAATAATCTCCACATCATGACACCATCTTCTACCCCCTTTGACTTTCTAATTTTCAATAATGTCACCGGATCTACCTATCCCCCATCATATAAATTATATAATGCAAAGATTCCTCTTTCTAAATTTTAATGTTATAGGCTCCACTTATCCGTCAGCATCTAATTTTTAAAATCTAAAGATTCTCTATCTAAATTTAATACTCCACCTCAAATCCCACTAACCTCCACTATCAAATTAAATTATCTCATTTAGTCCTGCATGGGCCCAAACTTCCTACCCACTTCCCACTCCTAGGATTTCCAGTTTCCAATTTAACAATCTCCCATAAATTCAATCATCCTCTGTAATTGATCTCCAACCAAGATCAATGTCTCTCATTACTCAGACCAAATTTATAAATGGATCCACTCACCTTCATTTTTGATTAAGCTTGAACTATTAAAAAAATTTCCATCCAAATACTATTCATTGAAGATTCAACTCATTAGGCATCAACATCAAAAACATCAACATTCCAAGGGGAAGCACTGACAAATTACTAATGCACCTCAATCAAGCCTTTTATAAATACAACAATAAAAAAAAAATCCAAGTAACATCCAATCTATGAAAGAGTAAGTGAATGTTTTTTATTTGGAATTTTTAATCCTCATTTAATTTATTTTTATATAGCTCATCTAAATTAAATTATAATAAAGTTAGTTAGTTTTCATTTTATTTGGATTTTCAACAATCTAATAAAATTATTCTTGTGTTACAATAATGATGTGACAAGTTTCTTGGGGAAATATATATATTTTAAATAAGCAAAAAGATTGAAATTTAAATGAACCAATCATATATTTTTTATTTGATATGTTAATTAAATTACCAAGTACTTGTCAACATCAACTAGTGCTCTTACATGTGTGCCCTTTTCCATTTTACAAAAATAGTAGTGATTCAA
>JARHVA010001875.1:297500-305000 GCA_037957365.1 Torreya grandis
TATTTCAAAATTATTCTTATAAATTAACATGAATATCCCATGATTTAGGTGTCAAGCCATAGACCATAATATTCATTAATACAACCCTCTTATAGTCAACTCATGACTTATTACACAACCAAACTCACCAAATGTGAAGTAAAATGATGCTTTGTCTTTTGATGACTAGACCACAATCACCAAAATAATACTAACCAACAAGCTAGAGGAAGAATCAAAATGATGGATACCGTGTACAAACCCATAAGAGGTTCTACTACAACCTCAAAATGACTGGTTCACATCACTACCCAAGTGATGTCTTTACTCTCTTGCACCCCACAAGTTATAATGATTTTTGCTAGCCCTAAAATTCATGTTTCCATATCTAAACTATATTAACCTTCTTTGGGATCGACCAATAATTTAGTAACTTTTCAATATAAAATAGTTATTTACATCCTCTTTCCACCCCTTAAAAATGGAAAATATATACAATAAAGGTAACACACTTTCCAAGTAGGTGATTATATGGGGAGAAACGATAGTCATACTTTTCCAACAACTTTGCCACCCTATATGGTATGGATAATGAGAAAAACATGAACATTGATGTTTCCATATGATGGTTTATTCTATGATTGTTCATATCCTTAGTGACTTGTATTGTAAGTATATGGTCAAGGAAAATTTTTAGTGTTTTGATAAAATTAAGGTTTTGTGTCTAAAAATAAGTTAAATATCTCTAAATTTTTACTTGATTTCACCACCATAATTATTTAGTTTGAAGCACATTCCCATTTGAAAAACCATGATAATTGGTGTGGCAAAGTTGTCATGCTTATTGACCCACACTTAGATCCTAAAATTATTATATGGGGTCTTAACCCCATATATCTTGTAGTGTGGAATATTTTTTATTTTTTAGGTTGATTCATTGGTATTACCAAAATTTATGTTTTTAATGATTTCATTGAGTGGGTAACATTATGATGATGAATCAAAAACACATTTCTTGGTTTTGATTGGATCCTCTACAAATATTTCAACATGATTGAATCCATGGAAGATAAAGAGTGGTTATTTTTTAAATTATGTGGTGCATAGGTAAACTAGATGCATGGTTTTAAATGCACAAAAATATTGGATTGTTTGACCCCAACCATCATTAGTGTCACTCCCTTGTAATTTAGCTTAGTTTACCTAGTCTTACCATAGATAAGGTAATGATAAGGTTTTTAAATAATTAGATAGAGAATTATTATCAAAATATTAGTTGTTCTATTTTGATAACAATAAGGATCACCCTATTAGTGTGGTTTTGAGAAAAATTATATTTAAAAATATCCCCATATCACATGCCATTGTTTTCCTTCATGTCTATGGTTAAAAATTTACATATTTACATTAGAGTGTTTATGAGGTTTCACACCATGAATTTATTATATCTTCATAAAAATTATATCTATCCCCATTTAATGAGGCCTTATAAAAAATAAAACCAAGTGGAAACATAAGACCAAGGTTAAAGAATTATAGAGAGCTTATGGTGCACAAATTCATTTTCAAATTCATTTATCTCCTAAAAGATTACACATCTATATGTAAGTTAAGGTTATATATCTCCCTCAATCGCATCATGAATTGGTCAATGATAATTTCACTTATGAATCCTTCTTTACTCTTTCTAAAGAAGAAGCATATGCTACCCATGTCATGAATATTTGTTAGAATTATGAAACTATGTGTTTTATCGAATTGATAAAATTATTTGTATTTTGAGTATCCAAACCTCTCTCCATAACCGATAAGTTTAAATTTTTCTCTAAGGTCATTGAATTTAACCATGTGTAATATTCAACCTATAGGGTGCCCTCCAAGGTTGATTATTACAAGTTAGAGTGCCTCCTAAGGGATTTTATTTGAGCCAATTGAGAAGGCTCTAATGTATTTCACATAGTTTCTTTGGATATCCAAAATATTTATAATTAAGTATAATGTTTTGACCTTCTCAATATCAAACTCCATGGATCAACCCTCTATATCAAGTGGATTATTTAATAATTTGAAAAAGATGAGGCATGATTTTTTTATTTCATAATTACATCTCCCAAGTGACTATCTATGACAAAAAAACATGAATGGGTGCTCTCTTGAATTCTCTCCTAATTATCCCCATAACATTTGAAATTGTTGGTGCCTTTATTTTTCAGAGTATATGGATGACTTGGGAGTTGCATAAAACATATAAAACTTATGATGAATATGGTTTCATATATGGTATTTCATTAAATATAATTCACTTGGGTGTTCTTTAGTTATCACTTACTATGGTGTTCCCATTTCCATGGTCACTTAGGTAAAAATTATTAGGATATTAAAAAATGGAATTAAGGTTATTACTGACCACTTTTGCAAATAACCCAGATATCGTTTCCCCTAGTCTTCCATCAAAGAACATTTTTTGCTCAACAATGGAAACCATAAATGCATCACTAAGATTTAAAATGATATTATAAAGTGACATCTACAAAAATAGGAGTGCATTCATCATCTAGATGGTGGAAAAACTATAAATTATTTGTTGTGACTTCCTTTCACTAATATAGTCCCCAACTCAGTTATTAGGTATTATATATATTTTTTAGATAATTTTAATTAGTAAAAATAGTTAGTAATATTAATATATATTAGTAGGAGTGAGTGTGATTGTACACAAGATATGGTAATAATTTACCTGAGAATAATGATTAGGATTAGGATGTGTGCATTCGAAAGATAAGAATGTACTTGTCATTTTAAGGAGGAAAGTCTTGTATAAGAAGCTCCCTAGATTATAAATAGATTAATCTTGTTGTTTACTTCATTTCCTATCAGAGCAAAGGATTTCAAACGGAATTTTGATAATAAAATGGGGGAAGTTTCATGTTTTATCCAATTGCATCTACTCATGAGAGAAAAAGTGAGTAAAAAAATTCAACCTAGATTTTTAGATAAGTTCACCTTTGAATAAGGTAATTTAGAAAAATTTAAGGAATTTTCATTCATTTAAAGCTATTTTTAGTGTTGTACAATATTGGACATCAGTGGTTGTACCATGTGCATTGATTCCACACATAATGTACTTATTTTTTTAAATTGTGAACAATTAACACAAATAAAACTCTTAGTCTACACACATGGAAAAAAAATCAACACCTAAAGCATAATCAAGGGTGATGTAAGTAAGCATTTTAACCCTAATTTCACGCATGAGAAAAAATTTGACACTAACCACAATTCACTATAATGGGATATAACAAGTAAATATTAATTCAAGTTTAAATATTATGACATGTAACAGGTAAAATATTAAATTTTATTAATTTGTAATTCCCTAATGTTAGATATCAAACTATCACATTAGTTTTAAATGTAAAATACATGTTAGAGCCATGTGAGACTAGGTGGTATCATACATTACTTGAGAGCATGTACGAATGAGATCATGGTTCCCTTAATTGTGCTAAGAGTAGGTTTTTTCACTCTATGTGTGTTGTCTTGATATGCATCCACACTGAGCATCCACCAACCTGACTTAATTCATCCTTCACTTCTCTAACATCATGGATATACCATTAAACATCATCACCCTCTTATGTTTGTCCATCTTGTGTGCTTTTTCCATATCTATCTTTTTTCCACTGGTGTTTTCAACCATTGATGCATCTATGATATTCTATCCAACTCTACAATGTTTATACCTACTAGACCCATTCATTTAGTTTAGATATTAATGTCCACAAGAGGCAAAGAATGGCTGAAGAGAATAAAGAACATATTAGATAAATATAATACATTAAGGTAGTGCCAAAATAATTTTAAAAATATACATAAAAAAATCAAAATTAATGAGAAATAAGGATTCTATTATAAGAGGGCCTTCCACTAAATGTACTATGGAAATGAGTGGTATATTTTTATGAATAAATTAAAATAAATCTAAGCTTTATGTTATAGTTTGTTATTATATCTTTTTATAGTTTGGTGCCTAGGTTAGTCTATATTTATCAATGTTTTGATTATTTTTATTTTATGTGGTTATAGAGTCAAGAGTTTGTGTTAAACTATTTTCTTATAAGGTTATAGTTATTTGTTTAAAATTTTATTATGTTAATTGTATAATTATAAAAGGTTTAGGCCAATAGTTAAATAGAGTGGTCAATAAGAAAAATTATTTATATTTGATTTTAATTACACGTGTCAATAATTGTAGAAAAAAAACTTACCTTATTGAAAGGATGCTATAATAGGAGAACCTGACATCCATTATAATTTATGGATCTATGTTTTTTTTTTTTTGTTGTGGTGGCAGGGGTGTAGGGGGATTATAAACATATGATTAAACATATTTAAATGAGCTTATAAGAGGTTGGGGGAAATGGAGGAAGGATGCGAATAAATGATCGTGAGTGTATCTCTAACTCTAGGTTTAGTGATTGTCATAGTGACAAAACCAAATGCTCCCAAAATATATCATAATTAAAGATTTCTTAGTCATAAACAACACTAATGATGTACTCTACCTACATAAGATTTGGAAACTTATGCCAAAAATACTAAAGAAAGAATGGTATAATGGTAGTGGTGCTTATTTTTTATGTTTTTGATCAAGTGGCAATGATAAAGTACAAGTATAGATTGATTCAAATTAAATAGGTGCTTTTTTGGTATTTTTTAGATGAATAATGAGTAATATTAGATTTATAATTATACCACACCTTTTAAAAATATATCAAAATAGGGTTCAATAAGATAAATGGCTTGATCCATAGAATTTGAATGATTTGAAAATTGATTAAAGGATATTTATTAGGTTTTAGGCTTTTTGTACAGTACAATAGATCTAGTTCATTAGAAATGATAGGTTCAAACCATAAGATAAGAAATTAGGCATAGTGAGATGATGAATGTGAGAATTTTGGTATCAACAAGGTTTATAACTTAAGGGTACATCCATAATAGGTGTTTGTCAAGTATATAAGACTAAGATGTTATAAAAATCAAATTTAAGTATCTAAAATACTATTCCTCATGTTGGATTCCTTCCAGGGCTATGTATTCTAAGATGGAGTGACTCCTAAGGTATTTTATATGGGCCAATTGAGAAGGATATAAATTATTCTAGATGGATTCTTCAAATCTTTGAAATTGACCTAAAGATATACAATGTCTTGGCCTTTTCGATATCAAACTCCATGGCTTATCCCTTTGTATCAAGTGGATTATTCACTATCTTTGAGGAAATGGGGCATGGAATATTTTTTGTCAAATTACATATCCTTAGGAACTATCTATGACATAAAAACATGGAATGGTTTTGTCTTTCATTCTCTCCTAATTATCCCTATAACAGTTAATTTTTTTGGCACCTTTGTTTCTTAGCGTATATGAAAGACTTGGGATCTACTTAAACCACATATCATTTGGGATGGAGATGGTTTCATATGTGGGATATAATTAAAATATCATTAATATTTATCACTTATGGATTTTTCCTTTCCATGGTCTCATAGTTCAAAAGTATCAGGTTGTTAAAAAAGGGAATTAAGGTTATTATTGACCACTTTTGTAAATAGTCTAGAGAATGGTTCCCATAGGCTTCCCTCAAAGAACATTTTTATCTCATCAGTGGTGGCCATGAATATATCACTAATATTTTTATTGATATTACAAAGGAACATGTATATAAAATAGGAGTGCAACTACCACCTAGGTGGTGGAAAGATTGGAAATGGTTGGTTGCAACTCCATTTCATTGGTATAAACTCCATCTTGATTATTAGTTATTCTCTTTATTGAATATAATCTTAGTTAGTATTAAATTGATAATAGTAATCTATATTATTAATTTAGTGAGTGTGTTTGTACATGAATTGTGGTACAAAATATCACATTTATATTAGGGATTATGATTAAGATGTATAAGTTAGAGGGATAAAAGTGTAATCATTTGTAGGAGGAAAGAATTTTATAAGAATCTCTTTAGAATATGAACAAAGTAATATTGTTTTTTAGTTAATTTGGTATCAGAGTATAGGATTTTAAATAAGTTTCAAGAATAAATAAATCGGGAGAAGCTTCATGGTTTCTCTAATTGTATCCATTCATGAGAGAGATTTAAAAACCAAAGGGAGTTTTAGAGTAATTTATATTTTTTTAAGTTAATTTAGAAGAAGTTAAGGAATTTTGATCAATTTAAGGTATTTTAGTTGTATAATTTTTCACATTAGTGGTTTTCCAATGCACATTGATTCAAACCACAATGCAGTTACCTTCCAAACTTTATGAGCAATCATATTTAAAAATACATTGATCATGGCTATGCATCTGTATTATACACTAATGTACATTAACCAAATCTACTCTGTTCCTCCCAAATTCAATATCAATCACTAGGATCAGTCACAAGCCACGTCTAAATCATTTTAAATCAAGTTAAGAGTGAGCATTGTTAAGTATTAAAGTCAAATTATTAGATGCATGCATATAGTGGAGGACCATAACTGAAAAATCACACTAGGTGGGAGAACTACATGTGGCTTGATTCCCTCCTTGAAGTATATGGATATGTAAGTAGATTTCAATCATCAATTAGGGCTATTGAGTTTGACTCAACCCATTACACTTCCATTTTATTTTTTCATGTTTATATATCTCATAAATATATCTAGGGTTTGCAAAGCAAGAAGGAAAATAAATATTTCTACACCTCATTAATATAAGGTGGTAGAAAAATTATATTTTTTCACTTTCACACTAGACAAATCTATAATCAGTAGACAAAACCATATTGCATAGCTATCTAAGGAGTAAATACTTATCAAGACTCAGCTATAGACTTTATTTATAGACCTAAGCTAGCATAGGCTTGTTTTATCCTATTTTTCACTATTAGACACCTTTTACATTCAAATATAAATTGGAAAATATGAGTATATTATTATTTGTTGTATATATTATATTTAGCATATGCCACTTGTCAATAAATTTCAATTAATTCTCCTTTACAATTAGATTTATGCTTAAGTATAATTCATTATAGTCTAAATAATATTTCAATATTTTATGAAAATTAAACATTTGTTAAATAAAGAATAGGTAAATCAAGTGATGGTTCATTAAATGTGGTATATGTCCCTATTCATTTTTAAACTAAAATTAAATTTTTCATCCAACTGAAACTAGGAATTAAAGTTATAATGGTGAAGGTGATGTTGAGTGATTTTAATATTGCATGTAATATAAGCAAATATGAACATAAATTGTATCATACCATTATCTCATGATGAAGGATATAATCTAATTATACGTAATCTATAGCATAAAATTAAGAACAAAAATATAAGGGTGGTATTATACAAAAAGATAAAGTTTAGACATGTAAAGGAGTAGGGTTTTTAGGTTGTAAAGCTTTAGAATAGAGATGAGAATACTAAGGCAAAATCCAATGGTGGCTAGAATCAGACTAAGGTAGAAAAT
>JARHVA010001875.1:310000-342500 GCA_037957365.1 Torreya grandis
TTTATTGTGAATAACATTTTATTCAATGTAATCCAACAAAAAAAAATCATAAAATTCTAAGACATTAATTGATTTTTGAGCATTCCAAATCACTTAGCAATAAATTCAAGAAATAAGTATTTTTTTTATCATTTATTGAATAATGTGGGTCATCAAACTTGGCCATATTATGGGTAAATTACAAGCGATGCCACCCCACCCCTTCACATGCTCAAACAATTAAACATTTGTGATGTTACATATGTTATTATATGATGCAACATAATTTACAAATGTGGCTCTTTCTAATATGTGTCCAATTCTTTAGTGATCATCTTAGCACGGAAACACTCTAGACAACCATATGCTTCAAAGAAATGTCAACATCTATATGTATGCATATTGAGATATATATTAAAATTTCAAATATATTTTTAACTAACCCTTATTCTATACAAATAAGGCTAAATGGATTAAATACTATATGCTTGGCCTTGTCATAACAAGTATAAATTGTCAAAAAGTCAATACATATTTTATTAATCCACACATTTTTTGGAGGCTAACAAAATTTAAAATTTATAAGTCACAAATAAATATTGTAAATGTTAAATAATTTAACCATATAAATAAATATCTATTATATGTGTAATTTACATTTCATGTGAAAAATATATAGTATATAAATTATCAAATATATAATTATTGATATAAAAATATAACTAATGATATAACCCTCTAAGCATTTTTGGATATCATTTACAATCTCAAAACATAGAAAGAAACTACATCTTATCAATTTGTAACCTTGATTGTAGTCAACTCAACCATGAACAATTTTAATACAAACATAGGGAGTAACCCCTACTTGACCCTTGTTAAATAAAAGTTCAATTCCAATAAGCTTCATTATCTAGTAAGGGTTCGATTCCACCAAGCTTACAAAATAACAATAACTATACTTTGTTCGAAACAAAAACAACTAGCATCCCTTCCTTCATATTCATATATAATTTCGGAGAAATACTAAAATTCAAAATACGTATTCACACTTTAGAAACATTGTCACTATCTATTGGCAACTCTATTTAAATTCTTCACAAATATTTAGGCCTTATGATATTTGGTGAAAAACCCATTGTTGGTTGTAAATATTCCTATACAAATAATGCTATTTAAATATTAGTTCAAGATTAATAGTATGATAGTAAGAGAAAATGTGGGATTATATAATTTAAAATTCAAATAGGTAAGGAACCAAAAATTTTACAAGAGGATATAAAAAAAGAACAGGGTTATCATTTATGGCTATCCATCATGTAAAGTCTTTGGAAAGACTAATAATATTGATTCCAATTAAATATGACCATTATTAAAATATGAAATAAGGAAAACTAAATAATAATTAAAAAAAATGTAATACTTTATATTATATGTTATTGAATAGTGTAATACCTATAGATGCTACTAATATACATAAATCAATCAAAAACATGTCAAGATATATCATTCTCTAGGTTCTTATTAAATTATATCACAAATACTTTATGATATAGGTGCATCAATAATTATATCTCAACATCTTTTAAATAAGAAAAAATGAAGACAATTTATAACCTTTATAGAATTATTTGTATTTATTTTGTATTAGCTAGTAAGTAGAATACACTCTCATTTAAACATAGAAAGAGGAATCTAATTTTTAAATTACCATTCTATTTTTTCTTTGAAGAGATCAATGAAATTGTAAACTTAATTTCTCACCAAAACACCAAATTAAGATGCACTTATAATTTATCAACATTGTCACTATCGTTATCTAGTAAAGGTTCAATTGTATTAAGCTTTATTATCTAGTAAGGGCTCAATTCCACTAATATTGTAAAAGAAAAATAACTATACTTTATTTTTAATTATAGTAACTGACATCCCTCCCTTCATATTCATATTGAAGTCAAGTGTATACCTAGGAGTAAATTCCTCATCAATTTTTAGACTAAATGTATGAACATTAGAAGCTACTAATGATTTCATCTGAATGAAGCCCATCTCTTTTCCTAGGCATAGGTGAGGCCTCATGTTTAAGGTAATAAATTTGTAAGGATTATCTCTTATAAACTAACCATTTTTATATAAAAATTCAATGGTGTTAATATTGAGGGTGTGCAAAACCTATCCAAATATTTTATAATTTTTAAAAATCAATGTTCATCACTATAATGTAATATTTAAGTATGGCATATGGTTTATCTGCAACACCCTTGTAGTTTCAACTCATTAAAATAGGAATTTAACTTCACATCTAAACAAGACAAACTAAAAATATATATTTGAGATAAGTTTCTTGGTCTTGCTCTTCCCATTTTAGATTTCACTGAATAAATAATTACACCCTTAGGTCATTTTATTTTCCCTGAGCATAGAAAATTCCTTGCTTCTAGGTCATAAAAAAGAGCTTGTTTGGAAGTATACCTTTCCAAGAATCTTAAAAAAACTATTTACATTCAAATATGTGACCAACATATTTCAAAATTATTCTTATAAATTAACATGCATATCACATGCTTTAGGTGTCAAGCCATAGACCACAATCTTCATGAATGAAACCCTCTTATGGTCAACTCATGACTGATTATAAAACTAACCTCATGAAAGGTGAAATAAAATGATGGTTTGTATTTTTATGAATTGACTACAATCACCACAAAAATACTAACCAACAAGCTTGAGGAATAATTATAATGATGGATACCATGTACAAACCCACACGAGGTTATACTACAACTTGAAAATGGCTGGTTCACATCACTACCTAGGTGATGTCATTACTCTCTTGCACCCAATAAGTTACAAGGATTTTATCAATCCCTACAAGTCAAGTTTTCATCTCTAAACTATATTAACCATCTTTAAAGGAAAAATAATTAGAATCAACCAATAATCTAGTAATTTTTCAATATAAAATAGTTATTTACAGCCCCTTTCCACCCCTTGAAAATGGAAAATATGTACAATAAAGGTGATACACTTTCCAATTAGGTGATTATATGGGGAACAAAAACATTCATACCTATCCAAAAACTTTACCACCATAGATGGAATGTATCATGAGAAAAAACATGAACATGAATGTTTTCCTATGATGGTTTATTATGTGAATTTTCACAAACTTAATGACTTGTATTATAAGTATATGGTCAAGGACAATTTTCAGTGTTTTGCTTAAATGAACGTCTTGTGTCTTCAATAAGTTAAATATCTCTATTTTTTTACTTTATTCCACCACCAAATATATTTATTTTGAAGCATTGTGCTACATAGAAAATCATGATAATTGGTGTGGAAAAATTGTCATGCTTATTGAACCTCACTTAGATCCTCAAATTATTAGATGGATTTTTAACCCCACTTATCTTGTAGTGTGGGATATTTTTTATTTTTTGGTTGATCCATTGGTATTTCTAACATTTATGTTTCTAATCATTTCTTTGAGTGGGAAACATTATGGTGATGAATTACCAACACATTTCTTGGTTTAGATTGGATACTCTACAAATATTTCAATAGGATTGAATCCATGAAAGATAAAGAGGGGTTATTTTTTACTATAATTTAATTTTTGGGTTATTTGACCCCAATCATTATTAGTGTTACTCCTTTAGAAGTTAGCTTGGTTTACCTAGTCTTACCATAGACAAGGAAATGATAGGGTTTTTAAATAAATAGATATAGAATTATTAAAAAAATATGAAATTTTTTATTTTGATAAAAATAAGGAACACCCTATTAGTGTGGTTTTGATAAAAATTATATTTAATCATCTCCCCATGTAATTTTACATTGAATGGTTTACACTTCAAGTAAAAAAGGTTAAGTCCAAAATTTACCCTAACACTGCACATATAACTCATGAAAAACACATACCTATATCAAAAAAAATTGAACCCAGTCTTGTGAATTTATAGAGAGCCTATATGGAATAATATATGGGAATATGTCTTATCACAAACCATTATTTTCCTTCACATCTATGGTAAAAAATTTACATATTGCCATTACATTGTTGATGAGGTTTCACACTATGAGTTTCTTAGATCTTCATAAGAATTGGAGCTATCCCCATTTAATTGTGACTTATAAAAAATGAATCCAAGTGGAAACACAGTACCAAGGTTAGAGAATAATATAGAGCTTATGATGAAAAACTTCATTTTTACATGTGTTAGTTGAACATTGGGGATCAGGTCTCCAAAGAGTTCTTCATTATTGTACAATCTAAACTAGGGGTTGATGGGGTGTAGTCCATCTACAATGATGACCATTATCTCACAAGAATACATGTAATTTTTATAAGCTTTTGTATCACTATCATGGATTCTTTCATTCCCAATGAACCTCCCATACCTATGAGGTTTATATAAATAAATGACTTTAATTGGCGATCTAAAAAATATATGATGATCAAAGGGTCATCTATGACCATAGGGTTTCTCTAAAACACCTTCATGATGAAGCCTCCCAAATGGCCATAGATAAGGTTCCTAGGATATATGGTTTCCCATGTTAATTTTACCAAACACTTTGGGATATAGAAGGTCTTTCCCTATACAAGGTATAACTAGAGGAAATAAAAACTAATTATCTTATAATGTATATCAGCCAAGATAATATTAATTTCATCCCAAAATTTGGGGACCTAGAGATCATCACTTATTGGCATTCTATATAAAAATATTAAATTTATCTCACAAGATTATTTACAGATTCTCTGTTTTATATCTAAGTTATTTATTGATTCTTATTTTATGACCTAGAAAATTGTATTTATTCACAATAGAAATATTTTGTATGATGTCACTACAATATGTGAAGGAATAGAATGGTCTCACTCCTCTCATCTTAAATATATATATATATATTTTTTAATTTTTAATTGATAAATATTATGATAGAATTGAGTGTCCCTTTCCAATTTCAATTATTAAATCACTTGGGTTTGGTCCTAGGTTTTTTCTAGTAGTCAACATGTTTTTCCAAGGTGCATGTGCATGTATTACCATCAATAGTGAAGACAAATTTGGGATATTTAAATACAAAATCCAAGATTTTTAGTTATCTCCCTAACTAAATATTATTTCAGATAAAATATTCATTTATCTCCTATTTGATTACACCTCTATAGGTAAGGTTAAAGTTATATTTCTCCCTCAATCCCATTGTCAATTGGTTAATGATAATTTTTCTGATGAATTCTTATTTACTATTTATAAAAAAGAAGCATATGTTACCCATGTTAGGAATATCTATTAGACTTTTGAAACTATGTGTTTCAAAGGTTTACTAAAAATTATTTATATTTTGTGTAACCAAGCCTCTTTCCATAGTTGATAAGTTCAAAGTTTTCTCTAAGGTCATTGTAGTTATCCATGTGTACTATTCTCCCTATAGGGTGACCTCCAAGGATAATTATTAAAATTTGGAGTGCCTCCTAAGAAATTTTATCTTATCTAATTGATAAGGATCTAATGTATTGCACGTAGTTTCTTTGGATGTCCTAAATAGGTACAATGTTTTAACCTTCTCAAAATCAAAATCCATGGCTCAACCTTATGTATAAAGTGGATTATTTAATAATTTAAATAAGATGGGGCATTAATTTTTTGAATAATTGGATATCCCAAGTCACTATCTATGACAAAAAAACATGGAATGGTGTTGGCTTGAATTCTCTCCTAATTGTCCCCATAACAGTCAAAATTATTGGTGCCTCTATTGCTTAGCATATATGGCTTGGGATTTTCATAAAACATATAAAATTTATGATGGATATGGTTTCATATATGTCATATCATTAAAATATCATTCCCTTAAGTGTTCCTTAGTTATCATTTACAATGGTGTTCCCATTTTCATGGTCACTTTGGTAAAAATTATCAGGTTACTACAAAAGGGAATTAAGGTTATTATTAACCTCTTTTTCAAGCAACCCAAATATCAATTCCCCTAGTATTACATCAAAGAACATTTTCTGATCAAAAATATAAAATATAAATATATGATTAAGATTTAAAATGCCATTATAAAGTGACATCTACAAAAATAGGAGTGCATTCACCACCTAGGTGGTGGAAATACTATAAATTATTGGTTGTGACTTCCTTTTACTACTATAAACTTCAACTTAATTATTAATTATTATCTCTAATGGAGATAATCTTAGTTAATACAAATAGTTATTAATATTAATATACATTAGTTGGAGTGAGTGAAATTATACATGAGTTATGGTAACAATTTATCTTAGAATAATGATTAGGATTAAGATGTGTGCATTAGAGGGATAATAATGTAATTATCAATTTTAGGAGAAAATTCTTATCTAATAATCTCCCTAGATTATAAATAAATTAATATTGTTGTTTACTTCATTTCCTATTAGAACAGAGGATTTAAAATGGAGTTTTGATAATAAACAAGGGTGGCTTTATGTTTTCTCTCATTGCCTCTATTCATGAGAGAAAGAGTGAGCAAAAAATGTACCCTAGAGTTTTCAAATAGTTCAAATTTGAATATAAGGTAATTTATAAAAATTTAAGACATTTTCATTCATTTTAAGGTATTTTTGGTCTTGTACAATCTTGGACATCAATGGTTATATCATGTGGATTGATTCCACCCATACTGTAGTTATTTTTTAGAATTGTGAGAAATAAAAACAAACAAAACTCTTAGTCTATGTACATGGAAAAAAATTAAACCCTAAAATCATGCTCATGAGTGATGTAATTAAGCATTTTAACCCTACTTTCACACATGTGAAAAAAAAATCTGTTAAACACACTTCACTATAATGGGATATAACAAGTAAATATCGATTCAACTTTAAATATTATGACATGTTACATTTAAAATATTAAATTTTGTTAATTTGTAATTCTCTAATGTCATGTATCAAAATATCACATTAGTTTGAAATGTAAAATACGTGTTAGATCCATGTGAGCCTAAGAAATAGCATACAATACTTGGAAGCATGTACAAATGAGCTCAAGGTTCCCTCAATCATGCTCAATTAGGTTTTTTCACTTCATGTGTGTTCTATGGATATGCATCCATAATGAGCATCCACCATTCTGACTTAATGCATCCTTCACTTCTCTAAAATAGTGGATCTACCATTCAACATCATCACCCCCATATGTTTGACTATCTTGTGTGATTTTTCCATATCTATCCTTTTTTCCACTGGTCATTTCAACCACTGATGCATCTTTGATATTCTATCCAATTCTACAATGTCTATAACTACTAGACCCATGAATTTAGTTTAGTTTAGTTTAGATATTAATGTCCACAAGAGGCCAAGAATGCCTAATGTAAATAAATAACATATTAGATTAATATAATACATTAAGGTAGTTCCAAGATAATCTATAAAAGATACATAAAGAAAAAATAATAATGAGAAATAAGGATTCTATTATTAGAGGGCCCTAGATCTTTAAACCAGCAAAAAAGTGTGTTGCCTTGTAGATTTAGACCAAGTTTTATATCCCTATTGTTCATGTCATGTCTATCTCTATGTGTGTATATGTCACATTTCCATGAGTTTCTTCCTATGTCCATTCGTGTATGCCTCATATCCATCAAATCTGGCCACATTGATTTCTTCCTAAATCTTACAGAAATACCTATGACTTCCATTCAATCTATTTATGCTTTCTATAGTATTGGCATGTATTTGTATGTAGCTTATAAGTATATGTTCACCTACCACTAAATGCACTATAAAAATGAGTGGTATATTTTTATGAATAAATCCAAATACATATAAGCTTTATGTTATAGTTTATTGTTGTATATTTATAAATTTTAGTTCTTAGGTTAGTTTATAGTTATCAATATTTTCTTTAGTTTTATTTTATGTGGTTATAGAGTTAAGTGTTTGTGTTAGACTATTTTTTTGCAAGGTTATAGTTATTTGTTTAAATTTCTAGTATGTTAATTTTATAATTGTAAAAGCTATAGGCCAATGGTTAAATAAAGTGTGTAATAAAAAAAATTAGTTATATTTGAGTTTAGTGTTATTTTTTTGTTAGTGTAAGGTCTTAATAATTATTTAAGTGTCAATCATTGTAGTTAAAAATCTTACCTTATTGTAATGATGATATAATTGATGAACCTGACATCTATTAGAATTTAACTATCCTTTTATTTTGCGGGTGATTATAAACATACAATTAAACCGAGCCAATTGAGTTCACAAGAGGTTGGAGGAAATGGAGGAAAGATGCCAACAAATGATGTTGAGTGCATCTCTACTCTTATTTCAGTGATTCTCATATTGACAAAACCAAATGCTCCCAAAGTATATCACAACTAAATAGTTTTTAGTCATGAACAACACTAACAATGTACTCTAGCTACATAATATTTAGAAATTTGAGCCAAAAATACTAAAGCAAGAATGGTGTCCAATGGTAGTGGTGATTATTTTTATGTTTGTGATTAGGTAGTAATGATAAAGTACAAGTATTTATTGAATCAGCTTGAATAGGTTTTTATTTGGTATTTTTAGATGAATAAGGAGTAATATTAGATTTATATTTATACCACACCTTTTAAAAATATCTTGAGATAGAGTTAAATAAGCTAAATGGTTTGGCCCATAGGATTTAAATGATTTGACCCTTTTGACAACTAGAAACTTAATAATAATCTAGATATTTGCATCGATGCAAGTGTCCCCATATGAGACATAAGTTTCTAGTGGATTAGGAAATTATTGAGAGTCTAACCTAACGTTAAATGATATTTATCACGTTTTAGACTTTTTATACAATGCAATAGATTTGGGTCATCAAAAATGATAGGGTCAGACCATAAGATAAGCAATTAGGTGTAGTGAGATGATTAATGAGATCCTTTTTTTAGCATCGAGGTTTAGAACTGAAAGGTAGATCCCTAATAAGTATTTTTCAAGTATATAAGACTAAGATGTTATATAAATCAAATGTCAATATCTATAGTACTACACCTCATGTTGGGTTCTTTCCAAGTTGGAGTGCTTCCTAAGGTATTTACGATGGTCCAATTGAGAAGGATATAAATTATTCTAGATGGATTCTTGGGATCTTTGAAAATTATCTAAAGAGATACAATGTGTTGGCTTTCAATATCAAAATCTAAGGCTTAACCCTTTGTATCAACTGTATTATTCAATATCTTGGAGGGGATGAGGCATAGAATATTTTTTTGTGCAATTACATCTCCCAAATCACTATCTATGACATAAAAACATGGAATGGTGTTGGCTTATGTTTTCTCCTAATTATCCCTATAATAGTCAATGTTTTTGGCCCCTTTGTTGCTTAGAGTATATGGAAGACTTGGGATCTACTTAAAAAACATATTGTTTAGGACAGATATGGTTTCACATATGGGATCTCATTAAAATATCATTATTATTTATCACTTACTATGTTATTTTACTTTCCATTGTCCCTTAGGTCAAAAGTATTAGGTTGTTAAAAAATGGAATTAAGGTTATTATTGACCTTGTTTTCAAATAGTCTAGAGAGGTTCCCCTAGCCTTCCCTCATAGAAACATTTTGGCTCAATAATGGTGGCTATTAATCTATCAATAAGATTTATAAGTCTATTTCAAAGGAATATTTACATAAAATAGGAGTGCAACCACCACCTAGGTGGTGAAAAGATTGGAAATGGCTGGTTGTAACTCCCTTTCATTGCTATAAACTCCATCTCGATTATTAGTTATTATATTTATTGAAAATAATCTTAGTTAGTATCAAATTAAAAATATTAATCTATATTATTAATTCAATGAGTGTGTTAGTAAATGAATCATGGTAAAAAATCTCAAATTTATATTAGGGGTTATGATTAAGATGTATAAGTTAGAGGGATAAAAATGTACTCCTCATTTATAAGAGGAAAGTCTTATATAAGAAAATCTTTTAAAAAAGAATAAAATAATATTTTTTTTTAGTTAATTTGTTATCAAAGTATAGGATTTCAAATAAGTTTGGATAATAAATAATGGGGAAGCCTCATGGCTTCTCTAATTATTGCCATGAGAGAGAGAGAGAGAGAGAGAGAGAGAGAGAGAGAGAGAGAGAGAGAGAGAGAGAGAGAGACCATAAGGAGTTTTAGATAAATTTATCTTTGTTTAAGGTAAATTATAAAATGTTAAGGCACTTTCATTAATTTAAGGTATTATTGTTGTATAATTTTTGACATCAGTGGTTCTCTAATACACATTTATTCCAACCACAGTGCAATTATCTTGAAACTTTGTGAGCAATAAACTTTAACAATACTTTGTTCATGGATATACATCTATATTATACACTAATGTGCATTTAAAAAATCTAATATATTCCTCCAAATTTAAATTTAGATCACTAATATTATTCATAATCCAAGTCTAAATCATTTTAAATCATGTCAAGAGTGAACATTGTTAAGTATTAAAACCAAATTACTAGATGCATGTAGATAGTGGAGAAGCATAATTACAAAATCACACTAGGTTACCTCCTCAGAGTATCTAGATATGTAAGTAAATATCAATCATAAATGAGGGATATTAAGTTTGGATCAAGCCATTACACTTCCTCTTTGTTTTTGTAGGTTTCTAGCTATCACAAATATACATAGGGTTTATGAAACAAGAAGGAAACTAGAGGTTTCTACACCTCATTAATATATTTTAAATATCTTGGCACTCTCAACCAATAAAGGATAAGGTTTTATAACAATTATAATTAATTCAATTTCATAGTAGATGAATCTATAATCAATAAACAAGACTATATTGTGTAGCTGTTCAAGGAACACAAACTTGTTGAGACTCAATGATAGACTTTATTTTCGGACCTAAGCTAGCATAAGCATATTTTATCCTATTTTTCACTATTAGACACTTGTTATATTTAAATATAAACTTTAAAATATGAATGTCTTATTATTTTTTGTACTTACTATATTTATCATAAGCCACTTGTCAATCAATTTCAATTAATTCACCTTTACATTTAGATTTATGCTTAAATATCATGCATTACAATCTAAATAATCTTTCAATATTTTATGAAAATTAAACAATTATTAAATTAAAAAAATCAATCAAATGATGATTAATTCAATGTGGGATATATCCCTATTCATTTTTAAACTAAAATTAAATTTCTCATCTAACTGAGACTGGGAACTAAAGTTATAATGGTGAAGGTGATGTTGATTGATTGCAATATTGCATGGAATCTAAGAGGATATGAACAAAAATTATATCAGACCATTATCTCATGATGAATAATATAAATAACTTATAAGTAATCTAGAGGATAAAATTAAGAAAAGAATGGAAGGGTGGCAGCATACAAAAAAGACAAAGTTTGGATATGTCAATAAGAAGGGTTTTTAGGTTGTAAAGCTTTGAAATAGAGATGAGAATACTAAGATAAAATCCAATCATGGTTATAATAAGACTAAGGAAGGAACTCACCCAGACATTTTTTTCCAAATTATGCACTATAAATGATGAAGTAGGAATTCTATGTATGTTTGAGACCTTCTGTCTCATGATTAATTTACATATTAACATATTTGACATTATATTCCTCCTCAATGGTATGTATAATGTGAATGATTTGAAAAATATAGTTGCCTTCTAGATATGTACAAAATGTTATTGGTCCAATTTGTGGACATTTTCATAGATTGAACATAAATATGTATATGTGATTATAATAATGTGTGTGTGTTCCTTGTTTAAGGCTTGGTAGATATTAATCATAAAATTTGTACCCATTATAATGTATACGTGATTAAAAAAAGTATGTGTTAGGAACTTGTATTCACTATGATGTGTACACATTCCTAAAAATAAGTATTTTTTAAGCCTTACAAAATGAATAAGGTGAGTAACTGCAAGGTAGGGTGGGTTGTTTACTAAAATAAATAGAAAATATAAGTTGACACTTAAATTGTTACATTTATAAATGTAACAATATAAATTCAACATATATTTTTTATTTATTTTAGTAAATATAAGAAATTAGAGTCACTCTACATCTTTTAAAATTGGTCTCATAGATCCATGACTTATGATTTAGAATAAAAAATTTAAAATACAACTTGGTCAGTACTTAGTCATTTTTAGGATTTCAGTAATTAACATAGGGATTTTAGGGCATATGTCTTAAAATTGATGTCTATTTTGGATAAATTTATAATAATGTTTTAATTTTTGGGTGTTTTAAGATTACTTGACAACATTTATAGGAGTTATGGGTTTATCAAAACTAAAGTTTACAAACCAACACACAACTAACCACTCATTTATGTACTTAAGATTATGTGTTTTATAGGCACAATTCACACAACAACACCACAATAATTTGTGACTAGCTAAATGAGGAGTATTTGGTACACATTTGTGTATTATCACCCAAATTGGGTTTGAATTCATGCCAAAGTGGCATGCATGGGGAAACCTAGGTCACATTGGTGACCCATGCACACCCAACCACACTTTTATGCTAATTTTACTTGTAATTGTGTCTCTTATATGAAAAAAGAGACACAAAACACCATATCCAAATGTGACCAAGGTATTTATGTAAACAATTTTAGGTACATTTGTTTATGATCATCTCATATCTCTCTATTCTAGGAAAAAAGGTGTAATTACAACAACATAAGATACAATATGACCCTTACACATCCAATCAACAATTTATGTTGATTTTACTTACAATTAGCTCCATTATATACCAAAAGTGACACAACAACACCATATACACTTGTGACCATGGAAATGTGAATTATTGTTGGCACACGTATATGTGATCACCCTAATTAACTTGGAATTCAAGCCTAAATGGTGTAATTGGGGTAACATAGTCACATTGGTGACCCACACACACTAAAGCACCACTTTATGTTGATTTCACTCATAATTAAGTCCCTCATATGCTAAAATCCACCTAAAAACACCATATCCACTTATGACTAGGAGAAATGAAAATGATTTAGGGTACATAAATGTGTGATCAACCAAATTCATTTTGAAATCAAGCAAAACTGGTATGATTGGGGCAACATGGATCATGTTGGTAACTTGTGCATATACAACGACAAATTTATGTCATTTTTACTTATTATTATGGTAAATATAGGCCAAAATAAATATAATAACACTATATCTATTTTTAAATAACAAAATCCATGCACAAGAACATTCATGCATTCAACCTAGTCACAAAGGCTCATTATATAGATAGGGGATTGATTAGGAGTACTATCTATAGGTAACTCAACGTGTTCAAACATCATCCCTATGTAATCAAGGGGATAACACTTGAAAATTATCTAAATTTGACCCAAGTAGATTCACCACTTTATTATGTTGGAATGGATAGGCACTAGTGTAATAAGTTAACCAATTACTCTACCCCACTTCATCAAATATATATATATATATATATATATATATATATATATATATATATATATATATATATATGACCAAAATGAATTAATGCCATATCCATAACACATATTTATATTAGGTAAGTCCCCACCAAGTTAAATAATCAATGTGAATCTTATTACATATGTAATGTTATTAGATCATTTGATTGTAATAAATAGTAATGAATGATATGATGACACCACCTTTCATCAATGAAAAATCACATAATCACATGACCATCCCCCATTATATAAATATAGAGTTTCGTTATCATTAGCACAATATATATTTTAATTGGAAAAATAAATATTTACACCTGCACCCCACATATAGATTTAGAGCGAATAAATATAGGGGCCAAGATCTATAAATGTTATCAATTATATATAGTTCATTCTATCCCTTGAATGAGTCATTAAATGATCGAATAATTCTATAAATGATCAAAGTTATTACATTCAGTATTTAATATGTATGGTATGACTAAAGTGACCCAATGTGAACAATGTCAGACATGTCATGAATAATGTATGTGATGCAATACATATCCATATCATAGAATAAACCAATCTCATCTTTATACATAACATGATGGTGATGTGATGGATAATGGAATGGGTGTGGATAGCATGATGTGATGGATAATGCTTGATAAATTGATACAATAATTGGTTTTGACCACTTGACATCCTTGAATGGGGTTTGTTACATATGGGTCATATTGGGTTGGTGGTCTAGATGAATATTGTAATGTCATTAACAAGAACTATATATCTTAGTGTGGTAGTGTGGGTGGATCAAAATACTAGTGCACCCTCCCTTGTTTAATTGAATATAATGATGCCATTGGACCATATATATAGCCAATGACTAACATTAACCATATCTGTGAGAGAACTAGTGGAATTATTTTTCCAATACCGACCAACCTAATAGTGAGTCTCTCCCATACCAAGATATCAATGTTCGAATTAACAAAATTCTAAGACTATTTGAATTCCTAAGAAAACCAAATGGTTATCCCCTATCTCTTATATGTGTTACATGTTTAGATGATTTTCAAATGTTTCACTTATTTTAATTTATATGAAATATTTTATATTATATGTTAAATAAAAATATAATAGATACAAATGTTGCTAGCATACATATATTAGATAAATATAATAAAAAAATTTCAATAGATATCTTTCTTGAGGTGCCTATTCCATTTATGTCACAAATATTTTATAATACAAACACCTTGAGAATGATATCTCTCAACACCTTTACATAAAGCAATTTAGAGACAACCTATAACCTTCATGAAATTATTTATGATTCTTTTTAAATAGATATCAAAGAGAATACAATATCACTCAAACATAAATTAAAAAAAGAATATAATTTAAAAATTGTGTATTCTCTTTTTTGGTTGAACAGGTCAATGAACTAGTAATTGTAAGTCCTCACCAAAATGCCAAATCGGAGTGCTTGGCAAGACACAACTTTTCGGCAATGTCATTATTATTATCTATTATTAGTCCCTACCAAGGAAAGAGACTGTAGGAGTCACTTAGTGATTGCCTTTTTTTCCAGCTAATCAAATAACTAGAAATAATATTATAATAATCATTACAAAGTTATGGTTAATAATTTACATATTAATTTTGGAATATTCCAAGGGTCTTATTTGTGAATATTCTTATGCTGACATCAAGAATAATCAATAATTATGGTAAATCATACCATTATTAATTATTCTATTCATTTTTTTAATTATAGCCATTTATGTCATTAAATATTTTCTATGATGAATAATATTTAATTCAATGTATTCCAAAAAATATATTTCATAAAATTCTAAGACATTAACTAATTATTGAACATGTCAAATCACTTAGCAATAAACATAATAAATTAGTACTCTTTTATCATCTACCATTATTGTTGACTAAGATCTATAGCTGAAGAAGACTTCACAAAGAGTTTGAGGAGCTAAGATTTAGCTAGCTCTTTCTGCTAACTCCATTTTGAACGTAATTTAGTGGAAAAACCTCAAAACACATTCTTCGTTGAGACCGACGGTTGCATATAATACCTCCTGTCTCTTTTGATGCACTTGGCTTTCTTTAATAGACATATCTATGTCATCTCAATGTGAATCTTGTCTACTTTGGAATCTTCCATCCCTATTCTTTATCAATTGAAACTACCCTCCAATGTCTACACAATCAATTTATATCTCCTCTTGCCTTCCATAAGCTTATGCTATGTTTGTTGGGTGATTTCTTGCCTCTACTTTTCTCCATTTATGTCTAAATTTCTCTGACATTACCTATTAAGTTGTGTTTCATACCACAAAACAATGTGTTTGTAAAATGAAAAACCACCTGTAAGCTAAATTCATGGTTTTAGCTATTCTTAAGTGGGTTTGATTTTTTTAGGTGGTTCTTTAAAATTTGAATGCCTTTAAAACCTACTTTATATGTGGGTTTGCTTTATTAATGTCAATATCATTGATTTTTTTTAATTTTCAAAGGAGATTACTATTGCTATATATTCATTTTTTTATTATAACCATTTATGTCATTAATTATTTTTTATTTTGAATAGTATTTTATTCGATGCACTGCAACAAAAAAATATTTCGTAAAATTCTAAGACATTGATTGATTGTTGAGCGCGCCAAATCACTTAGCAATAAACACAATAAATAAGTATTTTTTTCATTTATTTAATAATGTAGGTCATTAGAATGGGGCATATTGTGAGTAAATTACAAGCCATGCCACCCCACCCCTTCACATGCTCAAACAATTAAACATTTATCATGCTGCATATGTGTTCATACCACCCAAGATAATTTGCAAACATGGGCTCTTTCTAACATTTGTCCAATTCTATAGTGATCAACTCAGCATGCAAACATTCTTGACAACCATATGCTTCAAAGCAATGTCAGCATCTATGTGTATGTGTATCGCGATATATATTAAAATTATAAATATATTTTGAACTAACTCTTCTTTTATACAAAGAAGGCTACATGGCTTAAATGCTATATGCATGGCCTTGTCATAACAAGCATAAATTGTCATGAAGTCAATACACGTTTTGTTAATACTCACAATTTTTTAGAAGCTAATACAATTTAAAATTTATGAGTCACGGATAAATATTATTAATGTTAAACAATTTAACCATACAAATAAATATCTATTATATTTTTATATAGACTGATACAAAGTACAATTTACAATTTACATAAAAAAATATATAATATGTAAATTGTTAAGTCTATAACTATTGATACCTTGGAAGCATTTTTACATATCATTTACAATCTCAAAACACAAAAACAAATTACATCTTATCAATTTCTAACCTTAATTTGCGGTCAACTCAATCATAAATAATTTTAATACAAACAGTGGGACTAACTACTATACAAGCCTTGTTTAATAAAATTTCAATTCCAATAAACTTCATTATCTACTAAGGGTTCGATCCCACTAAGCTTGCGAAACCACAGTAACTATGCTGTATTCGAAACAACAGTAACTGGCATCCCTCCCTTCATACGCATATTGATGTCAAGTGTATACCTGGGAACAAAATCCTTATCAATTTTCAGACTAAACGCATGAACAATGGAAGCCACTATTGATTTCATCTGAATGAAGGCCATATCTTTTCCGAGGCATATGCGAGGCCCTGCGTTGAAGGCAGTAAACTTGTAAGGATTCTCCCCTACAAACTCCCCATTTTTAAACCATGTCTCAGGCTTAAACTTGAGGCAGTCCTCTCCCCAAATATTTTCCATCCTGCCCATGGCATATATACTGTAGTCAACACCCCATTCTTTGCCCACCAGACTACCATCCGGTAAAACATCATCTTGCATAGCGGTTTTGGAGTCGACGGCCACAGGAGGATACAACCGCAAGGATTCGCACACAGCTGCATGGAGGTACTGCATGTCGCTTAATTCCTCGTACGTGAAAACGGTCCATTTAATGCCTGCTGCTTCTTCGACTTTTGATCTTTTCGATAAAACCTGCATAATTTCATGGCGGATGGCGGATTCCAGCAGCGGATATGAAGAAAGCACCCAAAAGAACCATGTCAGGGAAGTGGAGGGTGTATCTCTGCCCGCCGACATAAAATTAACTATCGTGTCTTTTAAAAATACATCAGGAGCATTCTCATTGTCTAAAAGTAAATCTCTGCAAAATATCCTGCAAGTTGATGGAGGCTCCTTCGCTGCAGGCGTTGGAGACCACTGGCATGAGGCAGACCAGAATCTCCGACTGCACCGTCTCCACTACGAAATTCCTGAGCGACTTGGTGTTGAATCCGTAGCTTGCAGCCTTCCTCTGCTTCTTCCACAGCTCCCCGTTCGCATTGAAAATTCCTCTGCCCATGAAATCGTGAAGAAGAATGGAGAAGCCCTTTCTGATAATTTTCGAAATTGGTTTTGAGGATGTGCTCCACGGTTGCAGGATTGGCAGTGAAATACCCTCGTATTCCTCCTGGGCGATGGTATTTGAATGTATTGCCAGGAGAAGCTGAAAGTAAATCTGTAACCCAATCGTGAAACCAAGGGAAAGAGTATACCAACGAAAAGCAGAAAGAAAAGCAGGCTAAGCAAGAGAAAGCAAATGAAGGGCGGCCTTAACCATTTCCATTGCCACATGTGTAATTGGTGTACTACAATTGCTGTAACATATAAAGCCAATGATGACATGGGCGGAGTCTGTGGGCGGAGTCTGCGAATCTTTTCATATCATTGAAAGGTAAAATGGTCACTTCTACATATAATTATTATTACATATTTTTTAATTTGTTATCCATTTTTTTATATTTCTATTTTTTTAATAATGTAATGATGTCGTTTAATACTTGGTATTTACAATAATTAAATATAATAATATTCATTTCTTTCATATTTCTATTTGTTTAATGTGATGATGATGTTTTCAATGTACCTTTTTTTAAAACAAGGTAGTATTGCTATTAGTTATCTCTCACTTGATACACTTTTAACTAATACTTCTTATATGTTAAAAAGAGATATGTTTAAAAGAATTGAAGATAAGACATACAAATTCTTTATAATCTTAGTTTAGATATACTCATTGAAGTCATTGTTAACCAAAATGTATCATTATTTGGAGCACTATCTTCAAATAAAAGATGGATGTATTATTATTCACAAATATACTAGGTTCTTGTTTGGTTTGAAATTTCATTTGGGTCAATTGCTAGTATGCTCTCATAAATTTCATACGGAGTCAAAGCACTTTCTGCTACAACATCAACATATTTTGTATTGGGATTCATGGCAAGTTTTTTTACTTCTTTAGAGGAAATCAAGGTTCTCTATGAGATTTTATTCATCAAGAGGATCAAAGATGTGTATCTCTATTCATCAGAGAAATGGCACAACACAAAGTTAACCTCCTTGATAGTTAACAATACAATTCTTTGTTTCATGATTCAATCTCAGACTCTTTTTTTAACCTCATTTTTAGATGTACAATCCATCCCACTATTTTATCAAAATTATAAATTGTCAAAAGACAAATCTCAATAACTCAACTCTTCCATTTTATATTGTATGTGTAAATTCTTGTTTGAGATGTAGTTTTCTTACATCCAATTTACTTGTTATAGTTATTATGAAACATTTGTATGTATATATTTAAATTAAATTGGTTTATAACATATACTCTATATATTATTATTAGTCTCGAAAGAATTACTAATATCAATATATTTTAACGTCTAATTAAATTGTATATTAATTATCAATAAAAAAATATATATATTTTATATGTATTAAATATTTTTAATCTTTTTTATAGTTAAAACGCACGTTTTTAAATAAAATTTATTAAAAAATCTAATATAAATGATATCATCCACATTCATATTTATAAGTATTATATTAAACCATATTAATAAAATTTATATTTTAAATTAAAAAATACAATAAAAACATTTCATTAATTATATTAAAAACATAAAATAATAAATAAATTATACATATTTATTTTGTAAATGAATTCCCCCAGTTGTGATTTAAAAAAACTTCATAATGACTTGAATTTATGTCCAACACGTAGACATCCACATTTGGTTTATGTTTGATTCCATTCCTTGAATTTATTTGCATTTTTTTTATTTTCCTTTCAGAAGTTTACAGCGATGGGTGACGGGTGGGTATTTATCTTATGGATTCGGACAACCACTATGGTGGTGAATTCTCCAAAAAAATTTAAAAATATTAAGCTCGTATAATTTACTCAATGGAAAGAGGTAGAATTTTAATAGTTCTTTGATTTTAATTTTGGGATTCAACGTCTGGCATAGGGGCGTTATATGCTTGCAGGCCCTGTAAATTGTTATTGTGTTGGATGAGTATCCATAAATATTAAGCTTAAATTAATTTAGACATAAAATTATCAGTCTTCTTTTTTATTTATAAATATTATAGATTTGATTTTTAAGCTATCTGTTTAAATATAATTCTTTTTATAGGTATCAGAGTTTAAGTTTGAGCTATGACTTGCTCTTCACCTTGTTCAAGAATTCTACATTTTCATCTTCAAAGTGTTGTTCATAACTGTTGAGGTTCCATTGGTCTTGGCTCTTTGTATTATTATTATCTATTTATTATTATTATTTTTAAATTTATTAGTGGTATTAATTTAAAGTTCTTTCTATTTAATAAATATCAATCAAATTTTTAACCATTAATTTAAAATAATCGATGGATTTTTAGAACAATTTTTATATTTACAAAATTATTAGCTCTACTACAAATTCTAAAACTAATATTAATTTTCTTATTTTTAATATTTTCTAAAACAAAAAAAAACTTATATTCGGTACATGTATAGGTAGGACAACTTCATTCGCATTTGAAGTAGACAAATAGAGACTATAAAGGCCAAGAGCAATGGCCAAAAGATTTATAGGGGCATCGTTGAATGGTGATAGAACCATATGCTCCTCCAAAGATCTATTATCCACCTACTTTATAAGGCTCACCACCAACTGCTTCTATTCCACGCTTTTAGGAAACATATATGTGGAACATGTCCATTCCATTGGTGTAAAGGATGTTATGATATGTGAAAACATCTTAAGAATAGGAAACATGTTGGTTGAACTTTGATGTGTCATCATTCGAATGCAATAAAGGAATAGCAGCAACATCTAAGGTAAAGAGAAACATCGAAGTGCATGATATATTTCATAAGGGTGGAGTGACTTGTCACTTATTTTCTAGTTGTTCTCCAATGCAACGTGTTTTCTCCAGATATTCCCCAATAGTTTGAGAGATTCCACATTGTTGAAGGAGGATTAGAAAATTATTGTTAAAAATAATTGAATTTTGAGACTAACCAAGGTTTAGAAGTAGAGTTTTAAAAGTTACACCATATTTTCTATTAAATTTGATGGTTGTATCAGTATATTTACATTTTTTAATTATAAAATATAATTAATTATTTTAGTACAATATATATTATTGATGTAGAACAAAAAGGCCAACTTTTGGAGGCTATAAATTTTGATTTGTAGCTCCATTTGAGATTATCCATGCATCAAGATAATCATCTCAAAAGGTTTGTTGCTCACCTAAGCCACTATTTTCACTTGGAGACATTTTTTGAAATTTTTTGGAGGTCAAACAACACCATCTGAGGGTCCAAAATTGTAGTTCAATAATTTTTTTGGAATTTTTGTATTTTTAGAAATTGCATATTTTTATGATCGGACATGAACTTCGGTTAAAATTCATACTATAGGATGATTTTAGTGTTTAGAGTATTTCAAGATATTTTTAGAGCTACACCCACTTGCATGCAAAACTTACTAATAATAATAGCTGCTAAAAATAGAAGTTTTTTTATTTTAATTTTTTTTTTCAAATTTTTGCATCTCAACTCTAATTCTGAGTTGAGGCTTATTTATACATGGTCTTGCAATTATTTTTAATTAATCACTATAAATCAATTCTAAATTATTATTCAGATCTTGGCCTATTATAATTTTTAGTCTTGATAGTAATTTTGGTTCATTATCTAGTATCAGAGCAAGGTTGAATCTAGGAGTAAGAAATGGTGAGAGGATGAGAATGTATTATGAAGATGAACCAAAATATATAAGAGTTGTAGAGGCAATTGCAAAAATTAATAGAGGTTATCACCAATCAAATAATAAGATAAGATGGTGATGAAGTTTAGGAAGACACAGATCATGATGAATTAATTTAGAAAGAAGAAGAAGAACAAGATCAGCCACCATCAATAGAAGAGAAGATGGTTTGGGATTTAGAAGGAAGAAATGAAGGAATCAAAATTGATGTTTCAGATTATGGAGGTAGTTTAAAATCAAAGGATTTAATAGATTAGATGAATAGCATGGAGAAGTTCTTCGAGTGGAAGACTATGAGAGAAGACAAGAATCTAAAGTTTGCATGCATGGAATTAAAATCTCATGCAATGATTTGGTGGAATCACCTATAGAAAGAGAGACAGAGAAAAGGTAAAGAGAAGATTAATTTGTGAAAAAATATGGAGAAGAAGCTAGGGGAGAAATTTTTTCATGTGAATTATACACATACCCTATACAGAAAATTTTAGAACTTCAAGCAAAAAGATCACAATATATAAGAGTATATAGATGAGTTTAATAAACTTTCTATATGAGTGGAACATGATGAAACAAAAGAGAAGATGGTTGTAAGTTATGTAAATGGTTCAAAATTTACTATTTAAGATGAATTAAAAATGTATAGAATATTTAGCATGGAAGAGGCTTATCAATTAGCTTTAAAGGTAGAAGAAACATAAAATAGATAGAATTTTAGAAGAATGTCTCTTGATCCAACAAGAGGTATATCCCCTCCAACAAGGGTATGAGATGGGTTTAATACCAACATAGTTGGGTCTAATACTAATAGAGGTGAATCATCACATGGTGTAAAAAGGTAAGATGAGAATAGGCAAGGGTTTCAACACCAACAAAGAGAAAGAGGGTTTCAAAAAGGACAAGGTTATGGTAGTGTTAGATAATGGTTCATGAATCAGCATAGATATTAGGTTTGTTATAGGAGTGGAGAAGAAGGCATAGGGCATTTGAATGTTCAAATTATCAATATAAAGAAAGGAGGCAAGAGGATCACCCAAAAGTGAATTTAATTGAGGTTGAGATAGAAGAGTAAAATACTAAAATTGCACTAGTAGATTTTAGAGATAATCTCATGATGAGAAGAACAATGATCACTTTAATGAAGGAACAAGTGCAGAATAAATAAGGTGGTGATGCATGGCTATGATCAAACATTTCTCGAACAAGATGTACTTTAGGTGTGGAAAGGTATGCAAAGTAATTATAGATGGTGGTAGTTGTGAAAATATAGTTTCTAAAAAAATGATAGAGAAACTACATTTCAATGTGAAAAGCATCCTAATCCTTATCATATTTCATAGTTTAAGAAAGGGAATGAGGTTATAATAGGTCAAACTTACTTAATCAAGTTTTCTATAAGAAAAACTTATAATGTGAAATATGATGTGATGTTATTCTAATGGATACATACCATGTGTTATTGAGGAGACCATGTCAATTTAATGGGAAAGTAATTTATGATTGGACAAAGAACACGTACACTTTTTAAATAGGTGGTACAAAGGTAGTTTTGTTACCTCTTAAAGAGGAAGAGAGGATAAAAATCATGCTATCTACTAAATATTTTATCGAAGATATAAAGGTGACAGGTTGTTGTTATGTATTAGTAGCAAAGAATGAATACATGAAAATGGTAAAAATACCAATAGAAGCATCAAGAGTGTTGAAAGAACATGCAGATGTTATACTTGAGGAATTACTAGATGGTTTATCATAGAAGAGAGATATTCAACATCACATTGATTTGATTCCAGATTAGCTCTACCCAATCAAGTAGCTTATAGGATGAATCTAGTAGAACATGTAGAATTAAATAAATAGGTTACTAAATTATTAAGAAAGAAGTTGATAAGGGAGAGCATGAGTCCATGTGCAACACCAGTATTGCTAACTCCAAATAAAGATGGAGGATGGAGAATGTGTGTGGATAGTAGATAAATTAATAAAATTACAATCAAGTATATACTTCTTATACCTTATTTATAAATGATATGATGAATGTTCTTACAGGAGAAAAATATTTTACCAAGTTTGATCAAAGGAATGGTTATTATAATATTCAAATTCATGAAGAAGATGAGTGGAAAGCTTCATTCAAGACTAGGGATGGCTTATATGAGTGGATTTTGATGCCCTTCAGATTATCTAATGTACCTAGCACATTTATGATGATGATAAATACATTGCTACAAGAATATATTGGTAAGTTTGTGATTGTTTGTTTTGATGATATTTTGATATTCAATAAGACAAAAAAACACTTACAACATTTGAGAATGGTACTAAATTTATTAATAAAGGAGAAGTTGTACACAAATTTGAAGAAGTGTAGGTTTATATAAAATAGTTTAGTTTTTTGGGGATTTTTATTTTCAATAGATGGTGTGAGAATAGATGAAAAAAAGATAAAGGGAATTGTTGAGTGGCCTATTCCAAAAAGCATTATAGAGGTAAAAAAATTTCATGGTTTACCAACTTTTTACAAAAAAATTAATAAAAAATTTAGAATTATTGTGGCACCAATAATATATTGCATGAGAGAGAAGTAATTTGCATGGACTAGAGTACCTATAGAAAGCTTTGAATTTTTTAAGAAGAAGATTATAGGAAGACCAATTTTAGCATTATCAAATTTTAACAAAGTGTTTGAGGTTGATTGTGATGCTTCATTTGTTAGAATTAGTGTTGTGTTGAGTCAAGAAGGAAAGTCAAAAATATATTTTAGTGAGAAATTGATTGAGGTAAGAATGAAGTTTTCTAACTATGATGTTGAACTTTATGAAATTGTACAAGAATTAAGACATTGGAGGCATTATGTGGTTACTAAAGAGTTTATTCTCTTTATAGATCATGAGGATTTGAAGTATATGAATACACAAAACAAGTTGAATATTAGGCATGTAAAGTGGGTATCTTTCTTGTAGGGGTATACTTTTATGTTGAAACACAAATTTAAAAAATAGAATCAGGTCATTGATGTATTATATAAGAGAGTAGCATTATTAACTACTATGGTGAGTGAAGTAGTTGGATTTGAAGCTATTAAATAATTATATGATATTGATCCATATTTTATTAAGGTATTTTAATAGTGTAGGAATCCATTAATAGGTGGGATCAATACTATTCATGGTGAGCATCTTATACAAGAAGGTTATCTTTTGAAAAGGAAAAAGTTGTGCATTCTAGTTCAGTCTCTATGAGACAATATAATAAGAGAATTACATAGTAGAGGTTTGGGTGGACATTTTGTTAACATGAAGATCATAGCTTTGGTGGATGATAAAAAATAGTTTCTTCAAATGAGTTTAATAAATAAAACTAAATCAATAACCTTCTTTGATGATACTTGTAGACTCATATTTCACTAGGTTTGTACATTCAAATTTTGACTGTCCCTTCTTCCAAACATTCATACCTTGTTATAACATCTTTACAACTCATCACATACTTTGTTTAAGCTTTGTCTTGGTTGTGTATAAAGGCACAGTGTTATAAAATTGAGTATAATCCTTCCATGAAATACTTATTTCTAATGACTTGAAAACAATGTAAACACCATAAAAATTGTCAAACAATAAAACTTGCCTACCACATATATCACTCACATTCCCAAAAAGTTTATTTGGCATCAATCTATGTCTCTACATAGGTATTCAAAACTCCCTCAACAACCTTCTCATCTAACAACATTAACATTATTGCCATATCAAGTTAGGATTTTTGTTTAAACTCAGCCCAAGAACTACACTACCACCATTCTTTTTATCTCAGTTGTTTCAAATCAATCGAAACCACATTCCATTTCAGTCAAGGATTTCAATGGACTCATAAAACTCCTCTGCACTTTCAACAGACTATAAATATGCATTTATCTCTATGTCTGGATAGGATATATATATAATGTATATGTACTATGGTCATTTTTTTTGTGGGAGCATTCAAAATAAAAAATAATTATTTTTAGTTATTCATCCATATCTTGAGCATCTAGTCATGGTTTTACTGCAATCAAATCAATATGACCAATTCTAAAGCAGACTCTGAGAGTCAAGAATTCATGATGTTGATAATGGATGCACTATGGTTTGAATATATCAAGCATTAACACTAATATATATGTGACGAAAAAGTTTCAATACACAAAAATACATCTAAATGATAGATCTATTCAGCATAAATTTCAAAATAGATACTTCTTTCTTCAATCATTGTCCAGACAGCCTTATTTCAAATGAATTCCCTTATAAGGACACACTAAATATTAATTATCAAGAAAACACTTTTTATCATAATAAATGATTCATACCTTGTCTATACTAACTATCAATTATATCAAAATTGATAATCACCATCAAAAATCTTCCTTGAATTAGTTGCACAGTGCCAAGCTTGAACAATACACAAGGAGGTAAATGATAACCTAAGACAATTTCAATTTAAAGAAAATATTTTATTTCCTATTAATAGAAAATGAATGTTACTTGATAGATCAATGATCCTTCCCAAGAAATCACATTTAACCCATCAAGTTTACATTGTTAAACTCCACTGCCAACATTTAAAGACGTAATTGAAACTACATTGTTTATAAATTCATATATCATTTCATGAAAATGCCTTATCACCCATATGGATGGCCCAGTATGAAATTCTTAACATATACTTACACAACACAAATATATCAATTTATAACTAATCGACATCTTATCCAAATTTTCTCAGCTAATTTATAATCATGCAAGATATAATTCTAGAGTTAAAGGAATAGTATATCAATAATGTTGAATAATTAAATATCATCTCAACTTTCCTTACTTAAATACATCATTCATAGAATGTAAGTAGTCTTCCTTCAAATCAAGTTCAATATATAAATTGAGAAAATAAATAAAACGTAGTCATCCAATTTTAAGAACTCATCCAGACATAAATGTCCTCCTTTATTGATAAAATGACTATGAAATGATTGAGTGCAATCCTTTTTAGTGTATAGATATTTTCAAATCCAAATTGCATATATATACAATATTATTTACACTATACATACTTATAAGTCTATCTCCACTATTCTCCTCAACTATATCTATTCATTGACAAACTCCCTCTTCTTATATACATGTAGAGGTTTTTATTAGTCTCTTTTTGATAAGCTTGGACCCTATTTTCCCTCAACCAATGCACAAATATAGGCTTGTTTATAAATAAGAAGACAAAGTCTCTTTCTTAACTTAGGAACTACCTAGTTTGTCTTCAACATAGCATTCTAGACAACTCATGAGTTGCTTGTCACCTCTTGATATTTAAATAGAATTTTATAACATAGTATTGACCTTTTAAGATTATATATTATATAGGTCCTACCCTTACAATTTTATTACTTTATTTTCCTTCACAAAAAGATTTATTTGACCAAATTTTACCTTCGTATATAAAATTTACATAAACAAGTTGATGCCCCTGCATTAGACTCCTTATGTACAAAATTTTGATTTCCTTATCAAAAGTCTTCTTCCTCCTCTTCCAGTATTTTTAACTTCATCTTCATGCTTTATTTTTCTTTTTCTTTCCTTCCTTTTCTTATTTTTCATCTTGGGGAGTCTAATAGGCTCAATCTTCTCTCCATTCCTTCTTATTGCCTTATCCTCCATGATGAGGATATACACCTTCACTCTTTTCTCCTGATCTTCCTTAAAATCTCTTTTTTTATTTCATTCATTTATTCATCAAGTATACGTGCACATACATGATACAATAAACTATTAAATGAAAAACTTTGAGACCTTGAGGTCTCTTCAACTTTGTGTCTCCACACTTAAAGTTTGTAATTTGACTTGTCAGTTGTAACTCCTCCTTGAGACATCATTGTCTCATGACAATTGTCTATCTTTTCCATTTCTATTTTAGAGTCTTTTTCCTTTTATTCATTGTTTATGGAATGATCCAAATCTACCATTTTTACTAACAATTATTCCATATCTCCACATACAAAAATAGTGTTTTGTTGCTCTCATAGCAACCTTTTTTCATCTACAACTTGCTGCTCATAATTTTTTATCTCCTTAAGGAGATATTCTTCAATATTTAAAGCTTCAAAATTAGTCATATCTCCATATTATTCATCAGGAGTCCAAAAATCTTGGTCAGATTCAACAAAAACATCAAAAAGAAAACATGATTGCTTTACATTATACCTTGAATTTTCATTCTATAAATTATTGTCTTCACTTTCATAATATTTCTCTTTCTCATCCTCCTAAGTGAGGATTGACTCATCTTGTTTGATCAAATCCTTGTGATAGAGGTCTAGTTTATCTTCCTTGATGTCTTTTGCTATTGAGGCCTTATGGTAAGCCTCTTCTTCTTTTTGTCCATTTCTTGACTCACAAACTTCTCCTTCAACTCTTTTACCTACCAAAAAAACATCAAAAGAAATGTTAAATATAAAACCATTTGGCCACATGGCCTCTTGAGTGGTCTGTTGTTGTTGATGCTCCATCTTTTCAATGATGAGATTCATCTCATCTACCAAATATTGGTTCTCTTTAAACTGAAACTCCTTCTCAAAATATTCATTTTTGAGATTATTTCCTTGTTCACGTTGCTTTCTCAACTTTTTATTTAAGGCAATTCTTAGCCTTTTCTCTCTTCTACTCTCCATCATCAACCTAACTAGCCATCTCACTCTCTTATTTTTAATAACCCATCCTTGCCATGGGTTCTAAATACTCTCTACCATGAGCTTTACTATGGCTATCCCCTAATTAATCTCATCCAATTTTATTTTCAACTATTCTTCCCTCTATTTCCTTCTTCTTTCTCTCTCTTTCTCTTTTTTCATCTAGTTCACTTTACTAGGCAATTCTCTCATCAATCTCCTCACTTCCTCAATTTCCATCTTGCCTCACCTAAATACATTTCACCTATGTTTTTTGGTAGATCATCTAAGCTTCCAACTTGGATTTCCTTCTTGAGCAATTTACTATGCTTTTATTGAGCTTCATAAGCTCTTATTTAAGCCTTATTGGCTTTCATTTTCTCCTTAAGCCTTTCTAGGCTTTCACTTCCTTGAACCACCTTCTTTTGAAATCCTTACAAAAATATTACTGCAATAACACTAAAATAAATATCAGCTCCTTAAGAACTTTAAACACATCTTTCAACAACTTTTTGTTAGCTTTCTTTTCTTAACCTTTATAAACTTAATTTCTATAAAAAATAACTTGTATAACCTATCAACTTTCAAAATCTCATATCTGATTAGAAGATATCATTTTTTTCATTTTTGAGAGCTCCCTGAGATCTAATACCAAAATTTGATAGCAAACAATTTCTTCAAATGAATTTAAGAAATAAACCCAAATCAATAACCTTCTTTTATGATACTTGTAGACTCATATTTCACTAGGTCTGTGCATTCAAATTTTGACTTTCCCTCTTCCAAACATTCATACCCTGTTATAACATCTTTACAACTCATCACATACTTTATTTAAGCTCTATCTTGGTTGTGTATAAAGTTATAGTGTTATAAAACCAAGTATAATCCTTCCATGAAATACTTATTTCTAATGACTTGAAAACAATGTAAACACCATAAAAATCATCAAACAACAAAACTTTCCTACCACATATATCACTCACATTCTTGAAAAGTTCACTTGGGACCAATCTATGTCTCTACATAGGTATTTAAAACTCCCTCAACAACCTTCTTGTCTAACAGCATTAATGTTGTTGCCATATCAAGTTATGTTGTTTTTTGTAACTCATCACAAGATCTATAGTACCACCATTATTTTTATCTCAGTTGTTTCAAATCAATCAGAATCATATTTCATTTCAGTCAAGGATTTCAATAGACTCATAAAACTCCTCTACACTTTCATTATACTATAAATATGTGTTTATCTCCATGTCTAGATAGGACATATATATAATTTATATGTATTATGGTCATGTTTCTTTTTGGGAACATTCAAAATAAAAAATAATTATTTTTAGTTATTCATCCATATCCCGAGCATCTAGTCATAGTTTTACTACAATCAAATCAATACGATCAATTCTAAAGTAGACTCTGAGACTCATGAATTCATGATGTTAATAATGTATACACTATGGTTTGAATAGGTCAAGAATTAAAACTGGTATATATGTGACAACAGAGTTTTGATACATAAAAATACATCTAAATGGTACATCTATTTAGCATAAATTTCAAAATAGATACTTCTTCAATCATTGTCTAGTCGACCTTATTTCAAATGAATTCCCTTATAAGGACACACTAAATATTAATTATCAAGATAACACTTTTGATCATAATAATGATTCATACCTTGTCTATGATGACTATCGATTATATCAAAATTGATAATCACCATCAAAAATATTCCTTGAATTAGTTGCACATCTCCAAGATTGAATAATACACAAGGAGGCAAATGATAACCTAAGAAAATTTCAATTTAAAGAAAATATTTAATTTCTTGTTTACAGATAATGATTGTTACTTGATAGATCAATGATCCTTCATGAGAAATTGCATTGAACCCATCGAGTGTCCTTTGTTGAACTTCACTACCAACATTCAAAGATGTAATTTTGACTACATTCTTTATAAATTTAGATATAATTTCATGAAAATGCCTTATCACCCATTTGGATGGCCCAGTATGAAATTTTTAAAATAAACATACACAACACAAATCTATTGATTTACAACTAATCAATATCTTATCCATATTTTCTCAGCCAAATTATAACCATGCAAGATATAATTCTAGATTTAAAGGAATAGTATATCAATAATTTTGAATAATTCAATATCATCTCAATTTTCCTTACTTAAATACCTCATTCATGGAATGTAAGCAGTCTTCCTTCAAATCAGGTTGAGTATATAAATCTAGAAAATAATTAAAACATAGTCATCAAATTTTAAGAACTCATCCAAACATAAATGTCCTCCTTTATTGATCAAATGACTATAAAATTATTTGGTGAAATAATTTTTAGCATATAGATATTTTCAAATCCAAATTTCTTATATATATATATATATATATATATATATATATATATATATATATATATATATATATATATATAAGCTTATTTACACTATACAAACCTAGAAGTCTGTCTCCACTATTCTCCTCAACTATATATATTCGTTGGTAGACTCCCTCCTCTTATATACACGTAGATGATTTTATTAGTCTCCTCCTAATAGTATTGGACCCTATCTTCCCTCAATCAATGCAAAAATATAGGCTTGTTGATAAATAAGAAAACAAAGTCTCCTTCTCAACTTAGGAAATAGCTAGTTTGTTTTCAATGTAGAATTTTAGATAACTCATGAGGTGCTTGTCACCTCTTCATAGTTAAATAGACTTTTAAAACATGGTATTAAATTTTTAATATTACATATATTATATAGGTCCTACCCTTATAATTTTATTACTTTATTGTCCTTTATGGAAAGATTTATTTGACCAAATTTTACCTTCATATGCAAAATTTACATAAACGAGTTGACGCTCATGTATCAAGTTCCCTATGTACAAAATTTTGATCTCCTAATCGAAATCATTCTTCCTCTTCCTCAAATATTTTTGTACTTCATCTTCATGTTTTCTTTTTCTTTTTCTTTCCTTCCTTATCCTTTTTTTCTTCTTTGGGAGTCTAATAGGCTCAATCTTCTCTTCATTCCTTCTTGTTTCCTTATCCTCCATGATGAGGATATACACATGCACTCTTTTCTCTTGATCTACATTGAAATATATTTTTTTATTTCATTCACTTCTTCATCAAGTATACATACACATACATCATACAATAAACTATTAAATGAAAAATTTTGAGACCTTGACGTCTCTTCAACTTTTTGCCTCGACTCTTCAAGTCTATAATTTGACTTTTTAGTTGCAATGACTCCTTGAGACATCATTGTCTCATGAAAACTATTTATCTCTTCCATTTCTATTTTAGAGCCTTTGTCCTTTTCTTCATTTTTTATGGCATACTCCAAAGCTTTCATTTCTACTAATGGTTGTTCCATATCTCCATATACAAAAATAGTGTTTTGTTGTTCTCCTAAAAACCTTCCTTCATCTGTAACTTTCTACTCATAATTTTCTATCTCCCTAAGGATATCTTCAATATTTAAAGATTCAAATTTAGTCCTATCTCCATCTTCTTCATCAGGAGTCCACAAATCTTGGTTAGATTCAATAGCAACATCAAAAAGAAAACATGATTGCTTTACATTATACCTTGAATTTTCATTCTACGAATTCTTGTCTTCACTTTCATAATCTTCCTCTTTCTCAACCTCCTGAATGAGGATTGACTCATAATGTTCAATAAAATCCTTGTGATGGAGGTCTAATCAATCCTCCTTGATGTACTTAGATATTGAGGACTTATGGTAAACCTCTTCTTGATTTTTTCCACTAGATTTTATCCACTTCTTGACTCACAAACTTCTCCTTCAACTCTTTTAGCTACAAACAAAACATCAAAAGAAATGTTAAATATAAAAACAATTGGCCACTTGGCCTCTTGAGTGGTCTATTATTGTTGTTTATCCATCTTTTCAATGATGAGATCCATCTCATCTACCAAGTACTGATTTTCTTTAAACTGAAACTCCTTCTCAAACTCTTCATTCCTAATCTTATTTCCTTGTTCACACTTCTTTCTCAACTTTTTTCAAAGGTAATTCTTAGCCTTTTCTCTCTTCTACTCTCCATTATCAACCTGATTGGCCATCTCACTCTCTTCTTTTTCATTAAAATTGTATTAGTAATCTTAATTTATAAGATTAGT
>JARHVA010001875.1:347500-397500 GCA_037957365.1 Torreya grandis
CAATGTCGCTAATAGCTTGCAATAATGGAATTTCTATATTGAGTTTTATGAGTTCCTAAATCAATTTAGATTTTTTTTTTTTTTTCTAATTCCTTAAATTATTATTGAAAGGGAGAAGGTGGAGGAATTATGATGAATTCCTCTATTTCCTTAGTTTTCTCTTCTAACTTTTCTTCTTTCATTGATTGAGTCTATTGACTTGATTTTTCATGAGGCATTTTTGTGATGATAATATGAGGTTCTTGTAATGTTTTTCCTAGCTTGAGATGTATGTCTACACATTTAATAACACTTACCCCAATGGTTTTACCTTGTTCATTTACATAAACCTACCTATATTTTGGATTTGCTACTTGTTGCGTAAGTAGCTAAGGTTGGTTTATTTACTCTGTAGGGGTTACCTAAGTTCCTTGAGGATCCATTAATGCTTGTTGTTGTGGAAACCATATTTGTTGTTGATTATAGTTTGGGCCAAGGTTCCAATGTTGATTTACCAATGGTTGATGATAATCTTCTGGTATCCAAGTTTATTGAAAAGGTTGGGGCATCATCCATTTTTATGGTATCCGCTCCTAATTTATGCCATTGTGTAAAAATAATCCCTATTGATTTTGTGGGAAAGCATTTTATTTCCTTTGAACATAGCTTAATTCCTCTATGGTTTGTATATTCTATTTGAATTATTTCTTAAGAGTAGGAATTTAACTACAATTTCTTATATCATGATCCTAAGCATCACACATTCCACACATTTTTGTTTTGTCTAGAGGACAATCTTTGAGTGCATGTTTTAATAAACACTTTGGACATTATATTTATAGTGGTTCAATTTTATATTTACCCTTGTCTTGAAATCCATCTAAAATTGTGTTTATTTGAACCATTATATCTATTTTGAAATTTTCTAGTTCCTTCATGAGTTGGTTTACATCACTAAATTTTCCTAGTTTTCCTCTCTTGCTACTAGGTTTTGTCCTAGAATAGTTGGTACATAGTTGTGTAATCTCTTGGAAGTCTAGTTTGGTAATATTTCCCTTCCCTATGAGGTTTAAAAAAATCTCTATAAGAATCATCAAATACTTTAAGTAAAATATTTTTTATCACTTCCTAGAATAGCTCATATCCACACATGTTGTGGGTAAAAGTAAAATGATCTAGATAATCTTCAAGGTTCTCATATTCATTCTATTTTATCTTGAAAAATTGTTTTTTTTTATCCTTGACCCTACAGAAATCTTGGTGTTTATTTAGGAATAAAATTTCCTTTTCTCTCCAAGTACTTATATATTTTCATGTTACTCCCATAAACCACCTCATTGCTTTTTCCTGCAACGTAGAGGGAAAGAGTTTCAAATTTTTATTGTCTAAAGTGTAATCATAGGTTTGCAAGAGAAATTTTAACTCAAAAAGGAATTGATCTAGATCTTTATTGGACAGACCTATAAAGCTAGGTAGATTGGATGGTGAAATGTTTTTTATTATTTTTCGATCATCAAACTCAAAGATGATGGAGTAAGAAAAAGTCATCCAATGTGGATTCCTGTGAAATTTTTCTACATGACCTATATTTTATCTCATTATAAATAGAGTTATATTGAGAGTAGAATATCCTTCAAGGTCTTATTTCTATTCACTATCTACAAGTTCAACTTTTACAAAGGAAGATTCCTCTAGATCTTGAGGGGTTTTTCCAAAATATTTGTTTATTTATTTCTTTAGGGTTTCTATATTCTATAAAAGTACCTTGATTCTCTTTATTAAAGGATGAAGATATTTTAGAAGAAGCCTTCATTGTGAATCCCTTTGCATACTCATATACTTGTATTTGAAAAGAGAGTAATTTATTCTATTTTTTGTTTTTTTTTTACTATTCTCTTAAGAATTTACCTTACTAACACTTTATAAGAATTCCCTTGTAAAAGTGCCAAAAATGTTGGGTATCATTTTTATCCCTTCAAATAACCAATCTATGTTATTGTCATTTCTTACCAAGGCTAGTGTCTAAGGTTTTCTACAATAAGGTATACATTAGGTTCAGCTAATAGTGTTGGTTGGGGGGTTTTTGGACTTGATCTATCCTAAGATCTTACTTCCTAATGTCTTAACTAATGCTTGAAATAACACACTTTCTAAAAATGTAAAGACACCAAACTAAATTAAATGGTTAGAAATTAATCACACAATGTTGTTATAAAGTAAACACACTAAAATCAAATATCAAATCCACACTCTAAGATAATTTGTATAAATAAGATTATTGAAATTGAAGAAACGATAAATGTGTGTTATAAAACACACATACATTAACAATCTATTCTAACCTTCAGGTTATCAATCCAGTTACACAAAGTATTTATATTAATTTTAATTTAAAAAATATATAAATACCAAAAGTACATGTCATGTCTCCTTGGGAAGTGGGCCCTTGCTCACCATTAGATTCAAGGTAAAAATAATTAAGTCCTTATAAATCTATCTTGACTAACACATAGAAATGAAAGAGTATTTTTCCATTAAAACTTTATATTAAAAATGATAATTCTTACAATGTTTTTCACTAATACATATTGAGTATGGATTTTTGTTTTATTGGATACAAAACAAATTAACTATATTAAATACTAGGTAACAAATTAAGTAATTAAAAAAGAAGACATTAAGAGAGATTAGTTTAGAAATAGGGAAGAGTGTTACAACAAGATGCACATGTGGTTAGGAAGATCCTTGTGGGATTTGTAACTAATTCTTCTAACCATATCTAATTACTAAATCTTATATACAATGTATCCATATCATCTTATCTAGAGTTACAACCTATGTCTACTAGCTTTTATAAATGGAAAGCTACACATAAAAATAAGTATACATATGGACATATGTAAAAATATAAAGTATCTAGAGGAGACTTAAATCATCATGGAATAGATTAAGGAAATTTTGGAATGCCTTGGAATATATTTTGGATGAGTCTGTAATGAGATGTAAGATTTTTTAACATGACTTTCAAAGTCTGTAGCTTGACTAACATAATCCATAGGTTGACTGTGGTATTTTATAGCTATCTATCAAGGTGCATAGAATGCTTGGAAAAGTCTAGAACTTTTCTTGAATTATCAATTCATGTTAATTATACTTCTTTGTCTTCATGAGATCATAGAAAAAATCTTATTTAGATGCCATAATAGCTATACATATCAAATATGGAAGACTAAACATGCAAACAGCTAGAACATCATGTAAAAAATGTTAACTCAAACTCACATAAGATTATAGGGACAAAAACATTCATCTTCTACCTTAGGCTAGTTATAAACTCTAAGACTACATGCTATTCTCAACTCAAATAAAACATTAATGATTTTTAAGGATGATATATCATAGTTATAATGAGTCATAGTATGGCCTCATCCCTAATAAATTCATTTATTTCATAACCACCTCCAATACCATAAAATTCACACCCTATTTCATTAGTTAATTAATCCAAATTAATTAGCTAATCCTGTCCTAATTTCATATATTTTGAATATCCATAATTATCAAAATACAAAAAAATAAATATTCTCCACATCATGACATCATCTTCCACCCCCTTCTAATTTTCAATTTTAAATGATGTCATAGGATCTACCTATCCCCCATCATCTAAATTATATAATCCAAATATTACTCTAACTAAATTTCAATGATGTTATAGGCTCCACCTCTACCCCAACAATTGATTTTTAAAGTCTAAAGATTCTTTATCTAAATTTAATACTCCACCTCAAATCCCACTAACCTCCACTATCAAATTAAATTATCTCATTTAGTCCTCCATGGGCCCAAATTCCCTACCCACTTCCCACTCCTAAGATTTCCACTATCTAATTTAATAATCTCCCATAAATTCAATCATCCTCCACAGTTGATCTCCAACCAAGATCAATGGCTCTCATTACTTAGACCAAATCTATAAATGGATCCACTCACCTCCACTTTGATTAAGCTTGAACTATTAAAAAAATTTCCATCCAAATACTATCCATCAAAGCTTTGAATCATCAGGGATCAACATTTCAAGGAGAAGTGTTGACAAATTATTGATGCACCTCAATCAATCCTTTTATAATTATAATAATCAACAAAAAAATACAAGCAACATCCAATATTTCAAAGAGTAAGTGAAGGTTTTTTATTTGGAATTTTTAATCCTCCCTTTAATCTTTAGATATCTCATCTAAAGTAAATTAGAATAAATATAGTGTGTTTCCATTTTATTTAGATTTTTAACAATCTAATAAACTTATTCTTGTGTTAAAATAATGATGCGACAAGTTTTTTGGGTAAAAATACATATTTTAAATAAGTAAAAATATTTTAATTTAAATGATCCAATCATATATTTTTTATTTGATATGTTAATTAAGTTACTAAGTATTTCTCAACATCAACTAGTGACCTTATATGTGTCCCCTTTTCCATTTTACATAAATAGTAGTGATTCAATTTTTAAAAATGAATACTAATGAAAATTTTATAAAATTTATTTCTAATGTTTTAAATGATATCACACATGTTAAATAATGGAAATTTTCATCTATAATTAATGAAGAGATGGAGGCAACATGAGGCTTCTTTTCACTATTAGAGGAAGATAAAATGAAGTATTTCACCTTGGACATATTTTTTAAACTTCACTATACCTCAAATTTTCACTCGTTGAGGGATAAATTATTGAGCTCAAGAGATTTTATCTCTTATTATTGTCATTTACTTAATTATATAGTTCATCTATTATGTCAAAATCCACATTTTTTTAATATTGGATGATGGAAAAAAATCTAGTCAAAGCATACAATGCCAAAAGGTGAAAGTTAGTTTACCATATTTTAGGTGATAATTCATTTCTAATGCTACTTAAACTACACACTCTCAACATTGTCACCATTTATGTAGATGAAACATGTGTATATTTGGAAAGGGAGTAGGTGGCAGAGTTATGGTGACTTCCTCTATTATCCCAAGTTTCTCTTCTAACTCTTTTTCTCTCACTAGTTGAGTCTATTAACTTGCTTTTCATGAGGCATTTCTGTGATGATAATTTAAGTTTCTTGTAATGCTTTTCCTAACTTGAGATGTATGTATACACATTCAATAACACTTACCCCTATAGTTTCACCTTGTTTATTTATATAAACCTACCTATTCTTTGGATTTTTTATTGGCTAGGTAGATAGATAAGGTTGGTTTACTTGCTCTGTACAGGGTACTTGAGTTCCTTGAGGATGCATCAATGCTTGTTGTTTTGGAAACCTTATTTGTTATTAATTATAGTTTGTTCTAGGGTTCCAATGTTTATTTCACCATGGTTTTTGATGATCTTGGGGTATCCAAGTTTACTAAAAAGTTTGGGGCATCATCCATCGTTGTGGCATCCATTCCTAGTTTCCCCACTTGGGTGGTGCCACCCAAACTTGTGGAGGTACATGCCATTGTGTAAAAAGAATCTTTGACCCAAAATAATATGGTTATTTTTGTGGGAAGTAATTTTATTTCCTTTGAACATAGTTTACTTCCTCTATGGTTTGTATATTATATTTGAGCTGGTTCTTAAGAGTAAGAAGGTGACTACAATTTCTTGTGTCATGATCCTAAGCATCACATATTCCTTAGATTTATGTTTGTCTAGAGGATAATCTTTGAGTGCATGTTTTGATATGCACTTTGAACAATATATTTCGAGTTCTTTAGTGTTATATTTAGCCTTACCTTGAAATCCATCTAAAGTTGTGTTCAGTTGAACCAATATATCTATTTTAAAAAAATTTAGTTCTTTCATGAGTTGTCTTACATCACTGGATTTCCCTAGTTTACCTCTCCTACTGCTAGGTTTTGTCCTAGAGTAGTTGGTACATAGTTGTGTAATCTCTTGGAAGTCTAGTTTGGTAATATCTCCCTTCCCTGTGAGATTCAAAGAATCTTTGGAGGAATCATCCAATGCTTTAATGAAAATAGTTTTGACCATTTCCTTGAATAGCTCATATCCACACCTGTTATGGGCAAAAGTAAACTAGTCTAGATAATCTTTAAGGTTCTCATCTTCATTATGTTTTATTTTGAATAATTCTTCTTTTTTTTCCTTGAATCTAAAGTAATCTTGGTGTTTATTTATATTTCCATTTCTCTCCAAGTGATGATACAGTTTCCTGTTAGTCCTATAAACTGCCTCATTGATCCTTCTTTCAAATTAGAGGGAAAGAGTTTCAAATTTTGATTGCCTGAAGTGTAATCATAGGTTTGGAGGATAACTTTGAACTCAAAAGGAAATTGATCTAGGTCTTCAATGGATATACCTATAAAGGTAGGTAGATTGGATGGTGAAATGTTATTCATTATTGTTTGATCATCATTCTTAAAGATGATGGGGTAATAAAAAGACATCTCAAGAGGATTCTTACAAGGGTTTCCTACATTACCTATATTTTCTCTCATTGTAAATAGAGTTCTATTGAGTGGAGGATATCCTTCAAGGTCTTCTTGTTATTCACTATCTAAAAGTTCAACTTTTATAGAGGAATATTCCTTTAGATCTTAAGATGTACTTTTAAAAGATTTGTTTATTTATTTATTCAAGATTTATCTCTTTTATGAAAGTACATTGATTCTCTCTCCTAAAATATGATTATATTTTATAACAAACCTTCCTTTGAATCCCTTTGCCTACTCATATACCTGTATTTGACAAGAGAGTAATTTATCCTTTTTTTTTAACTATTCACTTAAGAATTTACCTTACTAACACTTTATAAGAATTCCTTGGTAATAGTGCCAAAAATAATGGGTATCATTTTTATCCCTTAATTTAACTAATCTATGTTATTTTCATTTATTACCAAGGCTAATGTCTAAGGTTGTCTGTAACAAGGTATAGATTAGGTTCAACTAACAGTGTCGGTTGGGTTTTTTTGGACTTAATCTATCCCAAGATCCTACTTCCTAATGTCTTAACTAATGATTGAAATAACACACTTGATCAAAATGTAAACAAATGAAACTAAATGAAATGATTAGAAATTAATCACACAATGTTGTTAAAAAGTAAACACACTAAAATCAAATAGCAAATCCACATTCTACGATAAGTTGCATAAATAAGATTATTGAAATCGAAGAGATGATAAATGTTTGTTATAAAACACACATACATTAAAAGAAACTGAATGTCCTAAATAATAGGTAACAAATTATCTAATTAAAACAAGAGGATATTAAGAGAGATTAATTTATATGGCCCAAATAGAAAAGAGCATTATAACAAGATGCACATGAGGTTAGGAAGATCCTAGTGGGATTTACAACTTCTTCTTCCAGCCATATTTGATTATCAAATATTATATATAATGTATCTATATAATCTTATTTAGAATTGCAACCTATGTCTACTAGATTCTATAAATAGAAATCTACACATAAAAAGAAGTCTATATATAGACATATGTAAAAATAGAAAGTATCTACAAGAGTCTTGGATCATCATGAAATAGCTGAAAGAACTTATGAAATACCTTGTAACATGTTTTGGATGAGTTCATAATGAGATGCGAGAGTCTATAGCATGACTTTAAAATTTTGTATCTTGACTGCCATAATCCATAATTTAACTGTCATAATTTGTAGCTATCTATTAAGGTCCATAGAACACTTGGAAAAGTATAGAACTTTGCTCAAATGATTAATTCATGTCAACCACACTTCTTTGTCTTCATGAGATCATATAAAAACTCTTATTTATATGCTATAATACTTGTACATATCAAATATAGAAGACTAAACATGCAAATAGTTAGAACATCATGTAAAAAATGTTCACTCATACTCACATAAGATTATAGAGGCAAAAGCATCCATATTCTATCTTAGGCTAGTTATAAACCCTAAGACTACATGCAATGCTCAACTCAAATGACATATTTATGATTGTGAAGGATGATATATCATGGTTATAATGAGTCATAGTATGGAATCATCACCAATAAATTCATTTATTTCATAGTCACCTGTAATCCCATAAAATTCAAACCCTATTCTATTAGTTAATTAATCCAAATTAATTAGCTAAACCTTCCCTAATTCTATGGATTTTGAATATCCAAAATTATCAAAATATAAAAAATAAAATAATCTCCACATCATCACATCATCTTTCACCCCTATTCACTTTCCAATTTTCAGTGATGTCACAGGATCTGCCAATCCCCCATCATCTAAATTATATAATCCAAAGATTCCTCTTTCTAAATTTCAATGATGTTATAGGCTCCACCTATCCCCCAACATCTAATTTTTAAAATCTAAATATTCTCTATCTAAATTTAATAATCCACCACAAATCCCACTAACCTCCACTATCAAATTAAATTATCTCATTTAGTCCCCCATGGGCCCAAACTCCCTAACCACTTCCCACTCCTAATATTTCCACTATCCAATTTAATAATCTCTCATAAATTCAATCATCCTCCACAATTTATCTCCAACCAAGATCAATGGCTCTCATTAGTCAAACCAAATCTATAAATGGAGCCACTCACCTCTATTTTGATTAAGCTTGAACTATTAAAAAACATGCCATCAAAATACTATCCATTAAAGATTTGACTCATTAGGAATCAACATTTAAAGGAAAAGCCCTGACAAATTACTGATGCACCTCAATCAAGCCTTTTATAACTACAACAATCAGCAAAAAATCTAAGCAACATCCAATCTATGAAAGAGTAAGTGAATGTTTTTTTTTTTTTTGAATTATTAATCCTCCCTTGTTTAATTTATTTTTAGATAGTTCATCTGAAGTAAATTAGAATAAATTTAGTTAGTTTTCATTTTATTTGGATTTTCAACAATCTAATAAATTTATTCTTGTGTTATAATAATGATGCAACAAGTTTTTTGGGTAAAAATATATTTCTTAAATAAGCAAAAATATTAAAATTTAAATGAACCATTCATATATTTTTTATTAGATATGTTAATTAAATTACTAAGTACTTGTCAACATCAACTAGTGCCCTTACATGTGTCCCCTTTTCCATTTTACACAAATAGTAGTGATTCAATTTTAAAAACTGAAGACTAATGAAGATTTTATAAAATTGATTTCTAATGTTTTAAATGAATCACACATGTTAAATAATGTAAATTTTCCATCTGTAATTAATGAAGAGATGGAGGCAACATGAGGCTTCTTTTCACTACTAGAGGAAGATAAAATGAAGTATTTCAACTTGGACGTATTTTATAAATTTTACTATACATCAAATTCTAACTCATTGAGGGATAAATTACTAAGCTCAAGATATTTTATCTCTTATTCTTGTCATCTAGTTAATGATATAGTTCATCTATTGTGTCAAAATCCACATTTTTTAATATTAGAGGATGTAAAAAAAAATCTAGTCAAAGCATACAATGCCAAAAGGTGAAAGTTAGTTCACCTTATTTTAGGTAATAATTCATTTTTAATGCTACTTTACCGACACACTCTCAACCTTGTCATAATTTATGTAGATGAAACATGTGTATATTTGATAATCATTTATGTAGTTGTGACATGTGTATATTTTATAACCATTTATATAAATGGATAAGACAAATTAAAGGTTGAACCCTTCCTAAGACATGAAGGAATAAGAATTGAATACACAAGAAAATAAAGACTCAAGTATTCTCTATAAATATTGTATAAGTGGAATACAAGAAGGGTTTTCATTTTTATTATAGTATTTCATATCCATTATAAGGTCACTTTTTATTTTTCCATATGTTATTTCCCTAGTCGGTATACTATGTTGAAATATATTTCACTTTGCAGTGTACTTAGTTTCTAAGAAATTTAGGTGTTTTTTTCATCTTTGTCGACACATCTGATCAGGGAGTTTTATTTATATATATATATATATGGGTTTGTAGAGGAGAAAGTGTAGTTTTAAAATATATACTTTTTTTAATGTTAAAATATTATTTATAATTATTACTTAATTTATACATAACATACTTCATTATGTCCTTTATACATATCATCACAAATTCCCTTATAAATTTTTGAATATTAATCAAAATTTTATAAAATTTATATCTCAACAATATACACATTTTCAATTATACTTTTAAAAAAATAGTTTCATGAAGTTAAGGTCAAAAAGTTGTGTTCATACCCTTGCAGTTTCAATTTTCCAGTTGTCTTGACTTGAAAAATTATATATATAATAAAAAAATTAATAAAAAATATTATCAACAATCTTTGACATTTCACCTATCTATATATGAAATTTCATACAAAAATTCAATCATTTGCTCAAAAAAAGTGTGTTCGTACACATGCACTATCCTTATTTTTTTTTAAAAAATTATCAACCTATTGTCATAAATGCATCTATTTCATACATTTTTATCATCTAGGTATTGGAAAAAATATATATTTATAAACTAAATTCAAGATTTCATAATTTATATTTTTATGTCATTGTCAAATTCCTTTTCAATGTGTCTCTAACATTCTCTCCAAGTTCAACTATTGTTATTTTCAGAAAAAATGTGTTGCTTTATACCCCCCCACCTCCCTTTTATCCCCCATTATATTGCATCTACCCAATAGATAGCATAGACAATTTGTTTATTGTAATACTATGAAGATGTTTTTCCCATAAAATTTAGTGAAGTAAAGAGAGTAGACCTGTCTTTAAGAGAAATTCACATTGAGCTTAAAGAGTGCACAAGGCCAATCAAGAAGAGACCATATGTACTATTTAATTCCTAAAATTAAACTAAAGGTTAAAACATATATTGATTACAAGTTGAATTAGGTATCATATATTCAATGATAAATATGTTTGGGTAAGTTGTTTTTGGTTCAACCAAAAGAGACTAGATAAATCAAACTATGTGGTACTCATTGGGCATTAAATTTTTCTTGTGTGAATGATCATTTTATAACTCCATTCACTAATTAAATGTTGGATACTATCAAATTTCATGGAGCCTACTCATTTATGGATAGTTTTAGTAGATATCATCAAATTACCATTGCAAAATATGACTAATAAAAAAACCTTTGTAATCAAATGGTGTTTATTTACCTACATGGTGATATCATTTGGATTGAAAATGCACTGGTCCCTACATTCAAATAATTTATTAATTATTTTATTGAAGATTACATAGATAATTGGGCACTGTTTTCTCTCTTCAAAGAATTTTAAAAAAATTGTGACTCATATTGGAAGGATTTAGATCCTTGTAAATTGTAATTAATTTGACGAAGTGCTTAATATTTAAACCATTCAAAGTACTATTAGGCCATGTGGTTTTTAGTGATGGGATTTTGGTGGATTAAGCCAAGATCACAATTATCATTAGTCTTAAACAACTAAATAGGCCTTCAAAAGTACAATATTATTTGGGTCCCATAGGGTATTACTGCAAGTTCATCCATGATTATGCCAATATCACAAAACCATTGGATAAATTAATACATAAAGAGCTTAAATTGGAATGTTTATTAGAATTTTAAACTAATTTTATATACTTAAATCAATGGTTAGTCTTGGCTCCAATTTTGGGCTTTGCTAATTGGATTAAGACATTCCATGTACATGTAGATGCTTCAAGATCTGTGATTGATTTCATGGTGGCACAACTAGATGAGAAATATTTGGACCACCCTATCAACTTCCTAGGTTACATTTTGTCATACACAAAGAAAAATTACCCCACAATGGAAAGGGAAGGCTAGGGTATTCACATTTTAGAAACTTTTTCACTATATTTTGGCAACTATATTTGAATTCTTCATAGATATTCAAGCCTTGTGATATTTGGTGAAAAAATCATTGTTGGTTGGAATTATAGCAATATGGATAATTATATTTAAATATTAGTTCAATATTAATGTTATGATACTAAGAATAATTGTTGAATTAGATCATTTAGAATTCAAATAGGTGAGGAACCAAAATTTGTATAGGAGGATAGAAAGAAAGATCATGGTTAACATTTTTGGCTATCCATCATGTAAAGTCCTTGGAAAGACTAATAATATTGATTCTAATTACGTATGACCATTATTAAAAATATATAAGTAAAACTAAAGAATAGTTAAAAAATAGTGTCATACTTTATATTATATGTTTAAGAATAGTGTAAAACCTAGAGATGCTATTAATATACATAAATCAATCAAAAATATGTTGAGAGATCATTCTCAAGGTGCCTATTCCACTCATGTCACAAATCCTTTATACTACAGGTGCATCAAGAATGACATCTCAACATATTTTATATTAAAAATTTGGAGATAATTTATAACCTTTATAAAACTATTTGTAGTTATTTTGAATTAGCTAGTAAGTAGAATACACTCTCACTTAAACAAAGAAAGAGGATTCTAATTTAGAAAATACCCATTATATTTTTTATTTGAATAGGTAAATAAAATTTTAAATGTAATTTGTCATCAAAACACCAAATTGAGATGCACTTACAATTTATCAGCATTGTCACCATCATTAATTAATATAGGTTCAATTCTATTAAGCTTCATCATCTAGTAAGGGTTTGATTACACTAAATTTGTTATAAAAAAAAATAACTATACTTTATTCATAATAATTATAACATACCTCCCTTCATATGCATATTGAACTCAAGTGTATACCTAAGAATAAATTCCTTATCAATTTTCATATTAAATGCATGAACATTGGAAGGCACTAGCAATTTCATTTAAATGAAGGTCATCTCTTTTCCTAGGCATATGTGAGGCCCCACATTAAAGGCAGTAAAATTACAAGGATTGTCTCCTATAAACTCACCATTTTTAACTAAAAATCCCATGGTGTGAATATTGAGGGTGTGAAAAACCTAACCAAATCTTTTATAGTTTTAAAATTTTCAATTTTGATCACTATAATGTAATAGTTAAGTATGACACAGTTTATCTGCAATACCCTTGTAGTTTTCTCTCACTAGACTAAGAATTTTGTTGTGTCTAAACAAGCCAAACTCAAAAATCCTATTTGGGATAATTTTCGTGGTCTTCATATTCCCCTTTTATATTTCATTGAACAACTTATTACATCCTTAGGTCATTTTATTTTCACTAAAGACATAAAAATTTTTTATTCCAAGTCATAAAAAAGAGATTATATGGAAGTAGACCTTTCCAATAATATTAAATAAAATATTTACATTCAAATATGTGACCAACATATTTCAAAATGATTCTTTTAAATTAAAATTCATATCACATGATTTAGGTTTCAAGCCATAGACCATAATATTCATTAATGCAACCCTCTTATGGTCAACTCATGACCATAACAAAACTCACCAAATGTGAAGTAAAATAATGTTTTGTCTTTTGATGACTAGACCACAATCACCAAAATAATACTGACCAACAATCTAGAGGAAGAATCAAAATGATGGATACCTTGTACAAACCAATAAGAGGTTCTACTACGACCTCAAAATGACTGGATCAGATCACTAGATAGGTGATGTCTTTACTCTCTCACACCCTACAAGTTACAATGATTTTCTCTAGCCATAAAATTCTTTTTTCCATATCTAAATTATATTAACCTTCTTTAGAGGTAAAATAATGGGGATCAACCAATAATCTAGTAACTATTCAATATAAAATAGTTATTTATATCCCCTTTTCACCCCTAAAAAATGGAATATATATATATATATATATAAAATAAAGGAACACACTTTCCAATTAGGTGATTATATGGGGAGGAACAATAGTCATACTTGTCCAACAACTTTTCCACCCTACATGGCATGGATAATGATAAAAACATGAACATTGATGTTTCCCTGTGATGGTTTATTCTGTCATTTTTCATATCCTTAGTGACTTGTATTGTAAGTATATGGTCAAGGAAAAAATTTAGTGTTTTGATAAAATAATTTTTTTTTTCTTTAATAAGTTAAATATCTCTAATTTCTCACTTGATTCCACCACCATATCTATTTAGTTTGAAGCATTGTGCCATGTGAAAAACCATGATAATTGGTGTGGCAAAGTTGTCATGCTTATTAAGCCTCTCTTAGATCCTCAAATTATTAGATGGGGTCTTAACCCCACTTATCTTGTAGTGTGGAATATTTTTTATTTTTTAGGTTGATCCATTGGTATTACTAAAATTTATGTTTCTAATGATTGTGTTGAGTGGGAAACATCATGATGATGAATTACTAACACATTTCTTGGTTCTGATTAGATCCTCTACAAATATTTCAACATGATTGAATCCATGGAAGATAAAGAGGGGTTGTTTTCGAAATTATGTGGTGCATAGGTAAAATATATGCATGTTTTTACATGCACAAAAATCTTGGATCGTTTGATCCCAACCATCATTAGTGTCACTCTTATGGAAGTTATATTGGTTTACCTAGTGTTACCATAGATAAGGTAATGATAGGATTTTTAAATAATTAGATAGAAAATTATTATCAAAATATTATATTTTACATTTTTATAATAATAAGGATCACCCTATTAGTGTGGTTTCGAGAGAAATTATATTTAATTATCTCCCCATACAATTTTACATTGAGTGTTTATGCTTCAAGTAAAAAGTGTTAATTCCAAAATTTACCCTAACACTACACATCTAACTCATGAACAAACACAAACCTATATCAAAATAAATTGGAACCTATTCCTGTGAATTTATAGGGAGCTTGGAAGGAATAATATAAGGGCATATGCCATATCACACACCATTGTTTTCTTTCGTGTCTATGGTTAAAAAGTTGCATATTTCCATTACAATGTTTATGAGGTTTCACACTATGAATTTCATAAATCTTAATAAAAATTATATCTATCCCCATTTGATGAGACCTTATGAAAAATGCAAACAAAGGGGAAACACAAGACCAAGGTTAAAGAATTATAGAGAGCTTATGGTGCACAAATTCATTTTTAAATTCATTTATCTCCTATTTGATTACACATCTATAGGTAATTTAAGGTTATATATCTCCCTCAATCCCATCGTGAATTGGTTAATGATAATTTTGCTTATGAATCCTTCTTTACTCTTTCTAAAGATGAAGCATATGCTACCCATGTTAGGAATATCTGTTATACTTATGAAACTATGTGTTTTATAGGATTGATAAAAATTATTTGTATTTTTGGTATCCAAACCTCTCTCCATAGCCGATAAGTTCAAAGTTTTCTCTAAGGTCATTATATTTAACCATGTGTAATATTCCCCCTATAGGGTGCCCTCCAAGGCTGATTATTACAAGTTGGAGTGTCTCCTAAGGGATTTTATTTGAGCCAATGGATAAGGCTCTAATGGATTCCATATAGTTTCTTTGTATATCCTAAATAGATCTAAATAATTACAATGTTTTGACCTTCTCGATATCAAACTCCATGGATCAACCATATATATCAAGTGGATTATTTAATAATTTAAAAAAGATGAGGCATGATTTTTCTATTGCATAATTACATTTCCCAAGTCACTATCTATGACAAAAAACATGGAAGGGTTCTAGCTTGAATCATCTCCTAATTATCCCCATAACATTCAAAATTGATGGTGCCTTTATTGTTTAGAGTATATGGATGACTTGGGAGTTGAATAAAATATATAACATTTATGATGGATATGGTTTCATATATGGGATGTCATTACAATATAATTCCCTTTTTTGTTCCTTAGTTATCACTTACTATGGTGTTCCCATTTTTATGGTCACTTAGGTAAAAATTATTAGGCTATTGAAAAATGGAATTACGGTTATTACTAACCTCTTTGCAAATAATCCAAATATTGATTCCCTTAGCCCTCCATCAAAGAAATTTTTTTTCTCAAAAATGGAAACCATTAATGCATCACTAAGATTTAAAAGGCTATTATAAAATTACATCTACAAAAATAGGATTCAATTCATCACCTAGGTTGTGGAAAAACTATAAATAGTTGGTTATGACTTCCTTTCACTAGTATAGTCCCCAACTCAGTTATTAGTTATTCTCTATATTTGAGATAATCTTATTTAATACAAATAGTTAGTAATATTAATATAGATTAGTATGAGTTAGTGTGATTATACACAAGCTATGGTAACAATTTGCCTTAGAATAATGATTAGGATTAGGATGTGTGCATTAGAGGGATAAGAATGTACTTGTCATTTTTAGGAGGAAAGTCTTGTATAAAAAGCTCCATATATTATAAATAGATTAATTTTTTTCTTTTTAATTCATTTCCTATTAGAGAAAAGTATTTCAAACGGATTTTTGATAATAAAATGGGGGAAGTTTCATGTTTTATCTAATTACCTCTACTCATGAGAGAAAGAGCTAGTAAAAAAATCTACCCTAGATTTTTAGGGTAGTTCAACTTTGAATAAGGTAATTTAGAAAAAATTAAGGAATTTTCATTCATTTTAAGGTATTTTTGGTGTTTTAAAATCTTGGACATCAGTGGTTGTACCATGTGCATTGATTCCACCCGTAATGTACTTATTTTTTAGAATTGTGAGCAATTAACACAAATAAAACTCTTAGTCTATGCACATGGAAAAAATTCAACACCTAAAGCACACTCAAGGGTGATGTAAGTAAGAATTTTAACCCTAATTTCACACATGACCAAAACTTTTCCACTAACCACACTTCACTATAATGGGTTATAACAAATAAATATCAATGCAAGTTTAAATATTATGACATGTAATGGGTAAAATATTAAATGTTATTAATTTTTAATTCCCTAATGTCAAATATCAAACTATCACATTATTTTTAAATGTAAAATATATGTTAGATCCATGTGAGACTAGGTGGTATCATACATTACCTGAGATCATATATGAATGAGATCACAATGCCCTCAAGCGTACTAAGAGTAGGTTTTTTCACTTCACGTGTGTTGTCTTGATTTGCATCCATACTGAGCATCCACCAACCTTCTCAATGCATCCTTCACTTCTCTAACATCATGAATCTACCATTAAACATCATCACCCTCCTATGTTTGTCTACCTTGTGTGCTTTTTCCATATCTATATTTTTTTCCACTGGTGTTTTCAACCATCAATGCATATATGATATTATATCCAACTCTACAATGTTTATACCTACTAGACCCATGTATTTAGTTTATTTTAGTTTAGATATTAATGTCCATAAGAGGCCAAGAATGGCTGATGGGAATAAAGAACATATTATATAAATATAATACATTAATGTAGGGCCAAAATAATTTGTAAAAGATACATAAAGAGAATCAAAATTAATGAGAAATAAGGATTCTATTATAAGAGGGCCTTAGATCTTCAAACCAGTAAAAAAAGGTGTGTTGCCTTATAGATTTAGACCAAGTTTTCTATCCCTATTATTCATTCCATGTCTATCTCGATGCTATTAAATGTCATATTTCCATGTGTTTCTTCCTATGTCCATTCACGTATGCCTCACATCCATCAAATCAAATCATTTTGATTTCTTCCTACATCTTACACAGACACCTGACTTTTATTCAATCTATTTTTGCTTCCATAGTACTACCATGTATGTGTGTGTAATTTATAAATCTATGTTCACCTTCCACTAAATTTACTACAGAAATGAGTGGTATATTTTTATGAAAAACTTAAATAAATCTAAGCTTTATGTTATAGTTTGTTTTTATATCTTCTTATAGTTTGGTGCTTAGGTGAGACTATATTTATCAATGTTTTGATTAGTTTTATTTTATGTGGTTATAGAGTCAAGAGTTTGTGTTAGGCTATTTTTTTATAAGGTTATAATTATTATTATTTTTAATTTTAGTATGTTAATTGTATAATTATAACAGGTATAGGCCAATAATTAAATAAAGTGGTCAATAAAAAAAATTATTTATATTTGAGTTTAGTGTTATTTTGTTGTTATTGTAAGGTTTGAATAATTACACGTGTCAATCATTGTAGTAAAAAAAACTTACCTTATTAAAAGGATGTTATAACAGGAGAACCTGACATCCATTATAATTTCTCGATCTTTTTTTTTTTTTTTCTTTTTGGTGGTGGGGGGGGCTTATAAATATATGGTTAAACCTAGCCAGTTGAGTTTATAAGAGGTTAGAGGAAATGGAGTAAGGATGTGAAAAAATGATCTGGAGTGTATCTCTAACTTTTAGTTTAGTGATTGTCATAATGATAAAACCAAATGCTCCCAAAATATAGCATGACTCTTGAGTTATTAGTCATCAACAACACTAATGATGTACTCTACCTACATAATATTTAGAAACTTGTGCCAAAAATACTTAAGCAAGAATGGTATAATGGTAGTGGTGCTTATTTTTTATGTTTTTAATCAAGTGGCAATGATAAATTATAAGTATACATTGATTCAAATTAAATAGGTGCTTGTTTGGTATTTTTTAGATCAATAATGAGTAATATTATATTTATATTTATACCACACCTTTTAAAAATATATCACAATAGTGTTTAATAATAAAAATGATTCGATCCATAGAATTTGAATGATTTTAAAATTGATTAAAGGATATTTATCAGGTTTCAAGCTTTTTGTATAATGCAGTAGATCTAGCTCATTAGAAATGATAGGGTCAAACCATAAGATAAGCAATTAGGCATAGTGAGATGATGAATGGGATAATTTTGGTAGCATCAAGGTTTAGAACTAAAGGGTATATCCCTAATAGGTATTTGTCAAGTATATAATACTAAGATGTTACAAAAATCAAATTTAAGTATCTATAGTACTATTCCTCATGTTGGGTTCCTTCTAGGGCTATGTATTCTAAGATGGAGTGACTCCTAAGGTATTTACTATGGGCCAATTGAGAAGGATATAAATTATTCTAGATGGATTCTTCAGATCTTTGAAACTGACCTAAAGATATACAATATCTTACCCTTTTTTATATCAAACTCCATGGCTTAGCCCTTTGTATCAAGTGTATTATTCAATATCTTGGAGGAAATGAAGCATGGAATATTTTTTATGCAATTACATCTCCCAAGGAACTATCTATGACATAAAAACATGGAATTGTTTTGGCTTTCATTCTCTCTTAATTATCCCTATAAAACTTAATTTTTTTGGCACCTTTGTTTCTTAGAGTATATGAAAGACTTGGGATCTACTTAAACCACATATCATATGGGATGGAGATGGTTTCATATATGAGATATCATTAAAATATAATTAATATTTATCATTTGTTATGGATTTTTCCTTTCCATGTTCTCATAGCTCAAAAGTATTAGGTTGTTAAAAAAGGGAATTAAGGTTATTATTGACCTCTTTTGTAAATAGCCTAGAGATTGGTTTCCCTAGCCTTCCCTTAAAGAACATTTTTGGCTCAATAGTGGTGGCCATGAATCTATCACTAATATTTTTAATGCTATTACAAAGGAACATGTACATAAAATAGGAGTGAAACCACCACATAGGTGGTGGAAAGATTGGAAATGTTTGGTTGCAACTTCCTCTCATTGGTATAAACTCCATCTTGGTTATTAGTTATTCTCTTTATTGAAAATAATCTTAGTATTAAATTGATAATATTAATATTATTAGTTATTTAGTGAGTGTTTTTACATGAATTGTGGTACAAAATCTCACATTTATATTATAGATTATGATTAAGATGTATAAGTTAGAGGGATAAAAATGTACTCATTTGTAGGAGGAAAGACTTTTGTAAGAATCTCTTTAGAATATGAACAAAGTAATATTATTCTTTAGTTAATTTGGTATCAGAGTATAGGATTTCAAATAAGTTTCAATAATAAATAATTGGGGGGAAGCTTCATGGTTTCTCTAATTGTTTCCATTCATGAGAGAGAGAAAAAACCAAAAGGAGTTTTAGAGTAATTTATATCTGTTTAAGGTAATTTAGAAAAATTTAAGGCATTTTCATCAATTTAAGATATTTTGGTTATTGTACAATTTTTCACATTAGTGGTTTTCCAATGCATATTGATTTCAACCACAATTCAGTTACCTTGAAAACTTTGTGAGCAATCATATTTAAAAATACATTGATCATGGTTATGCATCTATATTATACACTAATTCACATTGAGAAAGTCTACTCTATTCCTCGCAAGTTCAATATTAATCACTAGGATCAGTCACAATCCAAGTCTAAATCATTTCAAATCAAGTCAAGAGTGAACATTATTAAGTATTAAATTCAAATTATAAGATGCATGAATATAGTGGAGGAGCACAATTGAAAAGTCACACTAGGTGGGAGAACTACATGTGGCTTGATTTCCTCTTCAAAGTATATGGATATGTAAGTAAATTTTAATTTTCAATCAGGGCTATTGAGTTTGGCTCAACCCATTACACTTCCCTTTTCTTTTTTCATGTTTACAGATCTCACAAATATATTTAAGGTTTGCAAAGCAAGAAGGAAAGTAAAGGTTTCTAAACCTCATTAATAGAAGGTGGTATAAACATTATATTTTTTCACTTTCATAGTAAACATATCTATAATCAGTAGACAAGACCATATTACATAGCTATCTAAGGAACAAAGACTTTTTGAGACTCAGCTATAGACTTTATGTCTAGACCTAAGCTAGCATAGGCTTATTTTATCCTATTTTTCACTATTATACACCTTTTACATTCAAATATAAACTACAAAATATGACTATATTTTTATTTGTTGTACTTACTATATTTAGCATATGACACTTGTCAATAAATTTCAATTAATTCTCCTTTACATTTAGATTTATGCTTAAGTATAATTCATTACAGTCTAAATAATCTTTCAATATTTTATGAAAATTAAACATTTGTTAAATAAATAATAGGTAAATCAAGTGATGGTTCATTCAATTTGGGGTATGTTTCTATTCATTTTTAAACTAAAATTAAATTTCTCATCCAAATGCAACTACGAATTAAAGTTATAATGGTGAATGTGATATTGAGTGATTTTAATATTGTATGGAATCTAAGCAGATGTGAACATAAATTATATTACACCATTGTCTCATGATTAAAGATATAAACAAATTATAAGTAATCTAGAGGATAAAATTAAGAATAAAATATAAGGGTGGTAGTATACAAAAGGATAGAGTTTATACATGTCAAGGAGTAGGGTTTTTAGGTTGTAAGTCTTTGGAATAGAGATGAGAATACTAAGGAAAAATATAGTGGTGGTTAGAATCATACTAAGGTAGGAACTCACCCATACATATTTTTTTCTAAGCTAAGCACTATAAATGATGAAGTAGGAACTCTATGTATGTTTAAAACTTTATGTCTCATGAGTAGTTTACATCTTAACGGACTTGGCATTGTATTTGTCCTTAATGCTTTATATAATGTGAATTATTTGAAAAATACATTTGCCTTGTGGGTAAGTGAAAAAATTTAGGTGGCCAATTTATGGACATTTTCATAGATTGAACGTAAACATGTGCGTGTTATTATAATAATGTATGTGTTCTTTTTTAAAGGATTGGAAGATACCAATCCTAAAATACGTACCCATCATAATGTATACATGATAAAATAAGTATGTGTTAGGAACATGTATGCACTATAATGCATACATATTCTCAAAAATATGCATTTTATAAGCCTTAAAAAGTGAATAAGGTGAGTAACTGCAAGGTTTGGAGGGTGGTTTACTAAAATAAATAAAAAATATAAGTTGACATTTACATTGTTACATCTATAAATATAACAATGTAAATTCAATAATATAATTATAATTTATTTTATTAAATATAAGAAATTAGGGTCACTCTACATCTTTTAGAATTGGTCTCATAGCTCCATGATTTATAATTTGGAAGATGTTTTTATTAAATATAATTTGGTTACTACTAGTCATTTTTAGGATTTTAGTTTTTAACTTAGGGATTTCAAGTCATATGTTTTACAAATGATGTCTATTTTGGGTAAACATATAAAAAAAAATTAAGTTTTGGGTCCTTTTGGATTACTTGTTAATATTTCTAGAAGTTCTCAATTTATTAAAATTAAAGTTTACAAACCAACACACACCTAACCATTCTTTTATGTTGAATTAACTTAAGATTATGTGCTTTATAGCCAAAATTAACACAAAAAAAACCATAATCATTTTCAACTAGGTAAATGAGAATTATTCGAGGCACATTTGTGCATGGTCACCCAAATTGGGTTTGAATTGATGCCAAAGTGGTGTGCATGGGGTGACATAGGTCCCATTAGTGACCTGTACACACCCAACCACCCTATTATGTAAATTTTAATTGCAATTAGGTCTCTTATATGCCAAAAGAGACACAAAACACCATATCCAAATATGACCAAGGTATTTATGTAAATAATTTTAGGCACATTTGCTTATGATCATCCCATATCTTTCTATTCCAAGAAAAAAGGTGTGATTATGATAACGTAAGCTACAATGTGACCCTTGCACATCCACCCAATAATTTAAGTTGATTTTATTTGAAATTTGATTAATTGTATGCCAAAAGTGACACAACAACACCATATACAATTGTGACCATGGAAATGTGAAGAATTTTTGGCACATGTATGTGTGTTTACCCTAATTCACCTTTAATTCAATCCTAAATGGTGTGATTGGGGAAACATAGTCACACTAATGAACCACACACACCAAACCACCACTTCAGGTTAATTTCACTTATTATTAAGTCCCTTATATGATAAAATCCACATAACAACACCATATCCACTTGTGACTAGGGCAAATACAGATGATTTAGGGCACATGAATATGTGATCACCCAAATTTAGTTTAAAATCAAGCAAAAGTGTTATGATTGGGGTAACATGGATCACGTTGGTAACTTTTTCATATCCAACCACCCATTTATGTCATTTTTACTTTATATTATGTCTAATATAGGTCAAAATCAATATAACAACACTATATCTATTTATGACCAACAAAATTAATATGCAAGCACATTTATGCATTATACCTAGTTACACAGGCTCATTACATAGATAGGGGATTGATCAAGAGTCCTATCTATGGGTAACTCAATGCGTTCAACCATCAACCCTATGTAATCAAGGTAAGAACACTTGACAATTATCTAAATTCTACCCAAGTAGATTCACCACTGTATTATGTTGGATCGGATAAGCACAAGCATAATGAGTTGATCAATTACCCTACACTACTTCATCAAATATATATATGACCAAAATGAGTTAATGCCATATCCATAACACATATTTATATAGCATAGGTCCCCACCAAGTTAATTAATCAATGTGAATTTTATTACATATGTAATATTATTGGATCATTTGAATGTAACAAATAAGAATGAACGATACAATGACACCACCTTTCATCAATGAAAAATGACATGATCATATGACCAACTGCAACTATATACATATAGATTTTCATTATCATTATAATAATATATAGTTTAATTGGAAAAATATATATTGGCACCCCCACCCCACATATAGATTTAAAGTGGATAAATATAGGATCCAAGGTCTATCAATGTTATCAATTATATCTAGTTCAGTCTATCCCTTGAATGAGTCTATAAATGATTGAATAATTATATCAATGATCAATGCTACTACATTCAATATTTAATATGTATGGTATGACCAAAGTGACACAATGTGAATGATGTTGGACATGTCATGAATGATGAATGTGATGTAATACATATCTATATCATAGAATAGACTGATCTCATCTTTATATCTAACATGATGTTATTTTGATGGAGAATGGCATGGGTGTGGGTAACATTATGTGATAGATAGTGCTTGATATACTAATATAATAGTTGGTTTTAATCATTTGATGTTATTGAATGGGATTTGTTACATATGGGTCATATTAGTTTGGTGGGCCAATTAATATTATGATGTTATTAACAAGAACTATATTTCCTAGTGTGGTAGTGTGGGTGGCATAGAATTATAGTGCACCACTCCCTTGTTTAATTTAATACAATGATGCCATTGGACCATATATATAACTAGTGACCAACATCAACCATATCTATGAGATAACCAGTGGAATTATTTTTCCAATACCAACTAACCTAATAATGAGTCTATCCTATACCAAGATATCGATGTTTAAATCAACATAATACTAAGACTATCTAAATACCTAATAAAACTAACTAGTTATCCCTTGTCTCTTATATATGTTACATGTTTAGATGATTTTCAAATGTTTCATTTATTACCATTTAATGTGATTTATATTACATATTTAATTTTTATGAAATATTTTATATTATATGTTAAATAAAAACATAATGTCTATGAATGTTACTAGCATACATATATTAGATGAATATAGTAAAAATATGTCGACAAATATCATTCTTGAGGTTTCTATTCTGCTTATGTCACAAATATTTTATAGTATAGACACCTTGAGAATGATATCTCTTGACCTCTTTACATAAATATATTTAGAGGTAATCTATAACCTTCATGAAATAATTTGTGGTTATTTTGAATTAGCTATAAAGTAGAATATAGTATCACTCAAACACAGAAAAAGGAATCTAATTTAGAAATTACCTCTCTTTTTTGGTTAAATAGTTCAATGAACTTATGATTGTAAATCCTCACCAAAAAACCAAACCAAAGTACTTGGAAAGGCACTTATAACTTATTGACAATGTCACTATTATTATCTATTATTAATCTCTACCAAGGTAGGAGACTATAGGAGTCACTTAGTGATTACCTTTCTTTTCATGCTAATCAAATAACTACAAATAATATTATTATAATAATTACAAATTTTTGCTTAATGTTTGACATATTAATTTTGGAATATTTTAGGTGTATTATTTATGAATATTCTTATGATGACATCAAGAAAAAATAATTATTATGACAACTCATACCATTATTAATTACTATATTCATTTTTTTAATTTTAGCCATTTATGTCATTAATTATTTTCTATGGTGAATAATATTTAATTTAATGCATTCCAAAAAATATATTTCAAAAAATTATAAGACATTAATTGATTGTTGATCATGTCAAATCACTTAACAATAAACAAAATAAATGACTACTCTTTTATCATTTACCATCATCATTGACTAAGATACAGCTAGAGATGACATCACAAAGAGTTTGAGAACCTAAGCTTTAGCAAGCTCATTCTGTTAACTCCATTTGGAACGTAGTTTAGTGGAAAAATGATAATACACATTCTTTATTGACACTGATAGCTATATATAATATCTCATATCTCTCTTGATGCACTTGGCCTTCTTTAGTAGATGCATCTATGTTAGCTAGCCTTGAAAATTTTCTACTTTGGAATCTTCCACCCCTATTCTTTATCGATTGAAACTGCCCTCTAATGTCTCTACAATCAATTTCTATCTCATCTCACCTTTTATAAGCTTGTGCTATGTTTGTTGGGTAACTTCCCGCCTCCTCTTATATGCATTTATGTCTGAATCTATCTGTCATTCTCTATTAAACCACCTTCTATACCATAAAACAATGTGTTTTAAAAGTGAAAAACCACCTCTAAGCCAAATTCATGGTTTTAGCTATTCTTAAGTGGGTTTGAATTTTTTAATTATTTAAAAGTTGAATGCATTTAAAACCTAATTTAAATGTGGATTTTCTTTATTAATGTCAACATCATTGAAATTTATAAAGTTTCAAAGGAGATTACTATTATTACATTCATTTTTTATTATAATCATTTATTTCAATAATTATTTTTTATTGTGAATAACATTTTATTCAATGCAATCCAACAAAAAAATATTTCATAAAATTCTAAGACATTAATTGATTGCTAAGCATACCAAATCACTTAACAATAAATGTAATAAATAAGTATTTTTTATCTTTTATTGAATAACATGGGTCATCAAACTAGGGCATAAGGTAAATTACAATTGATGCCACCCCACCCCTTCACATGCTCAAAAAGTTAAACATTTGTGAAGTTTCATATGTGATTATATGATGCAACATAATTTGCAAACTTGGGCTCTTTCTAATATGTTTCCAATTCTTTAGTGATCAACTTAGTACAGAAACACTCTAGACAATCATATGCTTCAAAGAAATGTTAACATCTCTACATATGTGTATCGATATATATATATATATTATATATATATATATATATATATATATATATATATATATAACCCTTCTTCTATACAAAGAAGGCTAAATAGCTTAAATTATATATGCTTGGCCTTGTCATAGTAATTATAAATTACCATTAAGTCAATACATATTTTATTAATACACACATTTTTTGGAGGCTAACACAATTTAAAATTTATAGGTCACAAATAAATAGTGTCAATGTTAAATAATTTAACCATACAAATAAATATCTATTACACTTTTATATAGACCGGTACAATGTGCAATTTACAATTTATGTGAAAAACATAAAGTATATAAATTGTTAAATCTATAATTATTGATATAAAACTATAATTATTAATATAACCCTCTAAGAATTTTTACATATCATTTACAATCTCAAAACACAAAAATAGACAACATCTTATTAATTTCTAACCTTGATTATAGTCAACTCAAGCATAATTAATTTTAATAAAAATATAGGGAGTAACCCCTACTTGACCCTTGTTAAATAAAATATCAATTCCAATAAGCGTCATTATCTAGTAAGGGTTTGATTCCGCCAAGCTTAAAAAATAATAGTAACTATACTTTATTTGAAATAATAGAAACTGGCATCCCTCCCTTTATATGCTTATAAAATTTAGGATAAATAGTAAAAAACAAAATACGTATTCACACTTTAGAAACTTTGTCACTATCTATTGGTAACTCTGTATGAATTCGTCACAAATCTTTAGGCCTTGTGCTATTTGGTGAAAAACCCATTGTTGGTTGGAAATATTCCTATATGGATAATTATATTTAAATATTAGTTCAAGATTAATAGTATGATAGTAAGAGAAAATGTCGGATTAGATCATTTAGATTTCAAATAGGCAAGGAACCAACAATTTTACAAGAGGATAAAAAAAAGAACAAGGTTATCATATGTGGTTATCCATCATGTAAAGTCTTTGGAAAGACTAATAATATTGATGCCAATTAGATATGACCATTATTAAAATATGAAATAAGGAAAACTAAAAAATAATGTAATACTTTATATTGTATGTTATTGAATAGTGTAATACCTACATATGCTACTAATATACATAAATTAATCAAAAACATGTCAAGAGATATCATTCTCCAGGTGCTTATTACAGTTATGTCACAAATCCTTTATAATACAGGTGCATCGACAATGATATCTCAACATCTTTTATATTAAAAAATTTGGAGACAATTTTTAACCTTTATAAAATTACTTGTATTTATTTTGAATTAGCTAGTAAGTAGAATACACTCTCATTTAAACATAGAAAGAGGAATCTAATTTAAAAATTATCATTTTATTTTTTCTTTGAAGAGATCAATGAAATTGTAAATGTAATTTCTCACCAAAACACCAAACTAAGATGCACTTATAATTTATCAACATTGTCACCATCGTTATCTAGTAAAGGTTCAATTCTATTAAGCTTCATTATCTAGTAAGGGCTCAATTCAACTAATATTTCAAAAGAACAATAAATATACTTTATTTTTAATTATAGTAACTAAAAATTCCCTCCCTTCATATGCATATTGAACTCAAGTGTATACCTAGGAATAAATTCCTTATCAATTTTTAGACTAAACATATGAACATTAGAAGCTACTAATGATTTCATCTAAATGAAGCACATCTCTGTTCCCAGGCATAGGTGAGGCCCCATGTTTAAGGTAATAAAGTTGTAAGGATTATTTATAAACTGACCATTTTTAACTAGAAATATAATGGTTTTAATATTGAGGGTGTGTAAACCTGACCAAATATTTTATAGTTTTTAAAAATTCAATGTTCATCACTATAATGCAATAGTTAAGTATGACACATGGTGTATCTGCAACATCCTTGTATTTTTCTCTCATTAGACTAGGAAGTTTATTTCACGTCTAAACAAGAAAAACTAAAAAAGAAAATTGAGATAAGTTTCTTGGTCTTTCTCTTCCCCTTTTAGATTTCACTAAATAAATTATTACACCCTTAGGTCATTTTATTTTACCTGAGCACAGAAAATTCTTTGCTTCCAGGTCATAAAAAAGAGCTTGTGTGGAAGTATACCTTTCCAAGAATATTAAAAAAACTATTGAAATTCAAATATGTTACCAACCTATTTCAAAATTATTCTTATAAATTAACATGCATAACACATGATATAGGTGTCAAGCCATAGACCACAATCTTCATGAATGAAACCCTCTTATGGTCAACTCATGACTGATTACACAACTAACCTCTAACAAAGGTGAAATAGAATGATGATTTGTCTTCTAATGAATTGACTACAATCACCAAAAAAATACTAACCAACAAGCTTGAGGAAGAATCAAAATGATGGATACCATGTACAAACCCACATGAGGTTATACTAAAAATTGAAAATGACTGGTTTACATCACTACCTAGGTGACGTCATTACTCTCTTGCACCCAATAAGTTACAAGGATTTTCTATATCCCTACAATTAAAGTTTCCACCTCTCAAATATATTAACCATCTTAAGAGGAAAAATAATTGGAACCAACCAATAATCCAATAATTTTTCAATATAAAATAGTTATTTATAGCCCCTTTCCACCCCTTGAAAATGGAAAATATTTACAATAAAGGTGATACACTTTCCAATTAGGTGACTATATGGGGAACAAAAACATTCATACCTATCCAAAAAAAATTCCACCCTATATGGCATGGATAATGAGAAAAAACATGAACATTAATGTTTTCCTATGATGGTTTATTATGTGAATTTTCACAAACTTAATGACTTGTATTGTACGTATATGGTCAAGGGAAATTTGTAGTGTTTTGCTAAAATGAATGTCTTGTGTCTTCAATAAGTTAAAAATATCTACTTTTTTAATTTATTCCACCACCAAATCTATTTAATTTGAAGCATTGTACCATGTGGAAAACCATGATAATTGGTGTGGCAAAATTGTCATGCTTATTGAACCTCACTTAGATCCTCAAATTATTAAATGGAGTTTTAACCCCAATTATCTTGTAGTGTGGGATATTTTTTATTTTTTTAGTTGATACATTTTTATTTCCAACATTTATGTTTCTAATGATTTCTTTGAGTAGGAAACATTATGGTGATGAATTACCAACACATTTCTTTGTTCCGATTGGATTCTCTACAAATATTTCAATAGGATTCAATCCATGGAAGATAAAGAGGGGTTATTTTTTACATTATTTAGCACACATGTAAAATAGAGGCACAGTTTTACATGTGCAAAAATTTTGGGTTATTTTACCCCAATCATTATTAGTTTCACTCCTCTAGAAGTTATCTTGGTTTACCTAGTCTTACCACAGACAAGGAAATGATAGGGTTTTTAAATAATTAGTTATAGAATTATTAAAAAACTATGACCTTTTATATTTTGATAAAAATAAGGATCACACTATTAGTTTGGTTTTAATAAAAATTCTATTTAATCATCTCCCCATGAAATTTTACATTGAATGGTTTACACTTCAAGTAAAAAAGGTTAAGTCCAAAATCTACCCTAAAGTTGCACATCTAACTCATGAAAAACACATACCTATATCAAAAAAAAATTGAACCTCGTCTAATGGATTTATAGAGATCTTAGATGGAATAATATATGGGCATATGTCATATCAAAAACTATGGTTGTCCTTCATGTCTATGGTGAAAAAGTTACATATTACCATTACAGTGTTGATGAGGTTTTACACCATGAGTTTCTTAGGTCTTCATAAGAATTGGAGTTATCCCCATTTAATGAAGAATTATAAGAAATGAATCCAAGTGGAAAAACAATACCAAGGTTAAATAAGCATAGAGAGCTTATGATGCACTACTTCATTTTTACATGTGTTAGTTGAACATTGGGGACCGAGTCTCTAAAGAGTTCTTCATTCTTGTACAATCCAAACTAGGTGTTGATGGGGTGTAATACATCTACAAGGATGAACATTGTCTCTCAAGAATACATGAAATTTTTTTAATCTTTTGTATCACTCTCATGGATTCCTTCATGCCCAACCAACCTCCCATACCTAAGAGGTTTATATAAACAAATGACTTTAATTGACAATCTTAAAAATATAAGATGATCAAAGGGTCATCTATGACCATAGGCTTTCTCTAAAACACCTTCATGATTAAGCCTCCCAAATGGCCATAGATAAGGCTCCTAGGATATATGGTTTCCCATGTTAATTTTACTAAACACTTTGGGATATAGTGGGTATTTCCCTACACAAACTAATTATCTTATAATGTATATCAGCTAAGATAATATCAATTTCATCCCAAAATCTAGGGACGTAGATATCATTACTTATTGGCATGCTATATAAAAATCTTAAATATATCTTACAATATTATTTACAAATTTCTTGTTTTGGATCTAAGGTATTTATTGATTCTTATTTTATGACCTATAAAATTGGTTTCATTCACAATAGATACATTTTATATGATGTCATTGCAATATGTGAACGAATGGAATGGGCTCACTCCTCTCAACTTAAATATCATTTTTTTTAAAATTATTTGATAAATCTTATGATATAATTGAGTGGCCCTTTCCAATTTCAATTATTAAATCACTTTGGTTTGGTCCTAGGTTTGTTCTAGTAGTCAACATGTTTTTCCAAGGTGCATGTACATGTATTACCATCAATAGTGAAGATAAATTTGGGATATTTAAATCCAACGTCCAAGGTTTTTTGTTAGATCCCTAACTAAATATTATTTTAGATACAACATTCATTTATCTCCTATTTGATTACACCTTTATATGTACGGTTAAGGATATATTTCTCCCTGAATCCCATTGTCAATTGGTTAATGATAATTTTGCTGATGAATTCTTATTTATTATTTATAAAGAAGAAGAATATGTTACCCATGTTAGGAATATCTATTTGACATATATAACTATGTGTTTTAGTGGTTTGCTAAAAATTATTTGTATTTTTTGTAGCCAAGCCTCTCTCCATATCCGATAAGTTCAAAGTTTTCTCTAAGGTCATTGCAGTTATCCATGTGTACTATTCTCCCTATAAGGTAACCTCCAAGGCTAATTATTACAATTTGGAGTGCCTTAAAAGTGATTTTATCTGATCCAATTGATAAGGATCTAATGGATTCCACATAGTTTCTTTGTATGTCATAAATAGATCTAAATAGGTATAATGTTTTAACCTTCTCAATATCAAAATCCATTTGTCAACCTTCTGTATGAAGTGGATTATTTAATAATTTTAATAATATGAGGTATGGTTTTTTTGAATAATTGCATATCCCAAGTCACTATCTATGACAAAAAACATGGAATGGTGTTGGCTTGAATTCTCTCCTAATTTTACCCATAACAGTCAAAATTATTGGTGCCTTTATTTATTAGAGTATGTGGATGACTTGGGAGTTTCTTAAAACATATAACATTTATGATGGATATGGTTTCATATATGGGATCTCATTAAAATAGCATTCCCTTTGGTGTTCCTTAGTTATCACTTGATATGGTGTTCCCATTTTTATGGTCACTTAGGTAAAAATTATCAAGGTATTACAAAAGGGAATTAAGATTATTATTAACCTCATTTTGAAGTAACCCAAATATTTATTCCCCTAGAATTACATAAAAGAACATTTTTTGATAAAAAATAGAAAATATAAATATATGACTAAGATTTAAAAGGCCATTATAAAGTGACATCTACAAAAATAGGAGTGCATTCACCACCTAGGTGGTGGAAATATTATAAATTGTTGGTTGTGACTTCCTTTCACAACTAAAAACTCCAACTTAGTTATTATTTATTCTCTCTATTGGAGATAATCTTAGTTAGTACAAATAGTTAGTAATATTAATATACATTAGTAGGAGTGAGTGAAATTGTACTTGAGTTTTGGTAACAATTTAGCATAGAATAATGATTATGATTAGGATGTGTGCATTAGAGAGATAAGAATGTACTTATCATTTTTAGGAGGAAAGTCTTGTATAAGAAGCACCCTAGATTATAAATAAATTAACATTGTTGTTTACTCCATTTCCTATCAAAGTAGAGGATTTAAAATGGAGTTTTGATAATAAATAAGGTGGGCTTTATGTTTTCTCTCATTGCCTCTATGCATGAGAGAAAGAGTGAGAAAAAAATGTATCCTAGAGTTTTAGAGTATTTAAAATTTGAATAAGGTAATTTATAAAAATTTAAGGAATTTTCATTCATTTTAAGGTATTTTTGGTCTTGTACAATCTTAGAAATTAGTGGTTATAACATGTGCATCGATTCCACCCATAATGTAGTTATTTTTAGAATTGTGAGAAATAAACACAAATAAAACTCTCAGTCTACATACATGGAAAAAAAATCAACCCTAAAAGCATGCTCATGAGTGATGTAATTAATCATTTTAGCCCTGGTTTCACACATGTGAAAACAATTTCCGCTAACCACACTTCACTATAATGGTATATAACAAGTAAATATCAATTCAAATTTAAATATTATGACATGTTACACTTAAAATATTAAATGTTGTTAATTTGTAATTATCTAATGTTAGGTATCAAACTATCACATTAGTTTCAAATGTAAAATATGTGTTAGAGACATAAGAGCCTATGAAGTAGCATAAAATACTAGGGAGCATGTAAAAATGGTCTCAAGGTGCCCTTAATCATGCTCAAATCAGGTTTTTTCACTTCAGTGTGTTGTCTAGATATGCATCTATACTGAGCATCCACCATTCTGACTTAGTACATCCTTCACTTCTCTAACATCATGTATCTACCATTTAACATCATCACCCCCATATGTTTGAATATATTATGTGATTTATCCATATATATCCTTTTTTCCATTGGTCATTTCAACCACTGGTGCATCTTTAATATTCTATCCAATTCTACAATGTCCATAACTACCAAACCCATGAATTTAGTTTAGTTTAGTTTAGATATTAATGTCTACAAGAGGCCAAGAATGCCTGATGTAAATAAATAACATATTAGATAAATATAATACATTAAGGTAGTTCTAAAATAATCTATAAAAGATACATAAATAAATAATAATAATAATGAGAAACAAGGATTCTATTATTAGAGGACCCTAGATCTTTAAACCAAAAAAAAAGTGTGTTGCCTTGTAGATTTGGACCAATTTTTTTATCCCTATTGTTCATGTCATGTCGATCTCAATTTGCTTATATGTCACATTTTCATGAGTTTCTTCCTATGTCCATTTGTATATGCCTCATATTCATCAAATCTAGCCACTTTGATTTCTTCCTCAATCTTACACAAATACCTATGACTTTTATTCAATCTATTTATGCTTCTATAGTACTAGCATGTATTTGTATGTATATTATAAGTATCTGTTCACCTTCCACTAAATGCACTATGAAAATGAGTGGTATATTTTTATGAATAAATCCAAATAAATATAAGCTTTATGTTATAGTTTGTTGTTTTATATTTATAAATTTTGGTGCATAGGTTAATTTATAGTTATCAATATTTTATTTATTTTTATTTTATGTGGTTATAGAGTCAAGTGTTAGTGTTCGACTATTTTTTTGTAAGTTTATAGTTATTTATTTACATTTTTTGTATGTTAATTGTATAATTGTAAAAGGTATAGGCCAATAGTTAAATAAAGTGGTCAATGAAAAATTAGTTATATTTGAGTTTCGTGTTATCTTTTTGTTAGTGTAAGGTCTAAATAATTTATTTTGTTAATCATTGTAGTAAAAAAACTTACCTTATTTTAAAGATGTTATAAAATGAGAACCTGACATCTATTGGAATTTCTCAATCCTTTTGTTTTGGGGGGGATTATAAACATACAATTAAATTGAGCCAATTGAGTTCAAAAGAGGTTGGAGGAAATGGAGGAAGGATGCCAACAAATGATGTTGAGTGCATCTCTAACTCTAATTTTAGTGATTCTCATATTGACAAAACCAAATTCTCCCAAAATATAGCACAATTGAAGAGTTTTTAGTCATCAATAATACTAACGATGTACTCTAGCTACATAATCTTAAGAAATTTGTGACAAAAATACTAAAAAAGGAATGGTGTCCAATGGTAGTGGTGATTATTTTTATGTTTGTTATTAGGTAGCAATGATAAAGTACAAAGATTGATTGAATCATCTTGAATAGGTGTTTGTTTGGTATTTTGAGATGAATAAGGAGTAATATTAGATTTGTATTTATAACACACTTTTTTTAAATATCTCATGATAGGGTTCAATAAGATAGATGGTGCGACCCATAGGATTTGAATGATTTGAAAATTAGATGCCTTTTGAGGATTAGACACTTAATAATAAACTAGATATTTTCATCAATGCAAGTGTTTCCATATGAGACATAAGTTTATTGTGGGTTAGAAAATTGTTGAGAGTTTAAACCTAACATTGAATGATATTTATTAGGTTTTAGAATTTTTGTATAGTGCAGTAGATTTGGGTCATCAAAAATGATAGGGTCAGACCATAAGATAAGCAATTAGGTATAGTGAGATGATGAATGTGATACATTTTGTAGCATCAAGGTTTAGAATTGAAAGGTAGATCCCTAATAAGTATTTTTCAAGTATATAAGACTAAGATATTATATAAATTAAATTTTAATATCTATAGTACTACACCTCATGTTGGTTTCCTTCCAAGGCTATGTATTCTAAGTTGGAGTGCCTCCTAAGGTATTTACTATGGAAAAATTGAGAAGGATCTAAATTATTCTATGTGGATTCTTGGGATCTTTAAAATTGACCTAAAGACATACAATGTATTGACCTTTGTAATATCAAAATCCAAGGCTTAACCCTTTGTATCAAGTGTATTATTCAATATCTTGGAGGGGATGAGGCATGGAATTTTTTTTTTTGTAATTACATCTCCCAAGGCACTATCCATGACATAAAAACATGGAATGGTGTTGGCTTATGTTTTCTCCTAATTATCCCTATAATAGTCAATATTTTTGGCCCCTTTGTTGCTTAGAGTATATGGAAGACTTGGGATCTTCTTAAACAACATATTATTTGGTACAAATATGGTTCACATATAGGATCTCATTAAAATGACATTATTATTTATCAATTACTATGGTATTTTCATTTCCATTGTCCCTTAGGTCAAAAGTATTAGGTTGTTAAAAAATGGAATTAAGGTTATCATTTACCTCTTTTGTAAATAGTCCAGAGAGGTTCCCCTAGCCTTCCCTCATAGAAAATTTTTGGCCCAATAATGGTGGCCATTAATCTATCAATAATATTTAAAAAGATATTGCAAAGGAATATTTACATAAAATAGGAGTGCAACCACCACCTAGGTGGTGGAAAGATTGGAAATGGTTGTTTGTAACTCCTTTTCATTTCTATAAACTCCATCTTGATTATTAGCTATTATATTTATTGACCATAATATTAGTTAGTATCAAATTAAAAATATTAATCTATATTAGTAATTCAGTGAGTGTGTTAGTACATGAATTGTGGTACAAAATCTCACATTTATATTAGGGATTATGATTAAGATGTATAAGTTATAGGGATAAAAATGTACTCCTCATTTATAATAGGAAATTCTTGTATAAGAAGATATTTAAAATATGAACAAAATTATATTTTTGTTTAGTTTATTTGTTATCGAAGTATAGGATTTAAAATAAATTTGGATAATAAATAAATGGGGAAGCTTCATGGCTTCTCTAATTGCTACCATTCATGAGAGAGAGAGAGAGAGAGAGAGAGAGAGAGAGAGAGAGAGAGAGAGAGAGAGAGAGAGAGAGAGAGAGAGAGAGAGAGAGAGAGAGAGAGAGAGAGAGAAACCATAGGGAGTTTTAGATAAATTTATCTTTGTTTAAGGTAATTTAGAAAATGTTAAGGCACTTTAATTAATTTAAGGTATTTTTGTTGTTGCATAATTTTTGACATCAGTGGTTCTCTAATACACATTTATTCCAACCACAATGCAATTATCTTGAAACTTTGTGAGCAATAAACTTTAACAATACTTTGTTCATGGATATGCATCTGTATTATACACTAATACACATTTAGAAATTATACTCTATTCCTCCTAGTTTTAATTTAAATCACTAATATCAGTCATAATCCAAGTCTAAATCATTTTAAATCAAGTCAAGAATGAACATTGTTAAGTATTAAAACCAAATTACTAGATGTATGCAGATAGTGGAGGAGACAATTACAAAATCACACTAGGTTCCCTCCTCAGAGTATCTAGATATGTAAGTAAATATCAATCATAAATGAGGTATATTTATTTTGGATCAACCCATTACACTTTTTGTTTTTGCAGGTTTCTAGCTCTCACAAATACACCTAGGTTTTGTGAAACAAGAAGGAAAATAGAGATTTATACACCTCATTAATATATTTTGAATATCTTGGCACTATCAAAAAATAAAGGAGAAGGTGATATAACAATTATAATTTATTCACCTTCACAACATACAAATCTATAATCAATAAATAAGACTACATTGTGTAGTTATTCAAGGAGCACAAACTTGTCGAGACTTGACGATAGACTTTATTGCTAGACCTAAGCTAGCATAGGCTTATTTTATCATATTTTTCACTATTAGACACCTACTATATTTAAATATAAACTATAAAATATGAGTTTCTTATTATTTTTTGTACTTACTATATCTAGTATATGCCACTTGTCAATCAATTTCAATTAATTTACCTTTACATTTAGATTTATGCTTAAATATCATGCATTACAATCTAAATAATCTTTCAATATTTTATGAAAATTAAACATTTATTAAATAAAAAAATAGATCAATCAAGTGATGATCAACTCAATGTGGGATATATCCCTATTCATTTTTAAACTAAAATTAAATTTCTCATCTAACTAAGACTGGGAACTAAAGTCATAATTGCGATGGTGATGTTGAGTGATTGTAATATTGCATGGAATCTAAGAGGATATGGAAAAAAAAATCATACCATTGTCTCATGATGAATAATGTAAACAAATTATAAGTAATCCAGCAAAATCCAATGGTGGCTATAATAATAATAATAATAATAATAATAATAATAATAATAATAATAATAATAATAATAATAAGGAAGGAAGGAAGGAACTCACCTAGACATTTTTTTCTAAATTATGCACTATAAATGATGAAGTAGGAACTCTATGTATATTTGAGACCTTATGTCTCATGATTAATTTACATCTTAACATATTTTATATTATATTCCTCCTCAATGGTATGTATAATGTGAATGATTTGAAAAATATATTTGCCTTTTGGATGTGTGCAAAAAGTTATTGGTCCAATTTGTGCACATTTTCATAGATTAAACATAAACATGTATGTGTTATTGTAATAATGTCTGTGTGTTCCTTGTTTAAGGCTCAGTAGATACCAATCCTAAAATGTGTACCCATTATAATGTATATGTGATAAAAAAAAGTATGTTTTAGGAAATTGTATTCACTATTATATATACATTCCTAAAAATATGCATTTTTTAAGCCTTACAAAATGAAGATGCTGAGTAACTGCAAGGCAAAGAGGGTGGTTTACTAAAATAAATTAAAAAATATACGTTGGCATTTACATTGTTACATTTATAAATGTAATAATATAAATTAAACATATATTTTTTATTTAGTTTAGTAAATATAAGAAATTAGGGTCACTCTATATCTTTTAAAATTGGTCTCATAGCTCCATGACTTATAATGCAAAAGATAATTTTTTAAAATACAACTTGGTCAGTACTTAGTCATTTTTAAGATTTTAGTAATTAACTTAGGGATTTTAAGGCATATGTTTTACAAATGATGTTTATTTTAGAAAAATGTATAATAATGTTTTAATTTTTAAGTGTTTTTGGATTACTTGACAACATTTATAGGATTTATGGGTTTATAAAAACCAAATTTTACAAACCAACACACACCTGACCACATGTTTATGTTGATTTTACTTAAGATTACATGCTTTATAGGCTATAATTGACACAACAACACCATAGTAATTTGTGACTAGGTAAATGAGGAGTATTTGGGGCATATTTGTGCATGATCACCCAAATTGGGTTTGAATTCATGCCAAAGTGGTGTGCATGGGGAAACATAGGTCACATTGATGACCCATGCACACCCAACCACCTTTTTATGCCAATTTTACTTGTAATTAGGTCTCTTATATGACAAAAGAGACACAAATAACCATATCCAAATGTGACCAAGGTATTTATCTAAATAATTTTAGGCACATTCACTTATGATCATCCTATATCTCTTTGTTCTAGGAAAAAAGATGCAATTATGGCAACATAAGATACAATATGACCCTTACACATATAACCAATAATTTATGTTGAATCTACTTAAAATTAGCTCCATTATATGCCAAAATTGATATAACAACACCATATACACTTGTGACCATGGAAATGTGAAGTATTGTTAGCACACATATATGTGATCACCCTAATTCACCTGGAATACAAAACTAAATGGTGTGATTGGGGTAACATACTCACATTGGTGACCCACACAAACCAAACCACCACTTTATGTTGATTTCACTTACAATTAAGCCCCTCATATGCTAAAATCCACCTAACAACACCATATCCACTTGTGACTAGGAGAAATGTAGATGATTTAAGGTGCATAAATGTGTGATCACCCAAATTCATTTTGAAATCAAGCAAATCTTGTATGATTGGGGCAACATGGATCATGTTGGTAACTTGTGCATATACAACCACCCATTTACGTCATTTTACTTTATATTATGGTGAATATAGGCAAAAAGGAATACAATAACACTATATCTATTTTTGAATAACAAAATTCATGCACAAGTGCATTCATTCATTCAACCTAGTTGCAAAGGCTCATAATTTAGATAGGGGATTGATCAGGTATACATCTATGGGTAATTCAACGTGTTCAAATATCAGCCCTTGTAATCAAGGACAGAACACTTGACAATTAGCTAAATTTTAGCTAGGTAGATTCACCACTCTATTATGTTGGATTGGATAGGCACTAGTGTAATAAGTTGACCAATTACTCTACCCCACTTCATCAAATATGTATATGACCAAAATGATTTAATTCCATATCCATAACACATATCTATATAGGGCAAGTCTCCGCCAAGTTAATTAATCAATGTGAATCTTATTACATATGTAATGTTATTGAATCATTTGATTGTAATAAATAGGAATGATTGATACAAGGACACCACATTTCATCAATCAAAAATAACATAATCATATGACCACCCCCCACTATATAGATATAGAGTTTCATTATCATTAGCAAAATATATAGTTTAATTGGAAAAATATATATTTACACCCCCACCCCACATATAGATTTAGAGTGAATAAATATATGGGCCAATCTCTATAAATGTTATCAATTATATATAGTTCATTCTATCCCTTGAGTGAGTCATTAAATGATCAAATAATTCTATCAATGATCAATGTTATTACATTCAATATTTAATATGTATGGTATGACCAAAGTGACCCAATGTGAACAATGTCAGACATGTCATGAATGATGTATGTGATGCAATACATATCCATATCATATAATAGAAAAATCTCATATTTATATGAAACATGATGGTGATGTGATGGATAATGCTTGATATATTGATACAATAATTGGTTTTAACCACTTGACATCCTTGAATGGGATTTGTTACATATTGGTTCGGTGGTCTAGTTGAATATTATGATGTCATTAACAAGAACTATATATCTTATTGTGGTAGTGTAGGTGGCTCAACATACTAGTGTACCCTCCCTTATCTAATTGAATATAATGATGCCATTAGACCATATATATAACCAGTGACCAAAATCAACCATATATATGTGAGAACTAGTGGAATTAATTTTCCAATACCGATCAACCTAATAATAAGTCTTTCTCATACCAAGATATCGATGTTGGAATCAAAAAAATAATAAGACTATTTGAATTCCTAAGATAACCAAATGGTTATCCCCTATCTCTTATAAATGTTACATGTTTAGATGATTTTCAAATGTTTCACTTATTTTTATTTATTGTGATTTATATTACATATTTAATTTATATGAAATATTTTATATTATATGTTAAAGAAACATATAATAGATACAAATGTTACTAACATACATATATTAGATAAATCTAGTAAAAACTTTTTAATAGATATCATTCTTGAGGTGCCTATTCCATTTATGTCACAAATCTTTCATAATAAAAACATCTCAAGAATGATATCTCTCAACATCTTTACATAAAGTAATTTAGAGACAACCTATAACCTTCATGAAACTATTTATGGTTATTCTAAATTAGCTATCAATGAGAATACAGTATCACTCAAACATTAAAAAAAGGAATATAATTTAAAATTTATGTATCATCTTTTTTCACTGAATAAGTCAATGAACTTGTAATTGTAAGTCCTCACCAAAACACCAAACTAGAGTGCTTGGCAATGCAATTAAAAATTTTTGGAAATGTCATTATTATTATCTATTATTAGTCCCTACCAAGGAAAGAGACTGTAGGAGTCACTTAGCAATTGCCTTTTTTCCCAGCCAATCAAATAACTAGAAATAATATTATAATAATAATTACAAATTTATGGTTAATATATGACATATTAATTTTGGAATATTCCAAGGGTCTTATTTATGAATATTCTTATGCTAACATCAAGAACAATCAATAATTATGATAACTCATACCATTATTAATTATTATATTCATTTTTTTAATTATAGCAATTTATGTCATTAATTATTTTCTATGGTGAATAATATTTAATTCAATGCATTCCAAAAAATATATTTCAAAAAATTCTAAAACATTAACTAATTATTGAGCATGTCAAATCACTTAGCAATAAACATAATAAATTAGTACTCTTTTATCATCTACCATTATTGTTGACTAAGATCTACAACTAAAGCTAACTTCACAAAAAGTTTAAGGAGCTAAGATTTAGCTAGTTCATTATACTAACTCCATTTTGAACATAATTTAGTGGAGAAACCTCAAAAAATGTTTGTAGTTGAGACTGATGATTGCATATAGTACCTCTTGTCTCTCTTGACTCACTTGGATTTCTTCAATACAGACATCTATATCATCTAATGTGAATCTTGTCTATTTTGGAATCTTTCACCCCTATTCTTTATCGATTGAAACTACCCTCTAATGTCTCCATAGTCAATTTCTATCTCCTCTCGCCTTCCATAAGCTTATGCTATGTTTGTTGGGTGACTTCCTGCCTCTACTTTTCTCCATGTATGTCTAAATTTATTTGACATTACCTATTAAACTACCTTTCATACCACAAAAAAATGTGTTTGTAAAGTGAAAAACCACCTGTAAGCCAAATTCATGGTTTTAGTTATTCTTAAGTGAGTTTGATTTTTTTGGACGGTTCTTTAAAATTTGAATGCCTTTAAAACCTAATTTGTATGTGGGTTTACTTTATTAATTTCAATATCATTGATTTTTTAAAGTTTCAAAGGAGATTACTATTGTTATATATTCATTTTTTTATTATAACCATTTACATCATTAATTATTTTTTATTGTGAATAGTATTTTATTCAATGCACCACAACAAAAAAATATTTAATAAAATTCTAAGACATTTATTGATTGTTGAGCGCGCCAAATCACTTAGCAATAAACACAATAAATAAGTATTTTTTTTTCATTTATTTAATAATGCAGGTCATTAGACTAGGGCATATTGTGAGTAAATTACAAGCCATGCCACCCCGCCCCTTCACATGCTCAAACAATTAAACATTTGTGATGTTGCATATGTGATCATACCACCCAAGATAATTTGTAAACATGGGATATTTCTAACATTTGTCCAATTCTTTGGTGATCAACGTAGCATGGAAACATTCTTGAAAACCATATACTTCAAAGCAATGTCAACATCTCTGTGTATGTGTATCATGATATATATTAAAATTCTAATATATATTTTGAACTAACTCTTCTTTTATACAAAGAAGGCTACATGGCTCAAATGCTATATGCTTTGGCCTCATCATAACAAGCATAAATTATCGTAAAGTCAATACACATTTTATTAATACTCACAATTTTTTGGAGGCTAATATAATTTTAAATGTATGAGTCACAGATAAATATTGTTAATGTTAAGAAATTTAACCATATAAATAAATATCTATTATATTTTTATATAAACTGGTACAAATTAAAATTTACAATTTACATAAAAATATATATAGTATATAAATTTTTAAGTCTATAACTATTGATAACCTGCAAGCACTTTTACATATAATTTACAATCTCAAAACACAAAAATAGATTACATCTTATCAATTTCTAACCTTGATTGCAGTCAACTCAATCATACATAATTTTAATACAAATAGTGGGACTAACTACTATACAAGACTTGTTTAATAAAAGTTCAATTCCAATAAACTTCATTTTTTACTAAGGGTTCAATCCCATTAAGCTTGCAAAAGCATAGTAACTATGCTTTATTCAAAACAATAGTAACTAGCATCCCTCCACAAAAATGGCACACCTTTTAGAACTAAGGTTAAGTAGACACTTGATTCTCCACAAAAATAGCATGTTGTATAGAAATCTCCTGAAGCTCAACTCCGTGGCATCCCCAAAACTTTTGACGAGGGGCAAATCTGGGAGAGAGGGATGTAGATAAATAAGATCACTTTGAAGGAAACTCTACAAATATTATCAAAGTTAAATCTCTATAAAATGTCTTACAAGTTGATGGAGGCTCCCTCAATTTAGATATAATCATTTAAGTCATTGTTAACCAAAATGCATCATTACTTGGATCACTATCTTCAAATAAAAGATGGATGTATTATTACTAACAAGTATACTAGGTTTTTGTTTGGTTTGAAATTTCATTTGGATCAATTGCTAGTATGCTCTCATAAATTTCATAGGAAGTCAAAGCACTTTCATCTACAACATCAACATATTTTGTATTGGGATTCATGGCAAGTTTTTTTACTTCTTTAGAGGAAATCAAAGTTCTCTATGAGATCTTATTCATTAAGAGGATCAAAGATGTGTATCTCTATTCATTAAAGAAATGAAAAAACACAAAGTTAACCTCCTTGATAGTTAACAACACAATTCTTTGTTTCATGGTTCAATCTCAAACTCTTTTTTTCAACCTCATTTTTAGATATACAAACCATTCCACTATTTTATCAAAATTATAAATTCTCAAGAGACAAATATCAATAACTCAACTCTTCCACTTTATATTTTATGTGTAAATTATTGTTTGAGATGCACTTTTCTTACATACTATTTACTTGTTATGGTTATTATGAAAAAAATTTGTGTGTATATTTAAATTAAATTGGTTTATAACATGTACTCTATCTATTGTTATTAGACTTGAAATAATTACTGATATCAATATATTTTAACATGTAATTTAATTATATATTAATTATCAATAAAAAAATATTATTTTATATGTATTATATATTTTTAATCTTTTTTATAATTAAAATGCAAATTTCTAAATGAAATTTATTAAAAAATCTAAAATAAATTATATCATCCACATTCATATTTATAAATACTATATCAAACCATATTAATAACATTTATATTTTAAATTAAAAAAAACAATAAAAATATTTCATTAATTATATTAAAAAAACAAACTAATAAATAAATTATACATATTTATTTTGTAAATGAATTCCCCCAGTTATGATTAAAAAAAACTTATTAATAAATTAATGTTAAAATTTATGTCCAACGTGTAGACATCCACATGTGGTTTATGTTTGATTCCATTCCTTGACGTCTTCTCTCCCTTATTTATTTGTATTTTATTTATTTTCCTTTCAAAAGTTTACAGCAATGGGTGACAGATGGGTATTTATCTTATGGATTTGGACAACCATTATGATGATGAATTCTCCAAAAAATTAAAAAATATTAAGCTCATATAATTTATTCAATGGAAAGAGGTAGAATTTTAATATTTATTTGATTTTAATTTTGGGATTCAATGTCTGACATAAGAATGTTTCTCTTTACATTCCCATAGTATATGCTTACAAGCCCTATAAATTTTTATAGTTTTGGATAAGTATCCATAAATATTAATTTTAAATTGATTTAAGAAACATATATTTGGAACATGTCCATTCCATTGGTGTAAAGGATGTTATGATATGTGAAAACATCCCAGGAATAGTAAACACATTGGAAAAACAAGTTGAACTTTGACATGTCATGATTTGAATGAAATAAAGAAATAGAAGCAACATCTAAGGTAAGGAGAAACATCAAAGTGTATGAAATATGTCATAAGCGTGGAGTGATAAGGTGAGTGACTTGTCACTTCTTTTCTAGTTGTTCTTCAATGCAAGGTGTTTGAAGGAGGATTACAAAAATATTGTTAAAAATAATTGAATTTTGAGACTAACTAAGGTTTAAAATTAGACTTTTAAAAGTTACACCATACTCTCTATTAAATTTGATTGTTGTATTAGTATATTTACACTTTTTAATTATAAAATATAATTAATTATTTTAGTACATTATATATTACTAATGCAAAAAAAATATGTCAACTTCTAGAGGCCATAACCTTTAATCTGTAGTTCCATTTGAGCTCATCCACAAGTCAAAATGACCTCTCAAAATGTTTTTTACTGCCCTAGGCCATTATTTCCTTTTAGAGGTATTTTTTGAAATTTCTTGAAGGCTAAAAGAGACTATCTGAGGGTCCAAAATTGTAGTTAAATGATTTTTTTAGTATTTTTTATTCTTAGAAATTACATATTTTTATGACCAGACATGAACTTCAATTGAAATTCATCTTCTAGGGTAATTTTAGTATTTACAGTATTTCAAGATATTTTTAGAGCTTCACGTGCTTGCATGTGAAACTTATTAAAAGAGTAGCTGCTAAAAATAAAACGTTTTTTTAGATTTTAGTTTTTTTTTAAATTTTAGATGTCAAATCTAATTCTGAGTTTAGGTTTATCTATGCATGGTCTTGTAATTATTTTTACTCAATCAATTCTGAATTATTATTTCAAATCTTGGCCTATTTTAATTTTTGGTCTTGATAGTGATTTTGGTTCATTATCTAGTATCAGAGCAAGGTTGAATCTAGGAAGAGTAAGAAATGACAAGAGGATGTAGAGGTATTGTGTAGATGAACCAAATAATACAAGAGCTATAGAGTCAAGTGAAATAATTCACAAAGGTTATCACCAATCAAAAAAGAAGACAAGGTGGTGATGAAGTTGAGAAAGACATAGATCATGATGAATAAATTTAACAAGAAGAAAAATAGTAAGATCAACCACCATCGATGGAAGAGAGGATGGTTCAAGCTTTAGAAAGAAGAAATGAAGGGATCAAAGTTGATGTTCCAGATTATGGAGTTAGTTTAAAAATAGAGGAGTTGATAGATTGGTTGAATAGCATGGAGAAGTTTTTTAATTGGAAGACTATGAGAGAAGACAAGAAGGTAAAGTTTGCATACATGAAATTAAAAGGTCATGCAATAATTTGATGGGATCACTTGTAGAAAGAGAAATAGATAAAATGTAAAGAGAAGACTAATTCATGGAAAAAGATAGAAAATAATATGAGGGAGAACTTTTTTCATGTGGATTATACACAAACCCTATATAGAAGATTCCAAAACTTAAGGCAAAAGGATCATAGTATACAAGAGTATACAAATGAGTTTTACAATCTTTCCATTCAAGTGAAGCATGATGAAATAGAAGATAATATGGTTGTAAGGTATGTAAATAGTTTTAAATATACTATTCAAGATGAGTTAAGCATGTATAAAATACTTAGCATGGAAGAGGCTTATCAATTAGTTATGAAGGCAAAAGAAAAACAAAATAGATAGAATTTTAGAAGAATGTCTTTTCATCCAAGAAGAGGTAGATCCCCTCTAATAAGGGGATGATGTGGGTTTAATACCACTAGAGGTGGGTCTAAAACTAATATAATTGAATCATCACATGGTAGATAAAGGCAAGATGATAATAAGAAAGGGTTCAACACCAATAAAGAAGAAGAGGGTTCTAGAAAAGATGAGGTTATGGTGGTTCTAGAGGATAGTTCCTAAATCAACATAGATCTTATGTTTGTTATAGGTGTGGAGAAGAAGGGCACATGGAATTTGAATGTTCTCATTATCAAGATCAAGAAATGAGGCAAGAGGATTGACCAAAACTGAATCTAGTTGAGGTTGAGATAGAAGAGCAAAATATTAAAATTGCACCAATAGATGTTGGGGAGAATCTCATGATGAGAATAATAATGATTTATCTAAGGAAGTAACAAGTGTAGAATAAATAATGTGGTGATACATGGTTATGATCAAACATTTTTTGAACAAGATGTACTTCGAGTGGAAAAGTATACAAAGTAATTATAGATGGTGGTAGTTGTGAAAATATAGTTTCTAAAGAAACGATAGAGAAACTACATTTGTAATGTGAAAATTATCCTAATCCTTATTGGATTTCATGGTTTAAGAAAGGGAATGAGGTTGCAGTAGATAAAAGGTGCTTAATTAATTTTTCTATTAGAAAAACATATAATGATGAAATATGGTGTGCTGTTATTTTGATGGATGTATGTCATGTGTTATTGAGGAGACCATGGAAATTTGATAAGAAAGTAATTGATGATGGAGTAAATAACACGTACACTTTTTGGAAAGGTGGTACAAAGGTAGTTTTGTTACTTCTTAAAGAGAAAGAAAAGATAGAAAGCATTCTCTTTACTAAATATTTATCCAAGATATGAAGGTGGCAGATTATTGTTATGTATTAGTAGCAAATAATGAAGACACAAAAATGGTACAAATACAAATAGAAGTAGCAAGAGTGTTAAAAGAATATGTAGATGTTATGCCTGATGAGTTACTGGATGGTCTACCATCAAAGAGAGATATTCAACATCACATTGATTTGATTCTAATATCAGCTCTACCTAATCAAGCAACTTATAGGATGAGTCTAGTAAAACATGTAAAAATAAATAAATAAGTTATTAAATTGTTAAGAAAGATGCTGATAAGGGAGAGTATGAGTCTATGTGCAATATTAAAATTTCTAAATCCAAAAAAATATAGAGGATGGAGAATGTGTGTGGATAGTAGAGAAATTAATAAAATTATAATCAAGTATAGACATCTTATACCTCATTTAGATGATATGATGGATATGCTTTCAAGCACAAAATATTTTACCAAGATTAATCTAAGGAGTGGTTATTATCATATTCGAATTCATGAAGGAGATGTGTGAAAAACTACATTCAAGACTAAGAATGGCTTATGAGTGGATGGTGATGCCCTTCAGATTATCTAATGCACCTAGCATATTTATGAAGATGATGAATACAGTACTATGATAATATATTGGTAAGTTTATGGTTATTTATTTTGATGATATTTTTATATTCAATAAGACTAAAGAAGAACACTTACAACATTTGAGAATGATACTGAATTTTTTAAGAAAGAATAAGTTGTATGTAAATTTGAAGAAGTGCAAGCTTATGCAGAATAGTTTGGTATTTTTGAGATTTGTAGTTTTAGTAGATGGTGTGAGAATGGATGAAGAAAAGATAAAGGAAATTGTTGAGTGACCTATTTCAAAAAGAATTATAGAGGTAAGAATTATCCATGGTTTAGCAACTTTTTATAAAAAAAAAATTATTAAAAATTTTAGTAGTATTGTGGCAGTAATAACATATTGCATGAGAGAGAAGGAATTATCATGGACTAGAATAGCCAAAAAAAGATTTGAATTTTTTAAGAATATTATAGAAAGACTAATATTAGCATTATAGTATTTTAACAAAGTGTTTGAGGTTGACTATGATGCTTCATTTTTGGGAATTGATGCTATGTTGAGTCAAGAAGGAAAGTCAATAGCATATTTCAGTGAGAAATTGAATGAGGTAAGAATGAAGTATTATACATATGATGTTGAACTTTATGCAATTATAAAAGCATTAAGTCATTGAAAGTAATTCCTGGCACCTAAGGAGTTTATCTTATTCACAGATCATGAGGCTTTGAAGTATGTGAATACACAAAAGAAGTTGAATAGTAGGCATGCAAAGTGGGTATTTTTATTACAAGGGTATACTTTTGTGTTGAAACATAAATCAAGAAAACAAAATCAGATATTTGATGCATTGAGTAAGAAAGTAGAATTCTTAACTACTATGGTGAAGGAAGTAGTTGGATTTGAAGTTATTAAAGAATTATATGATACCGATCCATATTTTGGTAAGGTAGTTGAGCAGTACAGGAATCCATTAATAGGTAGGATAGATACTATTCATGGTGAGTATCTTATAAAAAAAATTTATCTCTTCAAAGGAAAATAATTATGCATTCTAGTTGGGTCTCTATGAGATAATATAATAAGAGAATTACATAGTGAAGGTTTGTCTAAACATTTTGGTAAAATGAAGACCATAGATTTGGTGGAGAAAAAGTATTTTTGGCTAAAGATGGAAAGAGATGTGACAAGGTATGTTTCTAGATGAATGATATGTCAGGTGGGTAGAGGGCATGCATAAAATATTGGATTATACATGCCACTATCAATTTCAAGAGGATCATGGATAGATTTGAGTATGGACTTTGTGTTGAGATTATCAAACACATAAAGAGGTGATGATTTAATTTTCGTTGTTGTAGACAAATTTTCTAAAATGGTTCATTTCATTGCATGTAAGAAAACCAATTATGCCACTAGAGTTGTAAAATTAGTTTTTAAGGATATTATGAGATTGCATGGTGTTCCAAAAACTATTAATTGAGATAGGGACACAAAATTTCTAAGTCATTTTTAAAGGACTTTATGGAAGAAGATGGGTACTAAACTACAATTTAGTATTGCATATCACCTGAAAATAGATGAATAGATAGAAGTTGTGAATAAGATCTTGGGAAATTTGTTGAGATGCATAGTGGGAAAGAAGCCCAAGCAATGGGACTTGGCTTTACCATAAGTTAAGTTTGCATATAACATTTCAATAAATAGATCAAAAAAATCACAATTTCAAATTATTTATGGGAGAAATCCTTTGGGTATTTTAGATTTGGTAAAATTACCAATTACAAATTAAATTAGTGATGATGCAAAAATATTTATAGAGCATATACATCAAGTGCAAGAAGGGGTAAGAAGAAAGTTGTAGGAAATTAATGAGAAATATAAAGTATCAACAAATGTCAGAAGAAGATCCAAGGTATTTGAAGAAGGAGAGTTGATAATGGTTTACTTTTAAAAATAAATATTTTTAACAAGCACGTACAAAAAGTTAAAGTACAAGAAAATTGGTCTATGTAGAATTGTGAAAAAAATCAATGACAATGCTTATGAGGTGAGTTCAACACAAAATTGTGATATCTCTTCAGTATTTAATGTTTTATATTTATATGAATTCCATAGAGAAGATGGTGAAGGTGATGAAGATGAAAAATAAAATTGGCAGCAGTAGGTTCCAAAGAAGAAGAAGGAAAAGATAGTGCAAGTTTTTGATATGAAGACAGTAAGCATAATGCAAGGGAATTATAACAAGTATTTGATCTAATGAAAAGGATTACAACAATAAGACAATACTTGGATTATAGAATAAGAGCTATAGAATATTGATAAATAAAAATAGTAGTAGTATAATCATGACAACTT
>JARHVA010001875.1:1695000-1930000 GCA_037957365.1 Torreya grandis
TTGTGGATGTGGTATGGTTTATGTGGGGGAAACATGTTGTTCTATATAGGTTAGATTAAAGGAACATTGTGCTGACCTCACTCATAATTGTATTCATAAGTCTGCCTTAGTAGAGCATTCTCAAGCCACTAGCCATCATATTTGCATGGATAAGTTAAATGTCACTACTAAAGAAGATTTTTCTTAAAGAGAAGGATCCGTGAAGCAATTGAAATTGAGAAAAACCCTAATAATCTAAATAGGGATGAAAGGTAGAAACTTGGTACTAATGGGAAACCTATTATTCATCTCATAAAAAATAAGAATGATTCTCATCCTTAGTTATCCAACGTGGTTCCTTCCTTGCCCTCCTTTGTTTTGTCTTAGCCTTGGATAAATTAAATGTCATTGCCAAAGAAGATTTTTTCTTGAAGAGAAGGATTCGTGAAGTAATTAAAATTGAGAAAAACCCTAATAATCTAAATAGGGATGAAGGGTGGAAATTTAGTACTAATTGGAAACCTATTATTCATGCCATAAAAAAAAGAATGATTCTCATCCTTAGCTATCCTACGTGGTTCTTCCTTGCCCTCCTTTATTTTATCTCAGCCTTGGCAGATCCATTCTTTCTTAAAGAGAAGGATCTGTGAAGCAATTGAAATTGAGAAAAACCCTAATAATCTAAAAAGGGATGAAAGGTAGAAACTTGGTACTAATGGGAAACCTATTATTCATCTCATAAAAAATAAGAATGATTCTCATCCTTAGTTATCCAACGTGGTTCCTTCCTTGCCCTCCTTTGTTTTGTCTTAGCCTTGGATAAGTTAAATGTCATTGCCAAAGAAGATTTTTTCTTGAAGAGAAGGATTCGTGAAGTAATTAAAATTGAGAAAAACCCTAATAATCTAAATAGGGATGAAGGGTGGAAATTTAGTACTAATTGGAAACCTATTATTCATGCCATAAAAAAAAAGAATGATTCTCATCCTTAGCTATCCTACGTGGTTCTTCCTTGCCCTCCTTTATTTTATCTCAGCCTTGGCAGATCCATTCTTTGTTTTCATGGCTTATTCTTATTTATGGGTCTGGTATGTGCCACTATTTCTCATGTTTCTCATCACTCCTAATGATGGGCCTAACTTTGGCTCGAAACATAAACTCATTTTACCTATAACGTATTTTTTTGGATTTTATTCATTACTTACTACATAATCATGAGTTTTCTTATTGTGTCCCTACATAAAATGGAGATGTTAAATAAGGTTAGTACCTTTGAAAAAATCTACATAAAAATGGTGCATAGATTAGTAGACTTTAAACTTAGAAAAAAATGTAGAGACTTTGAAATCACTCCAAGTTCATTATCATAAAACATAATTTGTAGAGATGAAATATTCAAGAATTAAAAATGGCAAGCTTATCTATTGTTTGATTTAAATTAGAATGGACTAGGGAAACAATTCATGACTTAATCTAATAAACCATATTTTATGCATTTAAAACTCACTAGCACAATACATAAAAACCCTAGGAACATATAGAATCGGCCTTAGCTAGCACCATGAAAATCAATTCATATGTTATTTCTATCAAACAAAAGAAAAAGTTTGGTTTGATATATTAGGATCAGGAACCAATTGTGACACTGAAAAAAAAGTCTAGTATTGTGAATATCTCTGAATATAACTTAGAAGTGACCTCCAAGAATTTACTTGAGTATGGATTGACCTATGTAGCTGCACCAAAATGCATTCCCATTGAATTCTTGATTTATAGTGTGGAATACTTTATTAAAAATATGTTAGTTGACTCTATTAAAAAGGTCAAACAAGAATGCACTATGGTGTTGAGAAAATCCAAACTACCTAAGAATAACTTATCGATAGAGGAGGTCGTCGCTCTTAAGAGTATTAGATCCAAAAAAGATGTTACCATTCTAAGAGCTGATAAAGGAAACACTACCATGATTATGAACATGGTAGACTATCATAAAAAAATTATTGATCTTTTGTCAAACCCTAAAAGTTATAATAAGTTAGATAAAGATCCAAGAAATAGGATTTTAAGAGAGGTAGAAAATGCTATTAAGAGTTCTTAGTTGGATAATAATTTGAAGAAAAGGCTTATCCCAAAAGATTGTTTGGTCCTGCATATATATGGTTTACCTAAGATCCATAAAGAAGGAAATACATGTGAGACCCATTATGAACACTATAAGCTTGCCTTTTAATAATTTGGTTAAATTCCTTTCTCATAAATTAAATTCTCTTATGAGTAGCACAAATTCTTTCGTCAAAGAATCTACCCATTTGGTTAATGAAATGAGGAATTTAAATGTTAAAAAGCAAGATATTTTGGTTAGTTTTGATGTAGTTTCTCTCTTTACTAAGGTTCCTATGAATGAGGCTATTGAGATCATAAAAAAATTATACTAATGATGAAACTACTAATTTGGTGAGGGTTTGTTTGATTTGACCTCATTAAATGTAATATGGAGATTGAATTAAATAACCAAATTCCTTTTTTAGACATCCTCATAACAAGAAGTAATGACAATTCTTTATCTCACCATGTCTTTTAGAAGAAAACTTAGTCAGACAAATATTTCCATGTTAATTCCCACCACCATCTAGCTCATAAAAATGACATTATCAATACCCTAGTTATTCAAGTTATGAGAATTTAAGACACTAAACATCTTGATTAGGAATTGGAACACTTGTTGACAATTTTAAAAATGAATGGTTATAATGATAACATGGTTAGAAGAGTGATCCAGAAAGCAAAGATAACTCCTCGCCCTACTCACCTTGAAGAAGATTTTTGTGGTAGATTTTTTTTTCCTTACATTAAAAGAACTACCAATGTTTTAGCTAGGATTCTTAAGAAAAAGAATATTAAATTTACTTTTACCCTGATTAATATGATCAGAAAAATGCTCAATAAAGCAAAATATCCTCACGTTGTAAGTTGTTTCAAAGGTGTATACTCTATCCCTTGTAGCTTTGGTATGGTTTATGTGGGGGAAATAGGTCATTCTATACATATTAGATTAAAAGAGCATTGTGTTGAGCTCACTCAAAATCGTATTCATAAATCTACCTTAGCAAAGCATTCTCAAGCCACTGGACATTTCTTGAAGAGAAGGATCCATGAAGTAATTGAAATTAAGAAAAAACCCTAATAATCTAAATAGGGATGAGGGGTGGAAACTTAGTACTAATTAAAAACCTATTGTTCATATCATAAAAAACAAGAATGATTCTTATCCTTAGCTGTCCCATGTGGTTCCTTCCTTGCCCTCCTTTGTTTTGTCTTAGCCTTGGCTGACCCATTGTTTGTTTTCATTCTTATTTATGGGTTTGGTATGTGCCACTATTTCTCATGTTTTTCATCATTCCTGATGATGGGCCTAACTTTGGCTCAAAACATTGATTCATTTTACCTATAACACATTTTTTGGGTTTTTATTCATTACTTATTGCATAATCATGAATTGTCTTCTTGTTCTACTCGCCTTGCTAATAAAGTGGATTTCATGGTTCTATCATCCCAGAAACATCAAGTGTATGGTTATTGCATCCCAAAAATGTCAAGTGTACAGTTCTAGAGAGCTTTCTCTAGGCCCTTTCTCCCACTTCTCCTTGTGATGTTTAATGTTTTTCATGTTTTATATCATTGCATGTGGACTCATGTGACAATAGAGTTATAATATAAATTTCAAGATGTTTATAAATACACAAGCACCCTAATGCATTTAAAAATTTGAGAGATGTATATAAATCATTTGAAAATGCATCTAACATTTATTGTTCACTAAAATTTATTAAATATCTACAAGCATTTAGAAAAATCAAGAAATTCTTAGAGCATTCATTATAGCACTGAAGTTCATGTTAGTGACACATTGCATTGCACTAGTTTGTATGGCTAGTAAATTATTGTAATTTTATTTTTAATATTGAACACCATTTATGGGCTTGATAAGAATCAAGCTAAGTGTAACACATTCTTGAATTTTTTTTTTTGGTTTTGAGATTCATCTATCTAATTACAACAATGAGAAGAAACTCATTTATCCCATTGATCAAATCAAGGTTTCAAAAACCTAAGAAAGCATTTTGGAGCCTTGGATCTTATAAAGATGAGTGTAATTTCCCCCACTTACCTAATTATTCTAAAAAATTTCAAGTCAAGGTTTAGATACAAATGTCAAGTTAATAGAGTGGATATGTATAAGGTCCTCTTTTCATAATAAGTTTTCAAGGTTCTTGATATCTTGCCACAAAACTCCAATTTCCATTATCAAATTTTAACAATTATCACCTGATATTCAAGATGCATTTTTAAAACCCTACTATTATCTTTATATATTTAGTTCAATTAAAAAATTAATTAAATTTTATTTAATTTTTTACATCCATTTTAAACCTGATTAAATATGTATAAATGTTTGTGTTACAATTAAATTAAAACCCATTTATTATGTTAATAGGTGCAACCTACAATGGCATTTAGGAATGGTGGCACTAGAAGATTTTAATGATTCAATGTCAGTATAAGTGTCAAAATTGCATGTTTTTGTCTATTTTTTTTTCCATTATTGACACAAACGTTTGCCTAACACAATTTGTGTTAGGATAGATGATGCCAACTAACATTTCTTATCTTATAGATAGAACATGATAGTTTAGTGGCAAAGACCATTCTTTTTATCTAAAGTAAAATTTGTGTAGCATGTTTTGCATAAGTGGATTTATGTTCTAATTCAGATTTTAAAAAAATATGACACACATGTGATCTCATTCGTTTAAAATTTTAAATATTTTTGGCACGATAGATCTACGCCAAATATTGTGTCAGGAGTTGTATTAAAAAACTTTGAATCAATAATTGGATATGCAATATAATACTAATTGTGACATAAGTTTAAAAAGAAAAAAATATAATGCATTTATTGCCTCACTTTGTGTTAAAAATAATTTTATTTTTTGAAAAAATATTAAATTGTACTTTCAATGATTAATTACTCAATAAAGATGGTTTTTATTTTTGTTGTCATTTGTAAATGAACCTAATGATTTCAATGATGATGATGATAGGAAACTTAATAACTAACTAATAATACCTAATACGACAACTACATAATAAGTAATATATTTAATAAATTAAAAAAATGATACCTACAATCTATATTTTACAATTACAAACAAAGTACATAACACTAGAATGACATCTAAAACCAATGAATAATAATATTATTATAGTGCTATGAATCAATCAACACTTTTAAACATTAACACCAATTAAAGTTTTAGTGACTATGAAATTCTTCTTATTATACAATCCAAAAAAATTACTATTTAAAAATTCTAGTATAAATTATCATCCTCCTACATATCATCATGGTCATAGGCATCAACAATTATCATCGCCATCATCATCATCATTACCATTGTTAAAGTCACCATGAATTAAACAATTATCTTCTTCTCGATTGATCTTATTTTTGATGCAACTCAATCCTTGTAACATATAGATTTAATTAAAAGGTGAAGTAAAATTATCAAAATTTACATTTTAATTTATTTAATTTGTTTTCTCAAAATGTGAATTATCAAAAAATATCTAAATTAGTATTTACTTTTAGGCTCTCTTGAGCCAACACCTACTATGTCTACATCTCTCTCTGATCTACTCCCATTGGTATTGCATCATGGGATCCATATGATAGTGTCTGTAGCTCTTAGGCTCACTGTAGATAGTATTCTTGACAATTCAAAAGTGTCATTTTGTTGTGCATGTTGTCATGTATATGGTCATCTTGTTGATTATTGTTATTTAAATTTCACTAGATGGGTGTGGAGACCTAAAGTGTTGGAGCCCTATAATTTTAGAATGCTAGATAAGGCCTCAATGATTAGTCCAGAAGAGAGATAGTTTACAGGCAATCATTTGGGCCCTAAGTATGGGAAGAAGGAAATCAACTTGCAATCTAGGCAAGTTTTGTTATAAAAAGTGGTTATTATTCTAGGGAACTCGATCTTTTTTGGTAATGCAAAGGCCAGATATGAATTAGTTTGAGTGGAAAAATATTTTTTTGTGGAAAGTAAGGGAAGACTGAGAGTTGAAAAATGGAGGTTCCATCCCCACCACATGTCCCTCCAATTAACACTAATCTAAGTCCTATCATTCCTCCTAATAAATAGACACTTGAACCTAAAGTTCTAGTCAATAAGATGGAATCCATGTTACCTGACCTTACCTCTAATTTCCTTAGTCCTTTAAATCTTCTCCTTGAATAATGGCCATGCTTAGGGAATTCACCTATTGTTCCTTCTTAGATAAGGGATTTTGGTAAAGTGATTTTTGAGATTTCTATAAGAATGATTATTCACTTTCAAAAAAGGTTCAAAGATTATCCTTTCTCTAGCTTAGAGTAAAGGGAGTTCATTTTTGTATGTAACATGTACAACCTTAAATCCAAAAATTTGGTTATTATTTTTGAAGGGATGGATGACCCAGGTCGTCTTAGTCCTAATATAGATAGGGAGAAATGTAAGTCCACTCTTGGGAGGAAGTTTTCCCTTAGACTAGCAAAAGACCAAGCTTTAAGGGAGATACAAAGTGAAAAGCAAAAATATTTTTCAGGGGCACCTAGAGCAATCCAAACCTTATGGAAGGTTTCCCAATGTTAATTTTATATCTCAACTCTCATGGATTGGGTAAAACTTCAAAAATGTCTAAATTAAGGAGGTTAATTTGTCTCCATAATATTGAAATTTTGATGCTTCAAGAGATATGATCGAAGGTAAAAAAGCTAAAAGTGTTGTGAAATCCTTTATGAAGGATTGGGAATTCATTTCATTAGATTTAATGGGACAAATAGGGGGGTTATTAATGGGATAGAAGAAGAGATCCTTTAGGAACATCAATTATTTTTTCATTAATTCAAGTATACGTTCTCATCTAAATTCTATGGAAAATGGGTCATTTTTTATGGTGGTCAAAATTTATGGGCCTTATGAGCATAAAATTTAGTTTTTGGATAGGTTCTTGGACATGGATTTCATTAAGGAAAAACATCTTATTTTGGGAGGGGATTTTAATTTACCTTGAATATATCTAAGGTTTGGGGCTATTTAGGGAGATTAGACCCTTTTGCAAATTATTTTATGCATAAATTTTAGGAGGTCATGTTGGTAGATGTGGAACCAATCAAAATTTCCCATAATTGGAGGAATAACAGGACTAGTGATGAATATATCATTAAAAAACTTGATAGGTTCTTAGTCTCTGAGGATATTTTAATCGAGGGAAAAAGGATTAGGTCATGGGTTGAAACTAGAAGTGAATCTAATCATTTACTTATTTTTTTGCATTTGAGGTCCAAGGTTTATAAACCACCTAGTTCTTTCAAGTTTAATCCCTCTTGGCTGGATGATGTAGAATTTTAGTCTCTATTCAAATGTAGTTGGAAAGGGTCTGACAAGAATTTGAGGAATTTTGCTTATTTTCAAATTACCAAAAAATTGAGGAATGTTAAGTCTATTGTCTCTTAATGGACCTTAAATAAATCAAGACAACATGATCACGCCCTTAAACTTATTGAGAGAGATATTGAAGTTTTCTATGCGGGTCTAGTTGATGGGGTATTTTATGAGGATGTTATGGTCATGATTAAAGAGTCAATGAAAAATAAATGTGAGATTATATTATTTTAGGAGTCTGAATGGAGGATCAAAAGCAGAGCTATTTGGTTAGATGTTGGTGATGAAAATACCATTTTTTCCATAATTAAGATAATCATAAAAAAAATATCACTACTATATGGGAAATGCCCAAAGAGGATGGATCCAAAACTAAGTATTTCTCAAAGATTTTTTAACTTGGGGTTAATCAATTCAAGTATTTTTTCAAGGAGTTTGAAATGATAAATCTTTCTGATATTGTGAAGCTCACTACTTTCTTTCCCAACTTTACTAATGATGGAAATAATGAGATGATGTTTTAGAGGTCTCTAAGGAAGAACTTAAATCTATTCTTTAATCATTTCAAAAGAGCAAAAGCTTAGGTTTGTATGGGTGGAATATGGAGTTATTTTTAGGTTTATATGATTTGGTTAAGTAGGACTTGCTTAGGGTGATCGAGGAGACCAAAGTCACTGGGAGAATTCCCATGGATAAAAATTCTAATTTTATTGCTTTGATTTCTAGAAAGGACAATACTGAATCATTTGACGATTTTAGGCCTATTTTCGTATGCAATTGTCTTCATAAAATCATTTCTTAGGTTATTTCTAGAAGAATTAAATAATTATTTTTAGATTCTATATCTTGTGAACAATTTGGGTTTCTCAATCGCAGACAAATACATGATGCAGTGGGAGTGGCAAAAGAAGGCATACACTCTATTAAAACTAATAAAATACTTGTTGTTATTAAACTAGACATGTCCAAAGCTTATGATAGACTTAGTTGGTCATGTATTCATTTAATATTGATTCAACTTACAAGTTGTCAATTGGATCATAGGTTATATATCCACAATATCCTTTATGTTTTCATTAATGGGTCTGCCTATAAATTATTCAAGACTGAGAAGGGGATTCATTAGGGTAATCCTTTATCTCCAATTATCTTCTTTTTGGTTGCAAAGGGTTTAAGTAGAGCTATTAGGGATTATAAGAGGAATGGTACTCTCAAAGGGATCAAAGTGGAAAATTCTTTTTTTCTCGCTCACCTTTTATTTTTTTATGATGTCTTGCTCTTTTGAAATGGTTCTATTAGGGATGCTACCAAACTCAAGGATATCTTGGGGACTTATAGTATTTCCATAGGGATGGTGGTAAATATGCAAAAGTCTTCCATATTTTGTAATTACCTCTCTAAGGAGGAGGAGAGATAAATTTTGTAGATCCTTATTTTAAGATTGATTTACAATTAGGGATTAAATATATGGGATTTATGTTGAAGCCTAACTAATATGGGAAACAAGATTGGGAGTAGTTGGTGGAAAATATTGAAAAATGTATTAACCTATGGTGTTTTATGTGATTATATTTAGTTGAGAGATTGACTCTCGTTAAGTCTGTCTTAGAAGCTACCCCTATCTATTGGCATGGTTTAGCTCATATCCCTATGGGGGTTCTAGAAAATATTAGGAAGAGGTGATTTAAATTTCTTTGGACTCATAAAAAAACTAAAGATGGCATGGTCCTTGATAAATGGGACCTTATTGTTAAGCCAAAGGAAGAAGGGGGTTAGGGATTAAAAAATATTCATTTTTTTGGCAAAGTTTTGGCTGCTAGGAGTTTGTGTAGACTTTTTCTGAGGAGAGCTTGTGGCAGAAGGTGATTGTACAAAAATATATTGAGCCTCTCTCATTAATTGAGTGGATTTAGAATCCAATGAAATTGGCCACAAATGCCTTTATCATCTATAAGGAATTTATTTAGGATTTTATTCTCATTGGTAATTAGTCAACTTAAAAAATTAGGAATAGAGGAAAAGTTAGGATTGGGGTTGATCCATGGGAAGAGAGTGGAAATACTTATAAGCTTCCTACACATTTAATTGTTTATCTACAATATTTTGGGTTTGTCACTTTATCTTATGTTGTTGATCTTGTCATGACCTCTTTTTGGCAATAAGGTTGGTTGAAGGCTTATCAATTGGGTCTCTAAGCTAGAGATATTGAAATTTGGGATGAAGATGTGGGTAATTTTATCAAAAGTCATGTGAAGATCAGAGAAGGGGTTGAGGATGATCTTGTTTGGACTAAAACTCTAGTGAAGGGGGAGTATACTAAAAAACTTAGATACAAAGCCATGTTCCCTTATGATGGAAATGGTTATCAGCTTTGGTAGTGGAAAGTTATTTGGAAGGTTAACTCTCCTTTAAAAACTAGAACCTTCATATGGCTAGCTCTTAATAATAAATTTTAACTTGGGATACCTTATTAATAAGAGGATGACAGGTGATGGGAAGATGCACTTTCTATTGATATGCTTTTGAATCTATTAATCAATTACTCATCTATTATCCCTACACTTGAGCAGTGTGGGATGAAATAGATATATCAATTAGATGGCCAAGGTCTTGGCATGGGGATACACTTGAAAACTATTTGAAGAATTGGTTTGATCATAGGGATTTGAAGTAGTTTAGAGATCTACCATTTATTATGGAATGGGGGGTGTGGTTGGATCAGAATGCTGATGTATTTAAAAATTTATGTATCCCTTCAATCCAGGCCTCTATTTTGATCAAAAGTGTATCTTAAGGTCTGAAATAAGCTAAGAAATTGAAGGTCCTCTAGATATATTTTTGAGGTGATGATTGATTTCATTAAGCCCTAGGGGTATATTAATGTGGCCAATAAAGGTACTCCAGTTTGTTATGGTTTGAATGGAGCTATATATTAGTAATAACCATTTTTTTCCATTTCAAAGTAGCATTGGGTCTTGGGATTGATAATTACATGGAATTACTCACACTCAAGTTGTTCATTAAAGTTTGTTGGGATATCAATATAGATAAGTTGCAAGTAATGGGCAACTCAATGGTTATTATCAATTGGATGTTGAATTTGAATAGAATGAAGAGTCTTTTCTTGACTCAAATCTTTGAAAAGGTGAACCAAATGGATGGAGATTTCACTATTTTTTCTTACAATCATGTCTACCATTAGCTAAATATTTTTGCTGAAAATTTGTCCAAAGATGGATTGTTGCTGATGTCGGGATATTGGGTGAACATGGAGACTAAGGATGGTATCTCACATGCAATAGTTTTGATCCTTAAGATTGTTCCTCTTATTGGAAAGATGTTATTATGATTTATTATCACCAATTTTTGCATTGCTCTTTAGGATGTAATTATTATTTTATTTCATTGTTCCTTGTGATTGTTAGGGACCCCTTATCCAACGGAAGCACAATTGATTACTTTCTTATAAGCAATTAAACATGGAATTATACCAAAATGATTAAGTAACTAGAAACTTGAGACAACAAAGAATTTGATAGACAATACACACTCTTGTATTAAATATTACTAGAAGAAAATACAATAAGGAAGATGCCACTTCTTCCTCCACCTCAAAGGCTTGCCACACCTCAAGACCTTCTTCCCCTCTCTCTCTTGCTCAACACAACAACTCTATAGCCTAAGTTATTATCCCTCCTTGAATGCTTCAGCTGATCTCCTTGACCTTACACCTGTAGATCTCCTTGACCTTGCTAGCTTCAATGCTTTTACTTGCCTGCTTGATTATTACAATACATGCCTCATGGGTCTTTAAATAGAATCCCATGGTTACAAAAATAGAACTCTAACTACAATAATTAGACACGCAGCTCATGACTTAAATTAGTCCTTTAACATGCAAACACTCGCTTCACTTAATTGACTGTTCGTCAATAGTAGTTCTGGAACACACAGGCGACCGATGCCGGTCCTTGCTTGCCTAGTGCTGCCAACGTTGGCTGACTAGCTACCGTCGTCGGTTGCCTTCTGCACTGTATTTGACCGACGTCGATCATGCTACCGACACCGGTGCTTCTGGTTCTTCAGCAACCTTCCTCATGTCTGCAACAGTTGAAGCTTTTAGCTCCACACCCTAACAATGATGTGGTCTTGTTGGTTGGGTTGGTTCATTTATTTGGCACTTGGGGGTTATTTTTTGGACTATTTTTCTTCAATGCTTCATGCATTTACATGATGTAACTTTTTTTCCAATGAATAAAAGTTATGATTTTTTAATTGGAAAAAAAAGTATTAAATGAGAAAAAATTAAATGTGGTGTTGTTAAGTAACTATTGATGTCTTAAAATTGTGCTAGATCTTAATCAACAACAATGGGAAGTTTCAAGCTGTGGGACAATGTGGCTTGAAAACAACCTCCAGATTTTAAAGAAGCTAGTATCTTCTTTTGTATTGGGTGTTGGGGAAAAGGGATAGGAGACTAAACAAAAACACAAAATGCAGGGATTGAAACCTAACTATGGCAATGCACGTGAGAGTAATCCTAATCCTAACCTAAGCACAGTGAAACTATTATGTGATTCTATTACATTTAAGAGTAGACAAGTGCATAATCAATGTAAAAGATTGGAATAATAGAAACAGAGGCTCACAACAGGGGAGTCTTTTGCTGAGATACAAGAATTGTCAACAAAGGCATAGTGTTCAATCTTCTTAATAGAATCTTCCAATCACATTAGAGGCACAGAAGTCACACACAGTTATGTAGAACTTCAGACTCCAAAAAATGGGATAGAAGCAAATAATATTTCCAATCACAACACTAGAAAATCTACAGCATAGACTACTTTGCAAATGACACAGATAACATCAACAAGGGCATAGTGTTCAATTTTTTTATTGAATCTTACAGTCATACAAAAGATGCAGAAACACACATAGTCATATAAACCTTTCAACTCAGGAAAATGTAACAAAAGCAAATGATATTATTGGTCAAAAACTCTGAAAGTCTAAAACAATGAGAATTCCCCCCCCTTCATTTTTAGATTTTACAATTTTCCTTATATAGCCTTGGGTGTCTCCTTTGATCACTTTCTTTCCCGCACAATCTTCTATGTCCTTCACCTCTTTGGCCACTCAACTGTCTACTCTACCTCCACTATTAGGGGACAAATAGACGATGCCTTCAATGCTATGGGGGGCTCCAAAAATCTACCAGATGAACTGTTTCATCTACTCAAATTAACTCCATCCGATTTTCCCTCCATTTCATTTTAACAGATAGATGGACACTCTATTCTATTAGATACGAAAGAGGACACTTAGCTAATTCATGAAATTCTCTTTATGGTCTAAGAGGTACTAGAGAACAACACTTGGCACCTTCCGCATGATTCATCGAAGACACACGGCTCTCTCTGCTTCCCTTGGCTGTGCTGTAGATTTATTCGAGACACATATTAGACTTTTATGGCTGGCGACACTTTGTAGCTTCCATAGACCTTTGAAGTAACACCCAGGACCCACCACCATTTTATATTTGTCATAGAGCTTGAAGATGATTCTCTCAAGCATTGACACATGGAGGCTTCCGTGGCTTCGAGGAAGATAAGTGGCATCTTCTGCTTCTTCGTCTAGGGGTACGTGGCACTTTTTTCTTCTCTTTTGCTTAGCTTATTGAAAGTCTTTTAATAAAATGCAGATGACAATATGAGACGTGGGTGTTGACACATGGTGCGTTTTGCTTAACTGCTACTAGGTATGTGGCATGGTCCATGATTCTCTAGAAAGTTACAAAAGGGGCCTTGAAGGACACCAGCTGTCCAGCTTCATCTCCCAAAAAGTGACACTTGGCAGCTTTCGCTTAAACTTGAACTTGGGCATAAATGAGACAAAGGAAACAAGAAGGGGAAAAAGACCTAAGCTTAGAGGGTGACACTTAGGAGCTTCTGCTGCATCTCAACACTTAGGCAAAATGAACCGACTCTTTGCTTCAACATTCTGCCGCTACGTTCGAGAACCAAAATTGTAGTGCTTGGATTAAAAAAATAAATTAAATACGACGTAGAGTAAAAATTACTCTACAGTTATTGGCGACCATCGGGACTTTTGAGCCTGCTCAAAAAGAACTTGACTCCCGTTATGTGGCCACGTGCTCGAAGAACACTTATTTAAAAGAAAAAATGGGAAAATAGAGCAATAATACTAAAAGAAAACTACTATATATAGCTAACCAGGGGTATTTGCCTCCCCCTAGATCAAAAGGAACATTTCTAAAGTCTCCTTTATGGAGAGAAGACTTATGGTGCCAGACAAATAACTGAATGGGAAGGAAATTTTGTGACATGCTCCTCTTGCCTGTCACCTTGCTTGACTTGTATCTGAGTGGATTAGAATCGAACATGCTTCTGACATATACATACTCTGCTTGTCCTTGGAAGCTTTTTGAATGTCGATCCCTCAGACTGGTGCTCTTCACCATGAAATTAGTGATTGTTGGTTTATCACCGTTAGCCCTCTGTAGTGCATCATGGTTTGACCCATTTCCTTCTACTTCATGGCAGACCATGTCAAACTCATCCTTTATTGCATTATCCTCCTTTTTCATGACTTTGACCTCTTGGATGGATAATTTTGATAGAGTGCAATAATTTTGCACATGTAATTGAGGCCCAGTGCTATGCTGTTCATCTATAGCCAATTCATAGCTAGCTTGCAAAGTGAGAAGAAAGTCTAAGATTATTTCCTCCTCATCAGCATTCTAGCTTGCATAATTTCTTGGGGTTACAGGGGCTCCCATATTTGGTATAGGTATAGCTATGACTCTTCACAGCTCTCTGATTCATGTGGTCTTGAAAGAGACTTCAAGACTAGTCCCATTGGGCATGCCAGAAACTGTTGATGTCTTAAAATTGCGCTAGATCTTAATCAAAAATAATGGGAAGTTTCAAGCTATGGGACAATGTAGCTTGAAAACAACCTCCAGATTTTAAAGAAGTTGGTCTCTTCTTTTGTATTGGGTGTTGGGGAAAAGGGATAGGAGACTAAACAGAAACACAAAATGCAAGAATTAAAACCTAACTATGATGATGCACCTGAGAGTAATCCTAATCCTAGCCTGAGCACAATGAAATTATTATGTGATTCTATTACATTTAACAGCAGACAAGTGCATGATCAATGTAAAAGATTGAAATAATAGAAATAGAGGCTCACAACAGGGGAGTCTTTTGATGAGATACAGGAATTGTCAACAAAGGCATAGTGTTCAATCTTCTTAATAGAATCTTCTAATCACATTAAAGGTGCAAAAGTCACACACAGTTATGTATAACTTTAGACTCCAAAAAATGGGACAGAAGCAAATAATATTTCCAATCACAACACTAAACAATCTACAACATAGACTACTTTGCAAATGACACAGATAACATCAACAAGGGCATAGTGTTCAATTTTCTTATTGAATCTTCCAGTCATACAAAAGATGCAGAAATACACATAGTCATATAAACCTTTCAACTCAAGAAAATGTAACAAAAGCAAATGATATTATTGATCAAAAACTCTGAAAGTCTAAAACTATGAGAATCCCCCCCCTTCTTTTTTAGATTTTACAATTCTCCTTATATAGCCTTGGGTGTCTCCTTTGATCACTTTATTTCCCGCACAAGCTTCTCCGTCTTTCGCCTCTTTGGCCACTCAACTGTCTAATCTGCCTCTATTGTTAGGGGACAAATAGATGGTGCCTTCAATGTTGTGGGGGGCTCCAAAAGTCTACTTGATGATAGACTTTTTCATCTACTCGAATTAAATCCATTTGATTTTCCCTCCATTTTATTTTAATAGATAGATGGACACTCTATTCTATTAGATACAGAAGAGGACACTTAGCCGATTCATGAAATTCTCTTTATGGTCTAGGAGGTATCGAAAAATGACACTTGGCACCTTCTGCCTGATTCATCGAAGACACGTGGCTCTCTCCACTTCCCTTGGTTGTGTTGTAGATTTATTCAAGACACATATTAGACTTTTAGGGCTGGTGACACTTGGCAACTTTTTCAAACCTTTAAAGTAACACCCAGGACCCACCACCATTTTATATTTGTCAATAGAGCTTGAATATGATTCTCTCGGGCGTTGACACGTGGAGGCTTCTCAGCTTTGAGGAAGATAAGTGGCATCTTCTGCTTCTTCATCTAGGGGTACATGGCACTTTTTGCTTCTCTTTTGCTTAGCTTGTTGAAAGTCTTTGAATGAAATGCAGATGTCGATATGAGACGCGGGTGCTAACACGTGGTGCATTCTGCTTAACTGCTACTGGGTATGTGGCATGGTCTGCGGTTCTCTAGAAAGTTACAAAAGGGGCCTCGAAGGATGCCAGTTGTCCAGCTTCATTTCATGTCCCCTTTTTAGTTGACATCTTCAGAGTTGGTGATTAGCCTATTATGAGACCCTCATAGGCTGATAGGATGGATAGAGGGTCATGATGGAGCTTGGCTTGGCTTTGATTAGTAGAATTTTTCTAGTTGGCTTTCGTTCAGGCTCTTTCAGACATGTTTACCTGAGCTCCTATTATTTAGGGACTTCTGACATGTAGTGGAGCACCCTTATTTTGGTATGGTCATGTGCAAAATTACTCCCTGGTTCACCAACTTCAGACGGTTCGAGCATCGGACATATATTGAGGGAGATATTAATATTTGATTGATTTAATTGAATATTAATTATTTAGCATATTTTATTGGTGAAACCCTAATTCTTAATTATGAAACCCTAATTAGGGCAAGCACACCTTTTTGAGGATATAAGGGTTTCTTATTGGAGAGAGGCCATATTATTGAATGATTATGATTATTGATTATTGATTGTTGAAGAATTCTTCTGAGAAGACTGAGCCAAGGGTTCCAGGATTCCATTTGCATTGGAGAACATCCACTCTTTAGTGTGTGTGATTCAAAGGTCGTGAGATATCAATCGATCTATTGCCAATTGAGAGATAATTTCATATAAAAGTTATCACAGAGGTTTATAAGTATTTATTTCATTAGGGTTTGATTCAGTAATTGTCCAGATAAAGTTTTTCTGTATTAGCAAAAGATTTCTTGAGATCAGGCATCTAGCATACAGGCTGTGCTATATTGTATTTTGCCGTTGTATGAAATCTATACAGATCCATACCAGGCCATACCAGCTGAATCACAGATTGAAGAAGGGCACTGTTAACAGTTGCAGGTCATAGGGAAGTGCATAGACTGACATCGACATCCCAGATACTGACATTGGCCAACTGAAGACCGACATCAGCAGAGCAGTCGACTGAAAAAGATCGACATCGGCAGTCTATCGATCGACGATGGCAGTATAACTGATGTCGGTGACTGTGTGTCAACACAACAACCTGAGTAGTCCAGATTTAGTGTTATTTTCCAGTTTGCTAGAATAATCAAGTTTTTTTGAAGAATGTTTCATATTATTTTATATGCATGATAGAGAATCAATTTTGTAATCGTCTAGAAGAATAATAAGATCATTGATTTGCCAGATAAGAGATTATTTTGCTATTCATTATTTATTTGAAATTATTTTGCAAAAATTGTAATTTGTTCTTATTTCATACAAAAACACAAAAAATCAGAATACACAGAAAAGAAATTCAAAATATCCAGTTTTAGAATTCAAGGGAAATAAGGGATATTATAGTGGTATTAGAGCTAAATTCTGCCATCCTATTGGGTAGATTGGATATTGAATCGGCTAACTAATCATGATTACTTCAAGTAATCAGAGACAGTGGGACAAGGATATGGAGATGTTTAAATAAGGTTTGAATAAGTTGGTTGAACACCAGAGGAGAATGAATGAATTTCTTTCAGACCCTACAATAGAAGCCAAATTAGTACGGTGTATGACATCCATTTTGAGAGTGTCCACATCACAACACAAAAAGATGGAGAAACAAGAGGTCTCTACAGGTGAAGTTAATCATTTACTTAGTGGAGTAGCCACTAGCGTTGTGACTACACATAATGGAGACATTTTACAACCGTAAGATATTGTTACTGATTTGTTTGAGGATAGTAGCATGTCCCATGATTCTCATGAGATAGTTTCAGCCGCAGCTTCTTCTAAGTTAGCTAAGGATGAGTCTGATGCTCGCATTCAAAGTGTGGAGGTGTACTCAGATGTTAGTATAATGAGAGTTGATGATCTCTCAGATATGGAAGAGTCTATAGAAGATTCCTAGGATTCGACTATTACAGATGACACCTAGGAGGATGTCATGGACAGTGTTGAGGACTTAGTCTCTTCAGCAAGATCCTTTGATACGGAGGTTTATGTGGATGTTTCAGTCACTCTATTTGATGATACGAGTTCAACAGTTGGTCTATTGAATTTGGATGGTAGTATTATAGATGTTAGCTATTCTGAGGTTACTCCTTTGGATAGTGTGTCAGGGGTAGAGTATAGGAGTTCAACCAACCAGCACAATCATGTGTCTAGTCAGCTGAGAGTTAGTGAGAGACATTGTTATCACTTGCGAGCATTTCGATGCTACTCATCAGTTGTTAGCAATTTATGGATGGGGTTATCCTACTTGCGATGAGTGGGGAGGCAGTTATTTTTCCTTGACAGAGATCCACTCTTTATGAGAGGTTATCCAGATTCTGAGACAGGATTATATGCAGTTGGTAGCCGACAGAGATTATCTTATGGAGTGGGGCAACACAACGTATGATGCATTATTGGCCAAGAAAGATAAGGTGAGTGAGCTTACTTAGCAGCTCAAGGTGACTTCTAAGATTCTTGAGAGTACACAGTTGGCTTATGAGGAGTCACAGTTTCATTTGGCTAAGGTGACCATGGAGTTAGAGTGACTTCAGTCTTTACCAGAGTATGTGCAGTCACAGGGTGTGGTAACTAGTGACCCAAGGATGTCCATAGTCGAGATCATTAGAGACAGTGGGGATGAGCATATATCTATCCTCGATGCTAGTATTGGCTTACCTAGTTCATTTCCACTGAAGTTAGATTTAGTTGAGTTGGGTGCTACAGTTGAGCATGGTAGTCAGCATGATATGGTGATGGTCTCTACTACTGATGGCACAAGGACTAGTGAGGTTGTATCAGGGATCAATTGTGATGTTGGTGAGTCAGTAGTTGGTTTGGTTCCTATTTGTGATACTACTCCTTTAGAGGTGTCTTCAGAGGTAGTAGTTGGTTCGGGCTTGGTTAGTGATCAGTTGCAGTTAGTTTCTTCTAGATTGCAGTCTGAGCTACTGATTGAGAGTGGCCCATTTTATTGACATTACACTATAAGTGTTTGTCATCAGTTATGGGATGTTTTGACACCATGGGATGAGATTTGTGATAGACATAGCATGGTGGAATGTGTATATGGTATTTGTGACTTTGGCAGTTTGAGTTGTCCACTCTACTTGAGTTCTGATATCTTGAGAGTTGGTGTCACATGGGTTTCTGACTGTGGCAGTTATGGATTTGGGGTCCAGCTGAGCAGTGGTTCTCGATTCACATATGGATTCCTCTTGGTTATATTTAAGAGGATATTTCAAGAGCTTGCATTGATTGTCATCAGTATAGATCATGACTACAATTGGGACCTAGGTGGATTGATTGGTTTGTCATTCTGAGATTGCTTGGGGACAAGCAATTTCAAGAGGGGAGGATTGTCATGTCCCCTTTTCAGTTGACATCTTTAGAGTTGGTGATTAGCCTATTATGAGACCCTTATAGGCTGATAGGATGGATAGAGGGTCATGATGGAGCTTGGCTTGGCTTCGATTAGCAAAATTTTTCCAGTTGGCTTTTGTTCAGGCTCTTTCGGACATGTTTGCTTAAGCTCCTATTATTTAGGGATTTTTGACACACATCAGAGCACCCTTATTTTGGTATGGTCATGTGCAGAATTACTCCCTAGTTCACCAGCTTCAGACGGTTTGAGGATCAGACATATATTGAGGGAGATATTAATATTTGATTGATTTAATTGAATATTAATTATTTAGCATATTTTATTGGTGAAACCCTAATTCTTAATTATGAAACCCTAATTAGGGAAAGCACACCTTTTTGAGGATATAAGGGTTTCTTATTGGAGAGAGGCCATATTATTGAATGATTATGATTATTGATTGTTGAAGAATTCTTCTAAGAAGACTGAGCCAAGGGTTTTAGGATTCCATTTACATTGGAGAATGTCCACTCTTTAGTGTGTGCGATTCAGAGGTTGTGAGATATCAGCCGATCTATTTCCAGTTGAGAGATAACTTCATACAAAAGTTATCACAGAGGTTTATAGGTATTTATTTCACTAGGGTTTGATTCAGTAATTATCCAAATAAAGTTTTCTGTATTAGCAAAAGATTTCTTGAGATCGGGCATCCAGCATACAGGCCATGCTATATTGTATTTCGCTATTGTATAGAATCCATACAGATCTGTACTAGGCCATACTAGTCAAATCATAGATTAAAGAAGGGCATCATTAATAATTGCAGGCTGCAGGGAAGTGCAGAGACCGACATCGACATCCCAGATACTGACTTCGGTCGACTGAAGACCGACGTCAACAAAGTAGCCGACTGATAGAGATCGACATCGGCAAGCTATCGATCGATGATGGCAGTATAACTGACATTGGTGACTGTGTGTTGACACAACAACCTGAGTAGTCTAGATTTAGAGTTATTTTCCAGTTTGCTAGAACAATTAGGTTTTTTTGAAGAATGTTTCATATTATTTTATATGCATGACAGAGACTCAATTTTGTAATCATCTAGAAGAATAGTAAGATCATTGATTTTTCAAATAAGAGATTATTTTGCTATTCATTATTTATTTGAAATTATTTTGCAAAAATCACAATTTGTTCTTATTTCATACAAAAACATAAAAAAATCAGAATACAAAAAAAAGAAATTCAAAATATCTAGTTTTAGAATTCAAGGGAAACAGGGGATATTACACTTCGTCTCATAGAAAGTGACACTTGGTAGCTTCCGCTTAAACTTGAACTTGGGCACAAATGAGATGAAAGAAACAAGAAGGGGAAAAAGACCTATGCTCGGAGGGTGACACTTGGCAGCTTTTGCTACATCTCAACACTTAGGCAAAATGAACTGGCCCTCTGCTTCAAAATTCTGCCGCTACGTTCAAGAACCAAAATTGTAGCACTTGGATTAAAATAAATAAATTAAATACGACGTAGAGTAAAAATTACTCTACATTAATTATTTTATCAACTTATGTCATTAATTTTCAATCTTTTCATACAATAGACAAGTGGGATTTTCATCCAACTAAGGTAGAGGTAATTGTATCACATGTTTTTTAGGGAAGACAATCCATAATTATGTAGTCTAGAGCAACAATCAATAATAGGAAATTTGATAAAAACAAATGGTTCTCATAATCATGATGGCCCTAGAAAATTTGATAAAAACAAATGGTTCTCATAATCATGATGGCCCTAGAAAATAATGTCTTGGAAGAGTGAAACTGAATGTGTCAACAAGTTCATGTATTATTCTAGTCGATATTCTATGTGGTTATTGACATGCATGAGGTTCTAAGTTGTGAACATGTGATCTACGTGGTGGTGATGGTCAAGGTGATGGTGTCATTTATGAAATAATTATCTTAGTGGGGTTGTCATCACCATGAAGAGTAAGTGACAATATGCTGCAAGAAAAACATTTCTTCATTTTAAAAAAATCATATTTTTTATCCAATCCCTATATAAATAATTAGAACATAATAATAAGTAACATTATTTTACATTAAAAACCATACTAATAATTAAAAAAATAATATAACTATATTTTACATTCAAAAAATCATAATAACTATATTTTTTATTCTATAATTGAGCATTTTGATCAATGTCATATGCAATAGGGGACAAACAAGCCTTGTGCAAGGAATTGTGTTCATCTAATGTCAATTAGGGCTCCAATTACACACCATATTGAAATAATTTTGTAATTAATTCAATTTGATATGTAATTGAGTCCAACTGAGCCTCATGCAAATACTTTCATCCATGTAATGTCAATTGTGACCCATATTCCACACCATATTCAACTAATCAAGTATTTAATTAAATGTTATACATAATTAGGGCGAACTAAGCCCTGTGCAAGGATTTGTGTCTATGTAATGTCAATTTGGGCCTATATTACACACCATATTAGACCATTCAAGTATTTAATTTAGTCTCATATGCAATTGAAGCCAAATGATCCTCATTTTATTCCAAGGAATTTCATTCATCTAATGCCAATTGGGGTCCAGATTGCACACCATATTTGACTAATTGAGTATTTCATTCAATCTCATACCTAATTATGGTGAATTGATCCTTGTGCAATGAATTGCATCCATTTAATGAGAATTGGGGCTCTGATTGCACACCATATTAAGCTGATCAAGTATTTGGTTTAATCTAATATCCAATTTGGGGCCAAACAAGCCCTTTGTATGGAATTGCATCCATGTAATGTCAATTGGTTCCAAAATTGCACACCATATTCAAATAATTAAGTATATTTTTCAATCTCATAAATAATTATGGCCAAACAAGCCCCATGCAAGGAATTGCATCTATTTAATGTTAATTTGGGTTCAAATTTCACACCATATTCAACCAATCTAGTATTTGGTTTAATTTCATATGCCACTGAGGTGAATCGAGCCTTGTGTAATAAATTGCATTCATCCAATGTCAATTGATCTCTAATTTCATGCCTTATTGAGCTAATCAAGTACTTGGTTCAATCTGATGCAAAATATTGGCCAATCGAGCCTCGTGTAAGGAATTACATCCATATAATGTCAATCGGAACTATGATTGCACATCGAGTATTTGGTTCAATATGATACATAATTAGGGAAAATTGAGCCCCACGAAAGGAATTATTTCCATCTAATGTCAATTAGGGCTCTAATCACCATTTTAAATCAATCGAGTATTTGATTCAATCTGATATAAAATTGGGGGAAAATAAGCCACGTGTAAGGAATTACATCCATCTAATGTCAATTAGGCTCTGAATTCACACCATATTGAAACAATCAATTATTTGGTTCAATTTTATACATAATATGGGATAAAAAATCCCTATTTAAGGAATTGCATCCATGTAATGTGAAATTGGGCTTCATTGGCTTTGTACAATTATCATCCATTTAATGTTAATTGGGAATCTGATTGCACATCATATTGATTAAATTATTTATTTTTTTCAATCTAATATACAATTGGGGTGAACCAATCTCCATACAAGGAATCACATTCATTTAATGTTAATTATCACTTCGATTGCACACCATATTGAATGAATCAAGTGTTTAATTCAATTTAATATGCATTTAGAGCTAAATGGGATCTATTCAAGAAATTATGTCCATCTAATGTTAATTGGGGATCTGAATATACACCATATTGAACCAATTAATTATTTGGTTCAATATTATATGCAATATTGGAAACCCAAGTCTCGTGCAAGGAATTACATCCATGTAATGTCAATTAGATGTTCGTTGGCCTTATGCAGGGACTTGAATCCATGTAATTCAATTGAGACTCTAACTACATATTTTAGTGATTGAATTAAGTATTTCATTCAATCTTATATGTAATTAGAGTGAACCAAGCCCCATGTAAGGAATTTTGTCCATGTAATAGGGATCCAATTACACAACATATTGAACAAATAGTATTTGGTTCAATATAATATGAAATTAGTGTTAATCAAGTCCCATACAAGGAATTACATCTATGTATATGTTAATTTGGGTTATGTTGCAAAGAATTTTACCAATTTAATGTCAATTAGGACTTTGAATGCATGTCATATTAACTTAATCAAGTATTTGGTTCGTTCTAATATGTAATTGTGATGAACCAAGCCTTGTGTAAGGATTACATCCATATAATGTCAATTGGGGATCCGATTGTACACTGTATTGAACCAATTGAGTATTTGATTTAATTTGATAAGTAAATGGGGCCAACTGAGTCCCATGCAAATAATTTTAACCATTTAATGTTAATTAGGGATTTGTTGGGGCCATGTAAGAAATTTCATCCGTATAATGTCAATTGAGACTCTGATTAGATAACATATTGATTGAATTGAGTATTTGGTTCAATATGATATGTAATTGGGGTGAATTGATCCTATTGTAAATAATTTTATCCATTTAATGTCGATTAGGGCTCTGATTTCACACTATATTTAACCCATCTAGAATTTGGTTTATTCTAATATGTAAAGTAGGCTAATCAAACCCCATAAAAGGAATTACATCCATATAATTTCAATTGGAGTTTTGATTGCACACTATATTAAACCAATCGATTACTTAGTTCAATATGATACACATTTGAGGCCAACTAGACCCCATGCAAGGTAAATAATTTTATCCATTTAATGTCAATTAGGGCTCTGATTGCACACTATATTTAACCCATCTAGAATTTGGTTCAATCTGATATGTAAAGTAGGCTAATCAAGCCCCATAAAAGGAATTACATCCATATAATTTCAATTGGAGTTTTTATTACACACTATATTAAACCAATCGATTACTTAGTTCAATATGATATACATTTGAGGCCAACTAGACCCCATGCAAGGTAAATAATTTTATCCATTTAATGTCAATTAGGGCTCTGATTGCACACTATATTTAACCCATCTAGAATTTGGTTCAATCTGATATGTAAAGTAGGCTAATCAAGCCCCATAAAAGGAATTACATCCATTTAATTTCAATTGGAGTTTTGATTGCACACTATATTAAACCAATCAATTACTTATTTCAATATGATACACATTTGGGGCCAACTAGAACCCATGCAAGGAATTGTGTCCATATAATGTCAATTTGGTCCCATATTGCCTCCATATTCAACCAATTGATTATTTAGTTCAATCTCACACATAATTGGGACAAATTGAGCCTTATGTAAGGAATTACATCTTTTTAGCATTGATTGGGGCTCTTATTTCCCACAATATTTAAATACTCAAGTATTTGGTTCAATATTATACATAATTGGGGCAAAACAAGCTTCATAAAAGGAATTACATCCATCTAATCTCAACAAGGGATTTGATTTCACACCATATTGAATAAATTGATTATTTAGTTAATTCTAATTCACAATTAGGGCCAAACTGAGCCTCATGCAAGGGATTGCATCCATGTAATGTCAACTAGGGATATGTTAGGCCCATGCAAGGAATTACATCCTTTTAATGTCAATTGGGGATTTGATTGCACACCAGATTGAACCAATCAGATATTTAGTTTAATTTGATGTGTAATCAGGACTAGTCAAGCCATGTGTAAGGAATTACATCCATCTAATGTCAATTGTTACTCCACTTGTACATCATATTGAACCAATCAAATATTTAGTTCAATTTGATACACAATTAGGGCTAATTGAGCCACATGTAAGGAATTATATCCATGTAATGTTAATTGGGACTCTGATTGCACACCATGTTGAACCAATCCGGTATTTACTTCAATCTGATATGCAATTGTGTTCAACAGAACCCTTGTAAGGAATTGTGTCCATCTAATGTCATTTAGGGATCCATTAGCCCCATGCAAATAATTGCATCCATATAAGTTCAATTGGGGCTATGTTGGCCCCCTATAAGTAATTACATCAATATAATTTTATTGTGATTTTGATTGCACATCATATTGGGCCAATCGAGTATTTATTTTGATTTTCTAAGCAATTGGGCCTTTGGTCACCCAATGAAAATAATTGTGTCCATCTAATTTCAATTAGGATTCCAAATTCACACCATATTTAACCAATCAAGTAGTTAGTTCGATCTACTATGCAATTGGGTCCAATTGATCCCCATGAAATAAATTATGTCTGTAATGTCAGATAGTAATTTTATTACACATTAAATTTAACCATTCAAGTATTTGGTTTAATATAATACATAATTGGGGCCAACTGAGCTTTGTGTAAGGAATTGAATCCATTTAATGTCAATTAGGGATTTGATTGCACATCATGTTTAAATATTCAAGTATTTGATTTAATTTGATATAAAATTGGGCCAACCAAGCCCCATATAAGGAATCCCATACATAAAATGTCAATTAGAACTTCTATTGCATACCGTATTAAACCAATTGAGTATTTAGTTTAATATGATATGCAATTGGGGCCAATTGAGGCTTGTGTAAGTATTTGCATCCATCTAATGTCAATTAGGGATTTATTTTTATGTGCAAGGAACTACATCCATATAATTTCAATTGGGGTTCCATTGGCCCCATGTAAGCAATTGCACCCATCTAAATTCAACTGGGGCGTTATTTTCCCCATGCAAAGAATTGTGTATATTTAATGTCAATCAAGGTTGTGTTGGTCTCAATTTCACACCAGATTCAAAAAATTGAGTGTTTGGTTAAATATGGGTTTGCTTAATAGGAAATAATGTCTTTAATCAATGAAAGTGACATTGCAAGCACTAAGATAAACTACAATGGTGATTTAATTGTTCTTGCAGTGCCTTGATTATAATTTGTAGTGCACATTTGAAAATGTCTACAATATTTTTATCAATTTTAATTTAGTATTACATCTACTATGAAAATTTGGTTTCTTTCTTGCCTAGAATTCATTTACATGTTATATGTCCACTTCATATCATTGTAATTAATTTATTGATTTGATGTGATTATTACAATTACATGGCAAGCAAAAAATGTCTCATTTTCTATAGAAGACTTCTTTTTAAATATAATTTAAAGACAAAATTAATAATTATTTGTCTAATTCAAAAATACAGCATACGTTGGTAACTTGTTTTACATAACATGTAGATGAGTAGGAACAAGTCTTCTAAAATTGTAATCAATCAAAAATTCATTCTCTATTGCTAGATATTTTATAGATTCTATAGAAATATATATTTTCACTGTCTTCAACATATACTCTTCACAATCATAGATGCACCCCATGAATTAATAGTTGGGAATGGTAGTGCATCTCCCATGAGAGTTATTTATAAAACTAGTGATGTTCTTAAATGTATAGGGTCAACCATCCATGTAGGTGCAGCCATAGATTTTTATAACATATTTCCCAGTATCTATATCATTTTTAAGATACATTGCATTTTCATAAATTTTGTATATGGACATGTTAAACTTGTACAATGTCAACCATTTCCACTATGTGAATGAATATAGTGGACCAAAAAATGAGAAATTTCCCATTCCATCCTTAAATACTATTTTTGAACCAACCTTTACATTGTTTAATATGTAAATCCCAAAATTTCCATTAGATATGTTTGATGGGCATATTACATACCTATGAACCTAAAAAGAGAATGACACATTAACTTTAGGAAGTGAGTTATTTAAAGGCCAAGCTCTATATGTATTATAAGTATCTTGATACAAGTGTTTTAGATCATCTAGGAGATCATGCATTCCCATACTTTTGAAACTATAATCCATGTATTATTTCTTCCATCCTTGTTAAAGGCATATTTCCAAATTAGAGTTCCTGCTTCTTATGCAAGTAATAGTCACCTCATATTCTTTAGAATCACTTGGTGTAAAACCCCACAAAGATGCATAGGGGTCCCACACTCAAACACTTCTTGAATCACCAAAATATCTAGGGCAAATGGTGACCTAGAAACATTGAACAATAAAATATTTACAATTTAAGGATCTGATAAAAATAAATATTTTTACCCACAAATATTGTATGAACACAATATTTTATATATCTGATCTAATATTACTTAATTAATATATTTTTCAAGGGTAAGTGCATGAATTTGGGGGCCAAAAAATGGACACTTTTTACGCTTAACATGATTTAAACATTTCTAGATACGTGATTTATAAAAGTGCATACAAGGTCTTGGCTCATAGGCTTGGTGATTACTGAGCCTAAACCACTATGCAATTTTAGTTTTTAGAACCATGTACATGGTTTTATTGTTATAAGTGAAACACCATATACATGTTCCTTATTCTATATATTTATTACATAGTTGAACCTAAACCTAAACACTAGAACCTTAAACTCTAAACTCTAAACCCTAAACCAATTAGGTTCAAAGGGCTCCATTTGGCCCATATCACATCATTGATTACCCTAATTAACTAATTGGCTAAATTTGTGATGGCATTAAGGCCAATTAAGCCCACAATCACATTTTATAGTTATAAATAGATTCAATGAGCTCAAATTAGCCCCAATTAAATTTGCTATTGGACCCTATACCCTAAATCATAAACCATAAACTATAAACCCAAAGCCTTAAGCCCTGAACCCTAAACCTTAAAACTTAAATCGTAAACCCTAAACCCTAAAACAATTAATTTATCCCCAATAAACATACTTTAAAATAAGAATTAGATTCACGTGGCTCAATTTGGCCCAAATCACATCATTGATTTCCCTAATTAACTAATTCACTCAATATGTGATGACATTGGGGCTAATTGAGCCCCAAATCACATTCTATAGTCACAAATAGGTTCAATGAGATGATATTGTCCCCAAATACTTTTACGATTGAACCTTATACACTAAACCCTAAATTTTAAAACATATACTTTAAGCCCTAAGCCCTAAACCTTAAAATAATCAATTTAGCCACAATTAACATCCTTTAAAGTAAGAATTGGGTTCACATGGCTCAATTTGGCTTAAATTGAATCATTGATGGCCCTAATTGACTAATTAGCTAAACTTGTGATGAAATTAAGGTTACTTGAGCCCAAAATCACATTTAATAGTCACAAATAGGTTCAATGAGATCAAATTAGCCCTAATTGCCTTCACGATTGGACCTTATGAACCCTAAACCTTAAACCCTAAGTTATAATCCCTAAACCCTACACCTAAAAGCTTAGCCCTAAATCGTAAACCTTGAATCCTAAACTAAATGATTTAGCCCCAATAAACATCCTCTAGGGTAAGAATTAAGTTCACATGGCTCAATTTGGCCTAAATCACATCATTGATTTCCTCAATTGACTAGTTGGCTTAATCTGTGATGCCATTGGAGGTTAACTAAGCCAAAAATCACACTATGTAATCACAAATAAGTTCAATGAGCTTAAATTGGCTCTAATTTACTTTATTATTAGACCATATACTATAAACCTTATACCTTAAACCCTAAGCCCTAAACCCTAAATCATAAACTCTAAACCCTAAACCAATTGATTTAGCTCTAATTAACATACTTTAGAGCAAGAATTAGGTTTTCATGGCTCAATTTGGTCCAAATCACATCACCGATTACCCCAATTGACTAATTGGCTCAATATGTGATGACATTAGGGCTAATTAAGCCTAAAATCACATTTTGTAGTCATAAATAGGTTCAACAAGCTCAAATTAGCCTTAATTACCTTCATGATTGGAACCTAAACCATATACCATAAGCCCTAAGCCATAAACCCTAAACCCTAAACCAATCAATTTATCCCTAATTAACATCCTTTAGAATAAGAATTATGTCCACAGGGCTCAATTCAACACAAATGACATCACTTATTACCCCAATTGACTAGTTGGCTTAATCTATGATGACATTGGGGCTAATTAAACCCAAAATCACATTTTGTAGTCACAAATAGGTTTAATGAGCTAAAATTGGCCCCAATGTCCTTCATAATTTGACCCTATAACCTAAGCCCTAAACCCTAAACTATAAACCCTAAACCCTAAATCACAAACCCTAAACCAATCAATTTAGCTCCAATTAACATCATTTAAAGTAATAATTAGGTTCATAGGGCTCAATTTGATCCAAATCACATCACTAATTTCCCTAATTAACTAATTAGCTTGACATGGGATGACACTGGGGATAATTGAGCCTAAAATCACATTATGTAATCATAAAGAGGTTAAATGAGTTCGTATTGGCTATAATTTGCTTCATGATTAGATCCTTTGTACCCAAAACCCTAAATCATAAACCCTCAACCCTCAGCCCTAAACCCTAACCCTTAAATTATAAACCCTAAAGTAATCAATTTAAACCCAATAAACATCTTTTAGAGTAAGAATTAGGTTCACAAGGCTCAATTTAACCTAAATCACATCATTTATTGCCCTAATTGACTAATTAGCTTAATCTATGATGACATTGGGGGAAATTGAGCCCAAAATCACATTTTGTAGTCACAAATAGATTCAACAAGCTCAAATTGACCCTAATCACCTTCAAGATTAGATCTTAAACCCTAACACTTAAACCCTAAGCCCTAAACCAATTGATTTAGCCCTAATTAACATCCTTTAGGGTAATAATTAGGTTTATAGGACTTACTTTGGCCCAAATTGTAGCACTGATTATAATACTTGACTAATTGGCTCAATATATGATGACTTTAGGGCTAATTAAGCCTAAAAACATATTATTTAGTCATAAATAGGTTTAACAAGATCAAATTGGTCTTGATTACCTTTGTGATTGGACCCTATACCCTAAAACCTAAACCTTATACCCTAAGCCCTAAACCCTAAATCATAAACACTAAAACCTAAACCAATCGATTTAGCCCCAATTAACATCCTTTAGAGTAAGAGTTATGTTCACATGGTTTAATTTGGTCCAAATCACGCCACTTATTGCCCTAATGTACTATTGGCTCTATTTGTAATGACATTAGGGATAATTAAACCAAAATTACACATTTTATAGTCATAAATAGGTTCAACGAGCTCAAATTTCCTCTAATTACCTTCATGATTGGACCCTATACCCTATACCCTGAACTCTACACTAATATTTAGCCCAAATTAACATCATTTAAAGTAATAATTAGGTTCACATGGCTCAATTTAGCCCAAATCGCATCATTGATTACCTCAATTGACTAATTGACTCAATCTATTATGACATTCGGACTTATTGAGCCCAAAAGCACATTTTGTAGTCACAAAAGGTTTAATGAGCTAGAATCAACCCTAATTAATTTCATGATTAGATATTATACCATAAACCCTAAACCCTAAAACCCTAAACCTAAAACCTCAACCCTAAATCATAAAGCTCTAAACCTAAAACCCTAAATGCTAAACTGTAAGCCAATTTATTTAGTCTATAAAATGACATTAAGATTATAGTTAGAATTAGGTCTACATTTTCTTATTTACAATAATTCATTGTTAACAAATAACATCAACTATGGCGATGCATGAACTTTGACAATTAAAAAAACTATAATAAAATCAACAAGATGGCTAAATTGAACCCCATGAACCTAATTGGTTTAGGGTTTAGAGTTTATATTTTAAGGTTTTAGTGTTTAGGGTTAACTATGTAAGCAATGCATAGATTAAGGAATGTGTACACATGTTTTTGCTTAAAACAACAAAACCACATATGTAGTTCTAAAAACTAAATTACGTACATAGTTTAGGCTTCGGAATTATGTGTATGCAGTTCTAATGTTTAAAATTTCAAACACATGCTTCAAGGCTTAGGAAGTTCTTGGATTCCCAAGCCTAAGGCATGGGCAAGCAAATACATAACTAAATGCATGCTTTTGACTAACAATTAAAAAAACACATCTTGCACCATACCAAACACTAAATTTTATCCCAAAAAATCTTGAAATATGACTACAACATTGAGCACACTCTCCTTTATCAAATTTAAAAAAATATATATATTTTTATTGCTTTAAGATTTTTATCTATATTTATTTCTAAGTATTTATTTTTATACCATTATATGTTGCAACTATACATGTTTATCTTTGTTTATCTATCTTTCATTTCGTTGATTTAAACTAGAAAAAATATAGGGTTACAAACTAGATCTAATTCTATAAACATTAAAAAAAAATCTAATTTTTTATATTTTTGAGGTATATAAGAGGGGGTGCATAGTTGGCTATGCATTATTGATCATATTTCAAGGTCTTTTAATTTGTGAAATTAGTGAAAAAAAATATTCATTAATTTTTTTTAAATACAGGTTACAAATTAGATGATCTTATCTAACTTTCCACCAAAAGGTTAAAAAAAAGTAAATGATGCTCAGAAAATGATGGGGTGCATGACATGATATCTACTATGCTGTTTGACCTACTTAGACTTGAGCATTTAAAAAAATATATTTTAGAAACTAGTCTCAATATTCTACAATTCATGTTCTTATAATATCTTTAAATTTTGAGTGTAGGTGTTTCAAATAATCTGTAAAAGTTGAGGTTTAGTATTTTTCAAGAAAAATATGTACATTTAAGAGCCCCTTTTGGCCCCCCAATTTCATGCACTTAGCCTCAATGGATATATTATAGAACTAATAAAATTTAATTGGCAACAATATATATTTGACAACAATCAATGTTTTATTTTTGAGATAACATTGTTTCCAATTTTACAATTTCCAAATATGTATTCCAATTTGTGTACATGACAACTACTCTCTTTCTATCTCCCTAACATTCCCCTGCACATGGCATTTCCAGAAAAGAATATGACAAATGAAGCAAAAAAATGAATAGAAAGTGACTTTTTATGTAACTTCTTGATGTAAAAGCATAAGGGATAGCATCAGATAAGGTTCATAGTACTCCCAAATTTAGATAATGTCAAATATTGATGCATGTTAGGTCAGTTTATTTCATTAACACAAACACTTGATGCAAAGAGTATTAGGAGAGATATAATGAGTTAATTGTTTAATGTAAATAGCGTTAGGTGGGGAAAAGAGCTATGTTTAAAGGTTTTTGTGCCAAACTTTTGAAATAACTTAGAGACTGATGCCAATTATGTCATTACAAAAACGTGATGTAAGAATAACATCAAAATTTGAAAAATTATCGCAAATTCATCAAAATTTACTAGTGTGGACTATAATGACCATGAAATGTTAACAATTAGTGGCAAACATTAAATTTTATTATCTATAGGAAATTTTGACCTTAAATTTGATATCCATTTGACTTTCATCTGAAAGTTTTTTTTGTTGCTTGGAGAAGTCAATCAAAAAATCATAATATCTTAGGCATACGATGGATTTTGAAGCCCATTTTTCTTATTTCTAGAAAGTTTTTTCTCTTGCTTGGAGAAGTCAATAAAAAATTCATAATATCTTAGGCATAAAATGGAATTTGAAACCCATTTTTCTTATTCCTAGAAAGTTTTTTCTTTTATTTGGAGAAGTCAATTAAAAAAATCATGATATCTTAGACATATAACGAAGTTTGAAGCCTATTTTTCTTATTCCCAAAAAGGATTTTCATTTACTTGGAGAAGTCAATCAAAAAATCATAATATCTTAGACATACAATAGAATTTGAGGCCCATTTTATTTATTCCCATAAAAGTTTTTCCTCTTGTTTAGAAAAGTCAACCAAAAAATACTAATATCTTAGACATACAATAGAATTTAAAACTCATTTTTCATATTCCCAAAAAATGTTTTCCAAAGATAATAATACAACTAAATTGAAACCAAAACCATTTATCACTAATCATCAAAAATTTTATTAAAAAATAATAAATTTATCTATTAATATGAAAAATTGATATCTCTTAATATTTTTCAAATTGATATCTCTTAATATTTTTCAAATAAATATATTTGAAGCATTGATACTGATTTGTATTACGACTTTAACCAACTTAAATTTCAATCCATTCTCATCCTTTCTATTTGAGGCATAAATCACAATTGTAATATACTATCATCGCCCTCACCGCTGAGACCCAGACCACCACCCCTGACTCATTCATTAAATTATAGAATAAAGAAGAGTATCGAGTCCCACAACATGCTATATTTAGAGTAACAACCTCCACAGCTTACTATATTTTAAAACCTGCCAAACGAGTCGTTCATTCTACCCTACAAAACTAACACGTTCAATTCCACCTTTGCAACATGACACTTTCCACCGCCTTCAACCTGCCACCTTATTCATTTCCCAAACTGTCGTCTCTTCTTGGTTGTGTATTGTATAAGATTCATTCATGTTGATCCAGTTTGTCTCTGAAATAAATAGGAAACTCTGCACGATCAGCTTCGAGTGGGCAACACACCCTAATCTGCGAGTGCCAAAATCGTGTAATAAACAAGGTTTTGAATTGTTCAGTTTACAATACTGACATATATATAGAATTTATGGTCTTTACTATATATAGACTTTATGGTCTTTACTATTTCAATTTCTGTATTGTCATTGCAAGGTTTAGTGAAGTTCAAAAGCTCTGATGGATCCATACAGGCACATTCCATCTAATGCTCACAATGCTTCTTTCTGGACTACCAACCAGGGTGCACCAGTTTGGAATAATAACTCTTCCCTAACAATAGGAGAAAGAGGTACCCATGAGCGGTGTTTCAAATTTATGTAAATATAATTCACTTTGTGTTGGGTTGGTTTTTTTATTTGAAATCCATCATGAAATTTTTATTAAATCAGAAATATCGAGTTAAAAGAGTATATATATATATGTATGGTAGTTTACAATAAAAAGTGACCTGTTAGTATTTTTTTTTTAATAATAGGAATCTGTTATAACTTTTTATAATTAATCAGTCATTTTCATGCTTCATCAAACAATTTAAGTTTTTGATTCAGGTTCGCATCTATTATAATTTATTTTCATCTCGATCAATTTCAATCAGAATGGATGAGATCTCTGAGGCATAAGTGTGATCAGTTAATATTTATGATTCATCAAAATATTGAAATCCAAATATTAGGTTAGTTTTGATTGTTTATAGATTAATAAAAATATTATAAATATATTTATCTAAAAAAAGGTTAAGGTGTATCAATCTCTAACCGCTCCAAGATTTGTCATATAATTTCACAGAAGTTTCCATATTTGATTAATGAATCAATCTCTTTCTCTACAAATCTCTAGCTGATTGGTGGTATATTGACTCAATCTAAATTCTAACTGCACCACTGGGTTGTCCTTGTAAAAATCTTTCCTGAAAAAATCTGTTCTAAAATGGACTTCTAATGGACTCCAGACTTCACTGTATGCTTAAAGATATCTCAATTTCCAATCACCTTCTTCAAGCAAGAAGAAAACTGGCCTACGATAATCAAATGGGTGTCAAATTCAAAGTACGCCACCACCATTACCTGGAATTACAATGTTGTTCGGGTTATATTTGAATTATAATTTTATAGATCACATCTTTTTAAATAAACACAGAGTAAATATATTAAGTCAAAGCAAAATAGATAAATGGACTGGCTTTTAAAGTGGACCGCAACTATAGGAAGGTATAAAATTAAATTTTAAATTGATTCACATATTAGAGATAAATGTCAAACTCTGGTATGCTCTCTCGTTAACCTGAGAAATGTATAATTCTACATCTCAAATTGATTTACATATTAGAGATACTTATATTCTAGCAAACTCGGGTGTATGCTTTCATTAATCTTCATTTTCATACAAACTGAAACGTTAGTTTTCACTGAAAACGGATCAAATCTTTGTGTGATGGCAACTACAGATCACATCCTTAGAATTTAAAACTGACTCAAATTGTAACTTAGTCTTTACATGGCTAAAGGGATTCTAAGAGCGAAATGTTTCGAGTTTTGAGTTTGGTCTGGCCGCGATTCATCTTGGTGTGAGTCTCTGGATACAACAAAGTGCAATATTTCTTTCTCTAAACTATTGAATATTTTTTATCTGCAATCAATCTGATTTTTTTGGTAATCTATGAAGTTTTTGTCTCTGCACAGCTATTCTAGTCTTAATATCAATAAGGAAATCAAGTATCTATATTCTTTTAAAATTCAATGCTAATATGTATACTGTTTTAAGGTTAATGTTACTAATTTTGTTTTAACTTGACCTGATACTTTATGGGATACCTTAAATGCGGTGTGGGTGAAAGATTGAAATAAAATTTAAATTATAATCTTTAAATTCTGTCTGCTTAATTAAAAAATAAATTATATTCAAATACTAAGTTACTCTTTGTATGGTTGAAGAGCTTGCCAAAGTAAAAATTGCAGAGTTGGAATATTTTTTCTTGAATAATTTTCTAGAGCAATTCTTTTGTTTTTGTTTTAAGCCTGGTTTCTTCAGTGAAATAATTAGTGGAATATTTTTTCTTGAGTAATTTTTTTGGGACAAATCTTTTGTTTTTGTTTAAAGTCTGGTTTCTTCAGAGTCTAATAATGACATTCATCTCGATTCAACTGTGTAAGATTGATTTTGTCCAGTTGAATCCAGAAGAATTTCACAAATTCTTTTGTTCTTTGTTTTTGAAGTTTTTATCTCTCCAATTGTTCTCGAGTACTATTAAAACTGCTCGTGCAGCTCATACTTGTTACAACAAAACATTGCAACATGTCCACATTAGTGCAAAGAGAGCACTGAGGCACAGTTTCTCAATTATGAGTGCCTTTGATGTTTTGTGGGGTAAGCTTGGACGGAAAAGTGGCTTTCAACGAGTGGGTAAACTGTTCGGGGCTTTTTACTTTTGTGTAAATTTGGCCCATATTCTTAATATTTAAATCTGGGTTACCCTGTGCTGTATCCATTAAATATGGCTCGCGCTCCTAAAGTCAGATTGATCATGTCGAATCTGGCAACAACTAATTGATGATGTACCCAATATGTGTTACAGCAAACCTTTGTAGCATGTCCTGGATTTATGATGGAATTATGAGCCACCTTATTGTAATGAGATGGATATAAACATGTGTGAAGCTCTTACAAGTAATCCCATTCTTAATACACCATAACCAGGTATGGATTTAGACCTGGGTCTCCCTTATTTGATGCACGCAATCTTTGTCACATGCCCCTTGGGTTATGATAGGATTACGAACTCCCTAATTTTTGTTGGGTGAACCCCTAATTTATCTTGGCCGGGGAAGAGTCAAATCCTGGGATGGTGTTATTCTGGGGTATTCCACCCACAAGCGGCCAGTGGGAACTGCCACCAAGTTATATGTTACTGTTATTTTTACACTATAACCCTTTACATTTAAACGTAAGCCACCCTTATTTGTTAGGCCACACCTTTGCAACGTGTCCCTGAAGTTATGAACTACATTTTTGCAATGAGAGGGACTTTACCACATATGGTGCTCTTACAAGTGTCCCCATTATCACTGCACCAAATTGCAGTGGACTGATTTGGTCTCATTTTTGAGTTCCCTGTAGGCCCGGTGCTGTTGGAGGATTATCACCTGGTAGAAAAGCTTGCTCAATTTGACAGGGAAAGAATTCCTGAGAGAGTTGTTCATGCAAGAGGAGTATCTGCCAAGGGATTTTTTGAGGTGACACATGATGTTTCACACCTGACTTGTGCTGATTTTTTGAGGGCACCTGGAGCTCAGACACCCCTTATTGTTCGGTTCTCTACTGTCATACATGAACGTGGGAGTCCAGAGACATTGAGAGATCCAAGGGGCTTTGCAGTAAAGTTTTATACAAGAGAAGGAAACTTTGATCTTGTGGGGAACAACATTCCTGTGTTTTTTATTCGTGATGGCATGAAGGTATCTACTTTGAGCCCTCATTATGAAGTGATCAAACTTGTGCAAAACTTCTTTGTTATGTTAATTTGCTAAGATATCTAGAACTTATAAATATGATTTCAGATAACTTTGGAATTCAAAGCAGCTAATATGCAAACATTACGGTTCTAATCATACAAATATGTCGGTAAAAGTTTTCGTTTTATCTTGTTAATTTTTGGAATTTGTACTTTTGATTTTGCAGTTCCCAGATGTCATTCATGCTCTCAAGCCCAACCCAAAGACTCATATTCAAGAGCCATGGCGTATCATGGATTTCTTTTCCCACATTCCTGAGAGTTGTCATATGTTCACATTTTTGTTCGATGACTGGGGAATTCCATCGGATTTCAGGCACATTGAAGGTTTTGGAGTTCACACTTTCAAGGTCAGCCATTGTCTACTAATTTTTTTTTTCCTTTGAAAGCTATTACTTTTACAAAATAGTCACAGTGATACATATCCCTTGTTGAAGATTTCCTTTGGCATGAATATTCGCTATTACAACTATTTAAAACTCAAATTTTGGTGGGAATAGAAGAGTGAGTGAACCATTCATTTCAAGTTTCCAAAACCATTAGGTGGGAGTAGAAGAGTAAATTAAAGGCCGTCTGCCAACACCATTTAATTAAAAAAGGATGGAAGCCTAACTGGCCACTTCATAAGAAAAACTTCATACCGACTTAAAGCTTTCTGGCATATTATGCATGTCAAATTACTAAAAGATGATATTTGCAAGGAGCTGGAGGACTTTTTTTGAAGAGTCCCTAGAATATGTTGTAAACTACTTCGCTTTAGGCCTTCCAAGAAGAAATTCAGTGAATGAACATTTTTGCTATATCACTGAAATTTTACGTAATGTTCTTTATGGTCAACCTGATATTCATTGGATGTCAAGGTCACATGAAAAACATGCTAACATATCCATTAGTTTTCATTGCTAACTTCAGGTTTTGTGCCAGGACAAGCTGTTTTGTGATTATTTTTCATCGATCTGTTAATAAACGTGCTTTAACAGGCTGAAGTGCTTGCTAAGAACTATGAAACGCCTTTGCATGCTGCATAGTAGCCAGAACAGGGGTATCTATTCTGCCAAGCCTCCAAGGATCAATGCCAAATTATCCTTGGTATCCCATTTTTTCCCACATTAATGCTTTCCTCCTTGGTAGTCGCAACACAGGATTTCTATTTTTTTCAAATTCACCAAGGACTTGAAGCTGGCCCCAGCTGTAATTTTACGGCAGTATGAGAGGACCTACAAAGTCTGAAACCTTGGTGGATGGCTTATCATTCCATTGACCTTTACCTGTAATATTACAGGAATGTGTTCTTGATATACATGAATCTCCATGAGATAATCTCCAGAAGAATGAAAGGCAACCATGATCATAACGTAGTGACTAGTACTTATTTGAAAGTCATTATCAAAGCCATCCTGTTAAACATGACCACTTAATTTCCTATCCTTCAGTTATCACCATTAAGCTTTGGGAATGGGCAAAAAAATTCAAATTATCTTCATCCTTGGGCTCCGTCTACCTTGGCATGGAACAGAATCAGTACTTTTAAGTATTGACTGATGTATAGTGTAACCGATAATCTTTCTTTCTCCATTGATCACTTCCCATATTAGTTTTTATTCATTGCATATATATGACAATTTCCCATGCCAGATTTTGGTCAGTTAATATCTTTTATTGTTATATGCTTGTATTTTCTAATTGGTAAAACAGCCAGGTGTATATAGCCAACTTGATACTTTTCTATGTTATAAGCATAGTGATTGAAGAGCTTGTCCTATTGGTTGGCATGAACTGAATTCATGATATTCTTTTCAGTTGATTAATAGAGATGGTAAAGAAACATATTGCAAGTTTCATTGGAAGCCTACTTGTGGACTCAAGTTTTTGCTTGACGAGGAGGCTGTAGTTGTGGGAGGTACTAATCACAGTCATGCTACCAAAGATTTATATGATGCCGTAGCTTCTGGAAACTACCCTGAATGGAAGCTATGTATTCAGACTATGGATCCTGCTGATGAAGATAAGTTTGATTTCGATCCTCTTGATGACACGAAAACCTGGCCAGAGGATATATTTCCGTTGCAGGTGGGTACTGCAGTTAATCTTTTGATGTCTAATAGTATCAGCCATACAAGGTTAATTAGTTTACTTAAGAACTATTTATATTAAGCCCAATCCGAATGTTCCATGTTATATTGCTATATCAGATCCTCTGCATCAAATGAATTTCTGATATTATTTTATGCTCTGTTGCAGCCAGTTGGAAGGATGGTCTTGAACAAAAATATTGATAATTTCTTCAACGAGAATGAACAGCTGGCATTCTGCCCTGGAGTCATTGTACCTGGTATCTATTATACAGATGATAAAATGTTTCAGACTAGAGTTTTCTCATACTCCGACACGCAGAGACATAGGCTTGGGCCCAATTATTTGCTACTTCCTGTTAATGCACCCAAGTGTTCACATCACAATAATCATCATGAGGGTTTCATGAATTTCATGCACAGAGATGAGGAGGTATTGTCTGTTGTAGATCTAATCTTGATATTTTTCTACCAGGCTTGCTCTTCTGTATTTGCTACAAAAGATATAGCGGAGACTGTGGGAAAACCAACACTGTTAATTTAAAATACCCTAAAATCTTCAAGACATTTTTAGCACTAAAAATTCAGACAAGATATGCTACTCCATAAAAAACCTGGTTTTGTCTACTGTCGTGTGTTTCTATTAGATGTCTGAATTTTCTAACAATTATGGGAAAACTTACCCACTGATTGCAGGACCCACTATTGTAATTTATCGGATTGTATATAAAACTTAAATTTCCCGTGGTGTACGAGTATGAAGTGAGGATTTACACTCTCACCAATTCTCTGTGTCTTTACTCCATAGCCAGTCTATCACAAATCCGTTAGTGCAAGTGTGATAAATAACAAGAAAAGTGGGTACCTTGTTGAAGACCTGGTTTAGCCTTTTGATTGAAAGAAAGAAGGTATTATATTAATTTTCACAAGTGACCGAATAGGTCAATGGGACTCGATGGTACAAACAGGTATAAGAGAAAAGTATTAGGATAAGAACCCTAGGATTAGATGACTCACATCCAAAAGTAAAAAGAGATGCGTTCTATTCTCAGTGTGTGGGAAAGAAAATTGAGTTGTAGCTTTTGCTATAGATGGAAAAAGTCTTTATGGTTTTCATTCATGGTGGAAATTGTCCAACTTTTGTACAACTTCCGGACATAAGTTTTTGCCACTAATTGGAAAAAAAATTCCTACCGATATCATAAACAATAGTGAGAAAATTTAGAGGGGCAAACTTTCACATCGTCAACACTATATGAGTATCGGCTAGAGAAGGTTGGACATGTTTTAGACGTTTTCATGATGAATTATTTTTATGTAATGAATGATGAATTTACATTCCTGTTGCTGGTAATTTGATTATGGGTTTCTTAGCTTGGTTATGCTAATTTCTTGACGGGTTGTTTACCTGGGTTTTTGGATTGATGCCTTTATACGTTTGAACAAATATTGAGTTAATACCAAACCAATCTTCTAGAGTAACATGCTGATTTACATTTCTCTGTTCTTTTGCAAGTAGGTGAATTATTTTCCCTCGCGTTTTGATCCAGTTCGACAATCAGAGAGGGTACCCCTTCCAAGAAATCCTCTCAGTGGTGCAAGGGAAAAGGTATAGTAGATACAGGATTCTATATTTATCATTGTTAATCAATGAATCTCTACAGTGACAATGAAAAAGATAGTCCTGTGTAACAACATAGGCACTAATTCATGTTTCTATAAAAGTGAGCCAAAAAATGTTCTATTCGGTGTTCAATTCCTGCCATCATGGTGTAGAGATCAGTTTATTGAACTTGCGAAGGACTAAACTACTCTCTAATTTTATCAGAGAGTCATTGCAAAAGAGAATAACTTCAAGCAGCCTGGTGAACGGTTTCGTTCATGGCAACGGGACAGGTGCATAAGCCATTTTCAAACTCTTCATTCAAATAATATCTCGAAGTCATTTAGTTTCCTAATACTTGTCTACAAGGCTAGAAAGCTTCTAACTTTTATCTTCCATGAACTGCAGCTTCCAGTGAAATTAAGGATAATTAAATCGTAACATATTTACACCCATAATAAGTTGATATTATATGTTGTATGTACCCTTAGCATGATGTATCTAGCTATGCTTCAGCCTTTCCATAGCCAACTACATTGCACGATACTAATGGAATATACAACACTAAGATATTATATTATGGGTATGGGTACATGACATGAACTATGCTTTGTTTCATGGCTCTGACATCCAAGTTACTGTGTTTTTTTTGTTTTTTCAGACAAGAAAGATTCATCGAACGGTTTTATAGTGCCTTGTCTGATCTGAGGGTGACCTATGAAATCAGGAGTGTCTGGATAACTTATTGGTCGCAGGTATATATAGCTGATAACCTGATAGAGCATTTGTTTTATATAAATTATATATAACTTCTCCATACGTAGGAAGAGGAAGAGAGCATTAGTATGAAACGAATCCCAGCATAGACAGATACCACTTAAGTAAATAGCTTGTAAATTATGGACATCACATAGATAACAATCACAAGCTAGAGAAGGATTACAAGGCATCACGCCAAAACTCGATCACTAATTACCGATTCTTGTTTTACAGTGTGACCGAGAACTGGGGCAAACGTTGGCTACTCGACTTGGGATGAAAGCCTCGATGTGAGACGAGAGCTAGCCTAGTCAGTTGCAACAGATAAATAATGTGCAGTACATGTTCTTATTTTGGCACAAGTGTTATGAGACGATTGCCAATTGTTTCATAAATAAGTGGTTTATGTAATTCATCTGGTTACCTTTCCTTGTGTAAGATGATGTCATTTAAATTTTTTTCAAATTAATGTGTGCTCATACCATGGCATGGAATGAATTATTATTTTCTAATTTTAAATGGATTTAAAATAATGTTTTAATTATTCTTAATATGTAAAAAACAAGCTTAAGTATAAAATATATGCTTAATCGGTCATGCTAGCTGTAGCAGTCATCTAATAGAAAGCTATAGTGGAGAGGCCTTTCCAATCCATCTACACCAGGAATAAATATTTTTTCATTCAATTGAACGAAGGGTTTTGTGAAATCCATACGTTAGACAGGTTTGGGAACTGCGAGTGCATGGTTAATGTGTCCTTTTATATAAGAAGATATAGGAGGCATTCATCTTATTATTTTGAGAATGAATGAAAGGCATAATATGTGTGTTATCAAGTGGGTTGTAGTTTAACCGTGAGGATGATGGTTTAAAAGGTGCTGCCTAACCATTCACCAAGGTACAAATCCCAGGAAACACCAAAGAGGGTTAAGGCCGGGATCGTGCCCCGGGCGAATTTGGTGGAATGGATACCCCTCAGTGTTTGGCTTAAAGCCCAGAAATGCCAAAACATGAAAAAGGGACACCTAGAAATAATATTTGAAAAAGGAAAATAGGATGGGGATGGGGATGGGGAATGGGGAAGGGTTTCCTAGCGTGGGGATGGGGACCGGGGGGTGGGTTCCTGATTCTGTTTTTATTTCTTGTCACTTTTTGTTAAAGGTTTGCATTGTGCACTTTTGTCAGTTGAACAGTTTGCTGTTGTTTCAGAAACCATCAACCCTACTACCAGGGGCAGGGGCGTATCTCTACTTGGCATTGTAAATGGTTGTTGAGAGGGTTTTCTCTTTTACGTTTTCTATTTGTCAATTATTCACATGGGAACTGAAAGATTGGTATAAGTTTTAACTAGTTACTTTGAAATTATTTGGATGCAAGAAAAAATGATAGATGACAAAATCACTGTACAATAAATGACTGTACAAAGAATGTGAAGTGCAGAATGGATGACACCCATTTTCCACTGTGATGCCAAATAAAACTACATCAGATACGGGAAGTTCTCACTTTTGGTTGCTGCAAGTGTTAAAAAGTAAAGCCATCCCTGTGGTTCCTCTTCTCCAAAATCAAATGAATCAAAACTTGAAGTTCATAAAACCAAGGGAAGTTGTCCACTACTTGGGTATTCTTTCCGGTACACACTTATCTATTGCTGATCGACGGAAATCGCTTATGGCTAGGTTTGAAAAACAATTCAAGCTTGGACCAACCATGATCTCCCACTTTCCCATAAGATGTTGAAGGAGGTGTTAAGGAACTTCATTTGGAGTAAACAAGGTGGGGTGAAAGGGATTCGTTTTGTGGCTTGGGATGTCTGTACTTTTCCAAGAGAGGATGGAGGATTGGGAATACACAACATAAGAGCTCAAGGCAGAGTCATAGTTGGTAAATGGGTAGTTCGAGCCATGGAGACGGTTGCACCATGGCAAATTCTTGTCCATATCTGTATCCAAGGCATCGGTCCTTTTCAGCGATGTGAGATCATTGGTAGTGCCAAGGCATTCAGAATTTCAGGATCAACTCCGATTAAACGAGTGTAAGCAGCTTGGCAGCTAGTGTATAGTTCTTTGCATTGGAATTTTGCAGGATTAGAGGATGCTTGGGATATGGATTCAAGGCCTATTTGGACACTCCATTCCCAAAAGGTCAGCTTGGTCTCATGTCTAGGTTTGCTGACAAAATACTGGCTAAGAAACCCTTCTTTTGGTGGGGACATTTGTTGAATCATGAGCTCCAAACATGGTACCCTTGGCACAATTTGAATTATTTAAAAGCGTACTACAGTGGATAAGATATCTCACCGAGACCTTTCAAGAATAACTCCATAAAACTGTCATTTTGAATTGCAACCGCATGGGTATTTTAAAATTTGGAGAGATTAGGAATTGTGCAATGGGGAGGCCTTGAATTATGAGACAGGATATTTATGAACGAATGAGGGACACTTTACTGCTTATTCCATGTTTGAACAAAATGTGGGGTGAGGGATCCACAAGTACAATGGAAAAAGCGGTATCAATCTATATTCAGAATGCACGAGCTACCTTCAGGAATTAGGTATTGGGATAGCTGATGTTCCACCCCAGATTTGTAGTCAAGACAAAAGCTTTAGAAGGTCATATATATTTTTATTTTGAAGACGCGAAAAAAAATTCATACAAATAAACAATGCTACCTCGCAGCAGATCCCAGAGGGTACAATCAACATATCAAGACAATCTCATTGGGAATACTAACTTTGACTCGCATGATATTGTCAATTGCTTCGTCCTCAAATAAAATTCATACAAATAAAGAATACTACCTGGCAGTAAACCCGAGGGTACAATCAATACATCAAGACAATCTCATTGAGAATACCAACTTTGACTCCCATGATACTGTCAATTGCTTCATGCAGAATTTTAGTGAACTGTCCTGCATTATCTTTGGTTGATTCTAGTGAATTGTCCTGCATTCTCTTTGGTTGTTCTAGTGCACTGTCCTGCATTATTTTTGGCTGATTCTACATGTAGGTGATTGTTCATGTATTTTGGAGATGCCTATTGATAAGTCCTTTCGGGATAGGTTTCAAGTTGAATTTAATTTGTTCTTGATGCCCCCTTTCTTGGAGGGGTCCCCTACTTGGGACACTTGGATAATCAAGGATAACTACATGTGCAAACACGCAATAGGAAAGGTGTGCAGCTCACATCAGTGTGTTAGCAAAAACACGTAGAAAGTGATGTATGTGTATACACAATGAATATACGACCACGTCTTTAACCAGGGCAAAAAAATTGGGGGCTTAGATGGATAGTCATTGATAACACCACTCCCATACCAACTAAGTGTAGTACGCCTAGATGGATACTCATTGATAACACCACCCCCATATCAGCGAAGTGCAGTACTCCTTTACTGATGTAGTCTAACAATAAAGGTATTTAGCGCATTGTCGTTGCATAATTGATGTGCAAATTTCCACACATCAAATGGTCAGCATTGGCCAAAGGGGTTGAGATGATATATACCAATGGATAAACACCCTTGAAATGCCGAATCATCCATTTAGCACTACTAAAGTCAAAAACTATAATTATATCATTAATCTTTAATTTAAAAAAAATAAAATAGTATATATTATTTATATAACAATTAAAATTCAATATATAAAAATATTATTCTCTTTATATATATGAAAATATATAATATATACATGGGGCCCACATAGAATGCAAAACTAGGTTTCAGGGTAGTTTTTAGATTTACATGACCTTTACACATTATAAAGGGGTTTGCATTTTTTTAAGGTGGTGACATCTTTGACAGTGCATTTTCTATTTTCAAGGTTGGATAAAGATGTTATGAGAAGATGGAAGAAAGGGCAAGGTGATAAAGACCCTGCAAGTTATTCTAAAATGTGAATGACAACACCACCAGATCATTGTTGCATTAGTAACTTGGTTGCTTGTTATGTTATATCTCTTGCAATTTTTTTTTCAAAATAACTATATTAAACAATAATAAATACAATAATATTATATTATAGTACTAATATAATATACAACATACAAGATGTAATTCTTTGTTCTAGTAAAGCATGGTTTTGTAAAGCATTGTAAATCAGTAGTCATACATCACTTGAAACCCGTAATTGTAGACACCTAAAACTGGCCACCGATAACCTCCAATCAGGGTTTTGATCAATTTCCACTAAAATGCACAATTGGGCCTAAAAATATTAAAACGCGCTAAATGATGTGACACTAAATGGGGCAATGCAATTTATGGGCCAACCAACTTTGATCAGATCATTTAGAGTCAAAATGCCAAATTTGCACCTAGGTGATTTGAATTGCTCTTTCCTATCAAATCTTTTGCACAAGATGCGTGCCTTTGTTATTTGTTGTCAGTAGCATCTTAAATGGGATAATGGTTCCAATGCATCTGACACGGCTTTCCAATTCCAATCTAGTCAAATTTTAAACCAATAACAAGTTATTATGATGAATTTGAGTAATTTGTGCACAAAGTGTTTAAACATGCTTAGGAGCTAATTAATCCAAATCAAGGCCTAATTAAGAATTCCATGAAAACTTGTTGAATAATTTGTTTTGGAAATAAATATGAAATATCTGCATCATCAAATGACCTCATTTCTTGAGAAGACATCCCTAGGCCATAAATGCCACAATTATCAGGGTTCATGCCCTCCATGCCTCATCAATGCCTTCCATGATGCCCTCCATGCCTTTTAATGACCCTTCTTTCAATGTCATGATGAGGATAATTATAAACTTAATTTCAAAAACTGAATTAATCATCAACCACACATCTCAATCTCAGGATGGATGGTTCAGGTTGATTCTAATCAATCTAAAAAATCTATAAATAGAGAGGCAATGAACATCTTTTTAAAGCTATTTTGGTGCAAAGTTATTATGCTCAATATCTCCAAAAGTCATTGCAATTAGTGTTACCATGCCAAATTGATTCCAAGCCAAGCCAAGCCATAAACCAAAGGTGCCAAGGAAAGATGGAGGTAGCGAAGCTTCCATTGCTAAGGACTTCATGAGCACAAGCCGAGCAAGCCACTACAATAAGCATTTTGGAGCATCCAAGGGATGTAAAAAAAAGTTTTTTTTTGCATTTTAGTTGTGTGTTTTATTCATATTTGTTAACTAAGCGCTCCCTAGTGTCTAGGCTTAGAGATGTTATGCTAGTTAGTGTATTTTTTTTTTTTTTTTTTCATTTTAGAACTAACATAATACTAACCATCCTCTCTTGAGTCAAATTCTTAGATCACATAATGGCACATCTGGTGGGATTAGATGCATCTCACACTTGAAGAAGATCATTTTGCAACTTTAAAATATTCATTTAGACACTTAAAACTCTTGTAAATTAATTTTTTAACTTAATTTTGCCATTTTTGTTTGCCACAGTTTTACACAATAACCGGCGTCAACAAGTAAGATCGACATCGGTTGCATAGCTTAACCGACATCGGTTAGCAAAATTGACATTGGTTAGATACTTGTTGAGATGGCCACATTGGTATAACCGATGTTGGTTAGATAATCGATATCGGTTAGCCAAAGTAACCGTCATCGATTGTATATAACCGACGTCGATCACTATGTTTTTCCTAAAACATAGACCTAAGAACTATTTTTTTTAAATTCATTGTTTCAAACCTAAAAGAGATTCAAAGCTAAAGTACATGCTAACATTTTTATTGCAGGACCAAGCTTGACATTTGCTAAAAACATGTTTAGATCACATTTTGCAAGCTTAAAAATCAATTAGGAACCTTGTTTTGGTGTTTAACAAAAAAAATTAGATGTTTATGGTGAATGTTTTAAAGTTTGTAACTAAGACCAAGGGGTCAAATGAACACCACCTCACTTTCCCTTTGGGCTTAAAAATGAACTCACCTTTTTAAAGCTTTTTGTATTTACTTAGTTGTTTAGATTAAATTTTGTTTGACAAAAAGAGAGATGTTGCGTGTATGCTCTTCCATTTGTCCCCTTTAGGGAACCCTTGGAATCAAAAGCACCATTTCTATTGCAAGTAGTCAAGTCCAAGGCTTAGAAAGAAATTTGTCTAAAGGACTCCCCATAAACTCGTCAAAGTTTGGGTGACATTGAAAGTGATCCCAAAGTCTTTCTACTTTCATGATTTTTTTTATTTTTATGCAAACTTGGCTTGCAAGGGGGATGCCATTAGCTCCCATGAGTTATTTATGAAATCTTTGACCTAAGGTTTCATCTCCCAACATTGACTTCACTTACTCCTTCTGAGTTGCACATCAGACGTATACGTATTTGGACATCGCACTACACTGAGTGAACAGTAGGATGTAGTGGTTGTAAAAAGGATTAGACCTTTTCATAACTAGCCAATGCTGTAGTCACCCAAATTTTGTGCTTATCTTTTGCATTGTTTGACATGAAAGTCATTATGCAATTGATTCCCCTAGAGACTTTCGAAGCTTGCTAGTTTAGTCAACCCCATATTGACATACCCTTGTTAGGATTTGGATGATTATATTTAGTGTATTTTGGTCATTTTTGTTTGGTATGTTTTGAGACTAAAACTTATTTGTTTGTTCATAAGCCATGTCAAAACCAATTTGTTTATGTGTCACCCTTTTGTCTAAAGAGGCATTATGCTGGTCATTTTACACCACACTTGTGCCTTAAATTTTTTGCTAAACTTATTTTTGTGTGTCATTTGAGTTGCAAAAGGCAGCGTTATGCTTCCCAAATCATGTCAAAACATTTTAAGCCTTTTAAGTTTTTAAAACATAACATTGACCACATTATTCGAGTATGCTTACACCGTTAGGTTGCTTAATTTGTTTCAAGACTAATTTACCTTGTATCAAAAATCATTTGTTTCAAACCATGTCATGTATACCATTTGAATCTTTGTCTTATACTGTCATGATGTCCAATATTGTCTAGCTCGTTTGATCAAATCCTAGTCTTCAACATTAAGTTTTCAATTAGCCTTGTCAAGTTTGGATTCAAACATTGATTGATTTCTGTTTAGGCTTCAATTCGTAGGATTGATACATAGATCTTTCTCTTTTGAGTTGCATAACTTTGGTTAATTGATTACCTAAATTTGAAAACTATTGATAGTTTGTTTGTTTAATGCCTATCTTCATCATTGTTTGTGCCTTTATTTGGAAAAACACAATCTTTCTTCAAAGAGCCTTTTATCTTATGCCTTATGCCAACTGATCATGTTTATGTTTAATTCTATGTGCTAGGTTTATGTCAAAGTTGTTTCCAAACTTGCTAGATTAAATTAAATCACATCATGCCTATTTGTTTGAGCCTAACTTTTGACTCCACATTTGGAAAAAATACCTAGTAACTCAACTTTTCCCTTTCCTAGTTTAGACCTTGTTTGGAACACTTTGACATAGACCTTTGACATGCCGATTTTTATTCATATGCTTGACCTTTTGTGTGTATGAAATTTGACATGTTAGGCTATTTTATGCCAAGTCTTAGCACAAATTATTTTGGAGATACAACTCCACTTTCAGACCACATTAGAGACACATCCCCACTTTTTGACCAAGTTAGACTAAGCTTAAACCATTTTTCCTTTGGACATAGTTTTTTAGAGTTTGTAGAACTCTAAGCCTTTTTATTTTGGAGCTTTCATTATTTAAGCAAATATGTCTAGCTACACTTATGGTGGAGTCATGTACAATTTAATTTATGATAGAATGGCCGCACAAAATTCCACTAGGAACCCCTATAGAAAAAGATTTTTTAAGGAGTTTTATTATTCTCCCTACAATACTCCATATGGGGAACATAGTCAAAATCCATAAAATCCAAATGGAGACCTTGATTGACATGAAGAGGCTTGTGAGGAAGACTTTGAAGACCCAACTATAGATAATGTTGTTTGGGATATGAATCCATACCCTCTTTTCAATAATCAGTACATGAAACACAATCAAGAACCAACTTATGAGCTAACTCACAACTGGGATGATATGGTTTATGAGGAAGACTTGGATGCTTTGGCTTATGTGAGTAATTAGGCTCCACCACATCATACCATTTCTATTCCAAGACCACAATGTTGCATCATTCCCATATTAAGACCTCATCTTTTGGTTTGTGCGAGCAACCAAGCTCCACAATGCCCAACTATTTATATACTAAGACCTCGTTCTTTGATTTGTGCAAGCAATCAAGCTCCACAACTCCCCTTCATCATTTCAAGACCTAGTCCTTTGGCTTGTGTGAGAAATCATGCTCCATAATGCCCTATCGTTACCATCTTAGGACTTTGTCCTTTAGCTCATGTGAGCAATCATGCTCCCCAATGCCCTATCATTATCCAACTACAAGTCATTCTTCATCCATTACCAATCCCAACCAAACCTCAACCGATCCAATCATTCAAAGACCAAGATGTGTTCAAAACTGGTATTTTTCAACTCATTGGAAACCAAGGCCAAGAGAACCAACTAATCCAAGATGTTTTTGTTGAACCAACCACTTATGATAAGTCAACCTATGATAAATCACCTATTGATTCTATACTAGTTGTCGAGGAGTCTCGCACTAATGAGCTAGTCTTTGTTGAGTCACTTCTTAAAGATTATAACCACCTTTGGGCAAATCATTACCTCAACCATGTGCCTATTTTTCAAGAACCTCCTATTGACAAGCCAGTCTTTGAGGAGTTGTCTCTTGCCCTTTTTTCCCATCCTAAAGGAGTCTCACTTTGACAAGCCAATCTTTATGGAGCCCATCATGCCATTACATGTTGTTACTTATCCAATACCAAACATTCAACAAGACATCATTATAATAGAGCACCCATTAGATGAAGAATTAGAGTTAGAGTTCGGTTCTATTCTTGAATCGACATCAGATTTAGCATCAAAATTAGAATCAACATTAATCTTAAGATCAGATTTAGATTCCTTTGAGTTAGAATTAGATTCAAAAGAAGCATATGTTCATGGCTGTTACAACATTGATTACACATGCCTTGCAGATCAATTTGAATACATTTGTGATCCTTCTATGGTTTTTGAGGATGAGTACTTTAGCTTCCACACAAATTATCCTAGTATTTTCTATGAATATTGTGCAGCCTCTCCCCATTCCACAAGGCATTACCATCAACCAAGATAGCCATATTATTGACATTACATCTCCCATAAGTGTCGATTAGGACCAATAGAATCACACTTTGTTGAACTGCATGCATGGTGACATAGCAGTTGAAGAAAAGCAAGGAGGCCAAGACCACATTCATGTAGCAAAAGAGCACTCTCCTAGTGAAACTTTTTTAGAGATACTTAGATACAATCAAATTTTAAAATCAACATCTTCTAATGATTTTTTTTTGAAAGTTCTAGAAGACAATCAAAGTCAAAAGTCAACATTCCTTAATGAAACCTTCTCAGAGGTGCTATAAGACAATCAAGACAAATTCATTGGTGAAAACTTCATTAAGGCACTAATAGTTGAGCACAAAATTTCTTCACTACTTGATGAAGATAAAATCAAAGATCAAATAAAAATAGCTTATTATATATAGTCTAATCAGATGGTAGCTACTCTCAAGATCAAACAACAATTTTTTTTGGTGGTCCTATCGAGAGAACAAGTCTTCAACCCTGCCATAACCAAAGTTATGTTAAATCTAACATCAACAATATTACGTGTGATTGAAAGTCCTGATCTTCATTTGTTTCCCCACCATTATACATTCCATTATCATCTACCATTCCATTTCACAAAAAAACCTACCATCCATTGTTTGTCCTTATTTACCATCCATGGCCTCACTTTCCTTTGCAGAGGCTACAAGGATACCTTGTCTCAACATTTGAAGGAATCAGAATCAATGATCAATGAAGATCATAAAAGCATTCTTGATAGTTAGATCTGCATCGAGTTCTTGATAGAGAAGTTATTTAGACAAGGTGTGGGCTAGCAATTAACATGCTTGAATATTCTTTTTATATCATTTGTTGATTAGGATGTGCATCTCTTCATCAACAGGAACAATAGAATTAAAAACTACACCCAAGTCAAAAATATGTACCATACCATTTCATTGACATGCCATTGCCATTGCCATTGTTACATATCCATTTGTCATTGTTGTAGATTCCTACCATTCACCCCATCACTTGGGGACAACCCTCCTACCATTTTAACCCAATTAGAAAACCATCATTATCCTAAGAAAGATCATACCATCCTATCATTCCATTCCTATCTAGACCAAATCCTATTTTTAGTCATCCTACCCAATCCTATTTTGATCTTGGTTCTTTTGGTTTTTCTTGCACTTTTGTGAGAGTATTCTGGTCAAGTTTCAACAATCAATTCAATCTGTATTCAATGATAGTATATAAAAGTAGTGTGACAGTTTATTTTGCAAGATATCTTTCATCCTATCAAGTTTGTTTATATGAACCTAATTATAACTGCCTTTGGGCAAAACAATGTCTCACTAGTCTTGCTACTAATTATAACCACATATAGTAAAATTAGTATCATTGACCTATGTCATTGTATCCTAGTTATAATCATCTATGGAAAAACTAGGGGAAATAATTGTTTACCATGCATTGCCGCATCACCTTGCCAAACTATTTTTATTTGACTGGCCATTTACCAGATTTGAGAACTTGTTGGAACCTAGTTGGTTTTTCTCTACCTTTTGTGTGGATGGAATTACTATCACTTGAGATTATTTTAGGACTATGTGGGTCATGCTCAATTCATGTTGAGGTCACCTCAGTCCCCCTTTCCATATGCTCTCACCGTTTTGTGAGCAACCTAAGCTAAACACTCTCACCATTTTGTGAGCAAGTATCTTGTCATTCTCTAATTTAAGATACCTCAAAATGTGAAAAACATTCATAAAATTTCAAAAATCCAAAAATATTTGGCTTGTCTAAGCCTATTTAGTTATCCTCGATCTACCTTATTGGGGCATTGCCATTGTTAGGATGCTTTCTTTTTCTTTTGTTTTTAGAATTTTTTTTTGTTTGTTTATTTCAAGTTTTTTTTTGTTTGTTTGTTTATTTCAAGTTTTTTTTTGTTTGTTTGTTTGTTTGTTCGCTTCCCTGTTTATTTGCTTTCAACACTATTGCCTTGATTTGGTTTATGTGTGTGGATGATTCCTTGCCCACACTTAAACTTGAATCCATCTATATTTATACGTAAACATTGTCATCATGGTTTTTATCATTGATGCATTATTTTTGAGTGTTTATTGGATCAGGAGTTAGTCCTTACATATATTTTGGCCAAGTCTTCATGGTGTTCTATCATTAAGCCTATCGTTACATGCTACAACAAAAATTAGCTTCACAAAGGTTTAAAATCAATGGAGCCATAGAAGTTTCTCCTTGGCACCTTGGAAAATCCTCCCATCCCACCCTTGATTAAATCAACATGTTAACAATTCCAATTGTATCATTACTAATAAAGATGAGCATCTCCTCATTGGTAGGTATAACTAAATCATTTCTAATGATTAATCTTATTCCTCTATCCATCTCTTTCATCACTTTGCATCCACTCATATTTAATCTATATTCCATATTATATCATTGAGTTATGCTTACTAATCATCCTTAACTAGGGTACAACCATCAATTTTAGCCAATCCAAGTCATCGTAATGATTATAACCGCTTATGAGAAAATCATTATTTTGAATTTTATTCTTGATTATAACTGCCTTTGGGAAAATCAACATTATTTTTACATCAATACATGTAAGCATTTTATCATTTAGATTAATCTCAACCATAGGTTAATTCCACCTTTCTTCTTTTTTATTTTTGAGGGATCATCCATCAACAAATTTGATGGCCACTCCCTCGAGGGGGCATCATCATAGGCTTCCCAAAACTATTTGGAGCTATATTCTTCAACCATAATCTTCTTTTTGGCATACAAGCCATTTCTCATTATTTAAGAAGACGTTAATGTGCTTATAGCTTGCAACACATTTCCAAACAAGAGCAAACTGCAGACAACTAAAACTGGCCACCGATAACCTCCAATCAGGTTTTTGACCAATTTCCACTAAAATGCACAATTTGGCCTAAAAATATTAAAACACACTAAATGATGTGAAACTGACATATTCAAGTGCCTATTTTGGCTAGGGTATCACTAAATAAAACAATGCAATTTATGGGCTAGCTAACTCTGATCAGATCATTCCAAGTCAAAATGCCAATTTTGCACCCAGGTGCTTTGAATTGCTCTTTCCTATCAAATATCCTACCTAAGATACGTGCACTTATCAATTGTTTTGAGTAGCATCTTAAATGGGATAACAGTTCCAACACATCTCACATGGCCTTCCAATTCCAATCTAGTCAAAATTTGGACCAATAACAAGGCATTCTGATCAATTGGAGTAATTGTACACAAAGTGCTTAAACATGCTTAAGAGCTAATTAATCCAAATCAAGGCCTAATTAAGAATTCCATGGAAACTTTTTGAATAATTTGTTTTATAAATGAATATGGAATATCTACATCATCAAGTGATCTTATTTTTTGAGAAGACATCCCTAGGCCATAAATGCCACAAATATCAGGATTCAGGCTCTCCATGCCCCATCAATGCCTTCCATGATACCCTCCATGTATTTTAATTTCCCCTTCTTCCAATGTCATGATGAGGATAATTATAAACTTAATTTCAAAAATTGAATTAATCCTCAACTACACATCTCAATCTCAGGATGGACGGTTTAGGTTGATTCTAATCAATCTCAAAAATCTATAAATAGAGAGGCCATGAACATCATTTCTAAGCTATTTTGGTGAAAATTTATTATTCTCAAATATCTGAAAAATCCATTTCAATTATTTTTACCATGCCAAATTTATTCCAACCCAATCCAAGCCAAGCCACAAGCCAAAGGTGCCAAGGAGAGATGGAGGTAACCAAGCTTCTATTGCCAAGGACTTCATGAGCACAAGCTGAACAAGCCACTACAACAAACATTTTGGAGCATCCAAGGGAGGTAAAATAAAGTTTTCTTTTGCATTTTATTTGTGTGTTTTATTCATGTTTGTTAACTAAGCTCTCCCCAGTGTCTAGGCCTAGAGATGTTATGCTAGTTAGTGTGTTTCTTTTATTTTATTTTCATTTTGGAACTAACATGATACTAACCATCCTCTCTTGAGTTAAATTATTATATCACAATAACCAATGTCCCCATTTCACCTTTTGTGCACACAATAGTGATAAACAATAATCATATATTTCGCATGCAGGTGGTAGTATAGAATGGGATTGTGTGTTCCTTCATATGACGTGGGAATGTGTTGTGTGGAGAGGAAGACTAGTCAATACAAAACATGAAAGTGTGAAAGATTTCAAGGTGAGATATGTGGTGATAGTGAGGGGAAATGATAGGGTATTTCATGTGATATCAGACACCATAGGGCCCATATCATATGTTAGACATGGATTTAGGCTAGTTGTTGAATTTACATGACTTACACATGTTGAAAAGGGATATGTAGCTTGCAAGGTTGCAACATATTTGATTGGTCATTTTATATCTTTAAGGGTGAAAAAGGATGTCATGAACACTAATTTGATTGTTATAGGACTCCATATTTGATGAGTGGCTCGAATTTGCATTGCAATGTTATTTATGTGTGGACAAGACATTACAAACTGGCACGTCAATGTAACAACAATGAAGAATGACACATGTCAGTTATATTAAATCAAGGTGGTGACATCTTTGATTGACTATTTTCTATTTTTGAGGGTGGATGAGGACATCATGAGAGTTGATTTAATTGTGGTAGGGCTCAACGTCTCATGTAAAAATTGAATGAACGATTGTCATTGATATTGTGACAAGACATTGAGGTCTTAGAGTCTATATTATAAATTTAATTCATCCATTATGCCAATATATTGACACCTATAGAAATTACATCATGATTAAGAACATACAAAAACACCATACTCAGATCCCTAACTCTATGAACCCTGGGATATACATACAAAGTTTAATAATATGTCACATCTATCAATGCAATCTCATATCATAGCCTTCACTCTAGTCACCTCATGAGGTTTAGCTTCTCTATCTTGTAGCTTATGCTTGTACATTTTGTAAAACTATTAACATCTAGAGAAATTAAAACAAGCTTGAAAACATACAAAAAACACCAAACTCAAACCCTTGGAAGAAAGGGCAAGGCCATAAAGAACATTCAAGTGCTAAAATATTTCAAAGTGCATTATGTATTGATGGTGAGTGGTGATGGCAGGGTATTTCAAGGGATACCATATGCTATGGGCCCCATATTGTATACCAAACCAAGGTTTAGTATTGATTGGATTTACATGAAATGCATCACTCATTGTAGTGGGGTCTGTGGATTTTAGGGTGGAAACATATTTGATTTGTCATTTTTTATTATTGAGGGTGGATGAAGATGTCATAAGATTTGATTTGATTGGAACAAGACTCCATGTCTGATGTGCAGCTTCAATCAACAATGCAATGTCATTAATGTGGGGACAAGCATTGAGGTCCCAAATTCTATCTTGTTGCTTGTATTCATCCATGTTGCCAATATATTGACACTTGAAAACAAAAAAACACATCCCTTTTGATGTTCATTGTAACATTGAGGCAACTTCTAGTTTGTTTTAATGTCAAGGTCTTCTTGCACTGATATTTTCACCAGTATTTACTCCTCAAAGGAGCATGTGTTCAAATAATTAGTATGGGATTTTGGAAGTTTGCTTAAAGGGAGAGCAGGGGTGGGAGTAAAAAAGGCCACCATTTCTTTATCTACTCCTATTGGAAAAAATTGTAGATAAAACCTTTCCTAACGATGGGGTATATACAAGAAAGGAAGGGTTGGTAGAGTAGTAGATGATTTGAAACCCCATGTTTAGAGGAGGATGGATCCTTAGTACAATTTTTTAGGTTTGGATGTAGAGATACAACTAGTGGACTATTCAAAAGACCCTTTGTAAGGCGTCAATGTCTTCAAATATCGAAGCTCCTAAGAAAAATTTGATACTTCATCAAGGACACTTATAGAACAAGAAAGGAGGGGTACTCAAATGGTCTTCGGGGACATCAAATTTGGAGGTTCTAAGAAGGTGAAGGATGAAACTAAGGGGGGGTGACTTTATTGGTCACTTTATGGATCTAGAATTTTTGGATGGTGGTATGTCTTTTGATCATAAGACTAACTCAGGAGTCCTAAGTAACATCCATATAAAATCTTATAAAGTGACCAGGAAAAAATATTCCATGGTGAAAATGGTGATTAGTGAAGACATTAAAGTTATCCAAATACTCACTTTCAATAAAAAATATCTTTTTGGTAGATTTTTTAGCAAACATACTATAGACACCTAAAACTGGACACAATTGGCTTTCAACTGAACTTTAGACCGATTCCTACTAACCATTACAAATTAAGCCTACAATTCATTAAACATCCAAAATTTGCTTGTGCATCATTCATCAAAGCTTAGAATCATGTTGAGACATCCCTAATTGGGGTATTATATCGTAACAACAATAACTTCTCACAGATTCATCCCTAATCACCTTGCGACAGCACAACTATCAATTTGACCTATGGACCTATTAAGTGGGGCACTTGCACACTTAAATCAAATATTGAAAGAGTTAAAAGGATAATCAGAATCAATTAAAAAATTAAACTAGATTAAATGACTAGTTGAATTATCCATTTGAAATTAATGAATATCTAAAAAAAATCAAAAATCAAAATATCCTAGCCTTTATGAGTTGTCAAGCTCTTTGAAAATATCTTAAAACACCTAATTTTGAGAGCCATGCCTAGTAATTATAAATCATAATTACTTGACAACTATTAACTCTAATGGAGTTAGTTTTAACTCACCAAGGGTTATTTTGAACCCATTCCAAGCCTAAACTCACCCTTAACTCACCTTGGGTGAGAGTTAATTCCTAAGACTATAAATACAAGGCCTTGCCTATTGAATTATAAGCTATTTTGGTACAAAGTTATTATGCTCAAATATCTTCAACAAGCTCTTAATGTAGTTTTATAATGCCTAAATACCTAGCAAGGTTACCATGCTCAAATCTTAATCCAAGAAATCACAAGCCATGGTGCCAAGGAGAGAAGGAGCCAAACAACCTCCATTGTCAAAGACTTCTTGATGCACAAACTGAGCAAGCCATTCAATAAAGCCATTTGGAGATCCCAAAGAAGGTAAAAGAGTTACTGTATTTTATGTTTTTGTTTTGATTTTTTTTTTTTTTTGTTACTAAGCTCTCCTTAGTATTTAGGATAGGAGTATAAGTGTTATTGTGTTTATTTGAGTTTCATTGCTTGAACTAACATAATACTAACTTCCCTTCTTGGATTCCTTGATCACAAATGACACACCCAATGGGACATTCAAGCATTCCATAAAAGCAAATATATTAATATATTAATCTTATTTTTTATAATTAATGCTTAAGAATCTTCAAAATTTGAGTTTTAACTTTTTTTCACGTAATTATGTTTTAAGCAACACATAAATTGCACAAAGACCAACATTGATTCTACAAGACCGATGTCGATTCTCCCAAAACTGACATTGATTCTTGTGTGAAGAACATAGCACAACAAAAAATGTGACTAATGAGTTTTTATTGAATTTTCAGGTTTTTATTTCGTGTTTAAAAACTTGCATATTATTTGTTTAAACATTTTCTCGCTGGATTTGGAGAGACATCTAATTTTAGGCTTGTTTTGCTAATCGTCATTTTTTAGAAAACATATACTTTTTTTGAGTTTTTTAAGAACCGACGCCAATTTTTGTTGATCGACGTTGATATCTATGAATTGACTGATGTGATCTCTATAGACTAACATTGATCATTGTGTGGATCAACATCAATCTCTCTCAGGCAGAAAAAGAGGAAACCCAAGAGTTAATTTTAAAATGTTGTTTTCTCACTCACTTTTGGGCTTCTAAGTAGGCAAACCCTCTAAAAAATTTTAGGTCCTAAGGTGGAAAAATCCAAATTTGAACATGATTAAATCTTACATACTTTGTCTTTGGTGTTTAAAATGAACTTAGTTCTTTTCATACCTTAGTTGTTTGTGAATTTTTTACAAGTTTTTCAACTAATGCCAAGGGGCTCAAAATTTTACAACATATTTTGTTTTGGTGAAATAAAATTAACTTTCACACTTAGTTATATACTCCTAAGAGTTGTTTGTTTTATGCTTGTTCATTGAAAGTTGTTTGATTTTAGCAAATTGATTGATGCGTGTATGCTCTCCCCCATCCCCTTTAAGGAACTTGGGTGACTAAAAGCACTCATTCTTTGTCTTTGTCACTTTAGTACAAAAATGTGAAAATAACTTCATTAAGGCCCTCCCCAAATCCATATGAGTTGGGTGATCCAAACGTGACCCTAAAGTATTTTCACTTGTTTTTATTTTTCATGCATTTTAACTTGTGAACAGGAGTTCATCACCTCCTCATGAGTTATTTAGGGAAAAATTGACCTAATAATTCATCTCCTAGCATGGTTTCAACCCCACTCCATGATGGAGTATATAAATTGATCTGGTGAATTTTTGGGATGGTAGTTTGAGCGGTTAAACATAGGATCAACTCAGAAATTGCACTACACTAAGCAAGAGATAGATGTAGTGGTTGTGAAAAGGATAAGACCTTTTCACAACAATCCAATTGACATGAGCATCTCTTATTTTTTCCACACTTGGGACCATCTAGAAATGATCAAAAATTGATAGTTTAGAAAAACCCCACTTGTCGTAGACATACCGTTGATGTAGGGTGAGTAGCCTGAAGTTCCATGTCATAGTACAAACTCTTGAGAGAAGAGGGGGACTAAAAACCTTACTTTTCATGCTTTTTTACTTTTTGGATTAAAAAATAAAATCCTCTAAAGAGCAAGTATATTGATGGAATTTGACATTATTCAACCTTGTCAGTTTTAGGATTTAGGACATTACACTTAGGTGTTTGTGTCATTTTTATCCTTTCTTGCATAGGTTTGATTTGAACTATCTATTTTTTTTGTTATACCATGTCAAAATGAGTCTTATTTATACATCACTCTTTTATTTGAGGAGGCGTTACATCACCCATTTGACACCATACCTTTTACCTTAATCTTTTGATGAATCTTGTTTATATGTGTCACTTGATTGAAAAGGGTGTCTTTATGATACCCAAATCATTTCAAACCTTTTTGCCTATTGAGTCTTAAAATAAACCATTGATTACATATTTAGCGTGAAATAACATCATTATGCTACTCAAATCATTTCATAGACTTGTTTGTGTTGTGTCCGAAATCCATTTTTTGAAACAAAAGCCATGTGTGCTTTTTGGGATTTTAACCTAGTGTCGTTATGCCATTTAGTTTTGTCTAGCTTGTTGTTTGTTTAAAAGAACCTAGTTTTCTAAGTTGAGTTTGAAATTAGTCTTGACAAATTCGAATCCAAACTTTGATTAATTTTTTTGTATGCCTTGTGTAATGTTGGCCTAGACATCGATCTTTCTCTTTTAGGTTATGTAACTTAGTTTAATTCTTTATTCATTTTGAAAACTATTTTTTGTGCATAAATTTGGAAGAAATAACCTATCTTTCACGTGCCTATAGTTTCATGCCTTATATCAATTGACCAAGTTCATGTTTATATCTGAGTTCCTAGTTTATGCCAAAGTGTTTCAAATTTGTTAGATTAAATCTCATACCTTGTTTTGTTTAAAGTCTAGATTTTGTGTATTTTCTAAAAGACCTACACATGCCTTTTTTGATCCTAGATTTTGTGTATTTTCTAAAAGACCTACACATGCCTTTTTTGATCCTAGATTTTGTGCCTTCTCCAAAATACCTAACAAATTTTATTTTCTTAGATTAAACTTGTTTGAAACACTTTGTACCTAGAGTTTGGCATTCCAATTTTTATTTATCCACTTGACCTTTTGGTGTAAGACATTTGACGTTAGACTATTTTGTACCAAGTTTTAGCATAGACCTTTTAGAGATATAACTCCACAGCTTCGACCAAGTTAGACCAAGTTTAAAAATTTATCCTTTGGGCATTGTTTTAAGATTTTTTAGAACTCTAATCCTTTTCATGAAATGTTCATCATTAATTTGAATATGTCTCACTATACTCATAGCGGAGCCATGTACAATCTAGGATATCATAATGTGGTTACACAAGAAGACTTTGTTCAAGACCCAAATGGTGGTGATGTAGTTTATGAGATGGATCCTTATCTTCCTTAAAACACTCAATTAGGGGAATAAAGCCAATACCATTTACCTCACTATTTAGTCAACATGCCTCCATACTTGGAGCAAGACCAAGAACAAATAATTCAGTATCTAGCTAGCATACCATCAGTTGTAGAATAAGTTAAAAAATAACCATATTACGTTACAATGCCATCAACATATGATCCTTATTCATTCGATCATCATTTTATTACAAATAAGGATGAAGTTTTATTCAAAGCCATGGAGGTAGGGACTAAGTTTCCAAAATATTTCCCCCATGAAAATTTGCCTAGTCTAGTTAGATTTCCATTAACTATGCCTTACCACCAAAACATTGAATATGCCTCTTCTATCAATCCTCAAGCTCTAGTATTGATGCCATACCAAGACCCACATATGCTTGTCATAGGAAAAGGATTCATAGAGGACCATTTCATATAGATGAAGACAACATACCAAACCTATTCAAACTTAACATGAAATTTTAACACCATGGCCATGTCAAATGTTCCACTTATCAAGCTAGCTCCTTAAACAGGAGTCTTAATTAAATTGATAGGCCAAGAAAATTTGATTATAGACCCATTTTCACAAAGCACTTCAGTTGGAGACATGTTCAAGGACCCAAATATCGAAGAAGTGTCTACTATTTTTACTAGACAAATGTGCCAAACACAATGGATAACACACAAGTGTTGTCCAATCCCTTCCAAAGTGGTTTAACTGCATAAATAACTAGTCCACAAAACATTTTTTTATTTAACACCATGAGTGGTTCACAATAGCAAGGGAAATAAATTCTACCTCCCAACTACAACAAGCTACCTCTAATCCTCAACCAGTTGCTTCATCAAGTATGTAATCTCAAGGATTAAGTATTTAAGTAACAAATAGTACCATGCCTCAACAAAATATGATGAATGTTAATCCACCATAATAGGTGACGACTAACATTCCATAACAACATGCACAGTATAATTTAATAATGCCATAGAGATCAAACATTCTTCCACCTCAACAGGGGCAACAAATGTTACACCTCATCAGGTAGTGATGAGTACCTCTCTAGTCATAGACCAACATACATTTACAATCATAAACGTTGTCTAATCAAAAACATATGTGCATTGGTCAATGAAAAATGGCAAACATCTAACAATCATCTACTTTACTATAAGGGTTCACACAACCAAGAGGTACCATTATCCCACAAGTACTAATTAGGAAATAATTTCCTTTTGTTCCAAATGTACTACAAATCCAATGATAGGGCCTTGTTTCACAATAAGTTCCCCTTATTCAACTAGGTTTGACTAGTTGACATCAAGTCCATATTCAATCATAGAAATCACATTACTTCACTCAAAGCTACATCCTTCCATCTCAACCACAATCCCCCAAAAACCAAGCCTATATACCAAATCCAAACCAAAATATCACACCATAATGAGTGTAATTCCAAAAGATGCATCTCAATCTTCAAATTCATATTCCTAGTCAGTTCCCAAACCAAACCAAATGTTAAGCACGGGATATACTGAGAGGGGGGGTGAATCAGTATATCATATATCTTATAAATATTTCCCTTAATCAAATTCCACTTAATAAAATATTCAAGATATGCAATAAAACTCAAACAATAAACACCACACAAGAAAGAGAGAGACACCAGATATAATGTGGAAACCTAATGTGGGAAAAACCATGGAGAACAATCTCAAGTATATGAATGAGCACCAACCCAAATAATATTTGCAAGCACCAACTTGCAAGAGCACCAACCCCTTTGCTAAGCACCAACCCAACAACTATTCATGAGCACTAACCCACAGGAGCACCAACCCCTTTGCCGATCACCAACCCAACAACAATTCGTGAGCACCAACCCACAAGAGCACCAACCCCTTTGCTGAACACCAACCCAGTAACAATTCATGAGCACCAACCCACAGGAGCACCAACCCCTTTGTTGAGCACCAACCCAGCAACAATTTGTGAGCACCAACCCATAGGAGCACCAACCCCTTTGTGTATACCACACACCTATCTCTCAATGTTGCTATCTCAACAAATGATAGTTCATTACAACATCTCTTTCCTCTCTCTCACCTTTGCTCTTCTAAGATAGATATAACAAATGCAAATCATATTCATCTGTCACAATTGCTCTTCTAAGCTAGATATTACAATATCAAATTAACTTCTATCTCTCACTATTACAAATGGCTTCTCAAGCCTTTATTTATAGCTTTCCAAATGACCTTTGGCCTTCCCCCTTTGTGACCCTTCAATCCTCATGGAAAATGGTGCCAAACTTGTATGACCCTTCATATCCTTGCCTTTGAAAAGTCATGTGGTGACCCTTCATGAGAAAAAATGTCCTTCCCTCTTTTGTCCTTATCTTGGTGACTCTTCATATTCCTCAAAGTGTCCATGAGAAATTTTGCCCTTCCTCTTTTGTCTTCACTTGGTGATTCTTGGAATTCCCCAAGATGACTCTTCATGGGAAAATGCGTCCCATCCTTCTTTTGTCTTTACCCCGTGGCTCTTTGACTTCTCCATGGGCCCTTCTTTTGTCTCATATGTAACCAAAAATATATTCATTAATATTAAATAAATATTAACTCATTTTAGCCAAGATATATATATTAAAAATAACATTAAATGCAATAGGGCCTTTATCACCAATAATGCTAGACCTTTGACATCAATGACAATATTTCCAACAATATCCCCCTTTGTCATTGATGGCAACCTCAATCCTAAAATTGCCACATCCTGTCACCTGCACATACTGTCATCTGAAAACATATAGTAACTCCCCCTTACTATAGCAACCTATACCTATTTTTGCACTTGTACATGTACTTGTTATTCTCCCCCTTTGACACCAATGGAAAAGGGCCTACCTAAAGCTAACACTTAGCTCCCCCTCAACTGATGATGAACATCAATGGCAGGAAGTAATAAAAATTACTCCCAACTCCTCTCGTAGATCTTTGAATGTGTCCTTTGATCATGCCTTTGAGAAGATATTTGACAATACATATACATTGTTCCCTTCCTTTGAGCATCTGCAATCAACTCATTTGAATCTTTTCTTCTAATCTCACAACCTTCTTTATGAAACTTTAATGTGTATCCTTGATCACATATTTGACTAACACTCAGTAGATTATGCTTAAGAACTTTTACATATAAAACATTCTTAGTCTTAGTTCTACCATAATCCAAACTCAAAGTACCTTTTCCAGCTATCTTCGCAGTGGTTTTATCTCTGAATCTCACTATACCACCATTGATATTATTTAGAGATATGAATTTACTTTTATCTCTTGTCACATTCCTTGAACATCCGCTATCAATTAACCATGGCTGATCTTTACCTCTTACATGCAGGGCTATCTAAACCATCATAAAATCTTCATGTTGTTTCTTCTACCATGAACATGTCTAATCCTTCTTGATGAATGGAGCTTTGAAACTCTGATCCTTCTTGATTGAATCGAACACGCTTCTACAATACCGAGCTATGTGTCTGAAGTTATTGCACTTGTAGCATACTATGGTCTCTTCATCAAAGCTCGATAGAGGAGCAAAAGAGTTGTGGGTTTTGCTTGACTCTACTTGACTTTCCTTCTCCTTATTTCTAAAATTGTTAGCTCTTTTTCTAAATTCTAATTTCTTATGACCATATCCATTATAATAAAAATAATAGCCATAAAAATAAGACATGTTTGTATGTCTCTGACCTGATTGCCTTTTGTAGATTTGTTCTCTCTAGCCTTCTCTATTTGAAATGTCCTTTGTATTCTTCATTTCTCCCCTTTTTATTTCCTCTTTTGTAAGAGCTTAAACATAGCTCTTTTTCTTTTCAAATCCGATCCCTATCTTATCTGAATTTGCTTTTTGACTTTCCAATATCTTATTCAACATGTTAGTGCTATCCTTAAATTTTGAATCACTAACTACTTTATCATTGACTGCTTTCTCAATATCTTCTTTTAAAGAGGCAATTTCAATAACATACCTTTGACATTCTTTTCTTTCTATTTCCAACTGTGCTGTGAGATCTTCTTCATTCTTCTTGGCTTCTTCCAAGTGTGTTGTTAGATCATCAATAATTTCCTTTGACTCCTTTTCATTTTTCTCGATCTGGCACTTTAATCTTTGATTCTTCTTATCAACAACTTTTAACTCTTCAAGGGCACAAATGAGTTCTCCTTCCATATTCAATTTAGCTTCCTCCTCTTCTTCTTCTTGATCATCTTCATGTATGACCATGAATAGAATCTCTTCTTCTTCTGAATCACTGATTCCACTATCTTCAACTGAGCTAGGATCCTTAGAATACAGGCTCTTCTTCTTGAATCCCTTCTTAGATTTGCCTTTGAAATTCTTCTTGTATGTAGGATTTTCTTTTTCATCATCATTACCCTTATTTGGGCATCTAGCTGAAAAATGTCCAATCTTTCCATAATTAAAACATTTAAAAGGTAATTTTCCTTGATATTTACTTGTTCCCCTTTTTGGCTTGTGAATGAAAAGTGCTCCATTGTCATCTTCATCATCACTAGAACTATCACTTGATTCTTGAATCTTAGCTTTCTCTTTCTTTGATGTCTTGAAAGCCGCTTCTCTCTTTGAGGGTTTATCTTGTTCTATCTGCATCTCATATGCTATGAGAATACCATGAATCTCATCCATCTTTAGCTTGCCTAAATTCTTCATCTCCTCAATTGTCGAAACCTTTGCATCATATCTCATTGGTAGAGATCTCAAAACCTTTTGCACCACTGTTGACTCTTCCAATGTTTCTCCAAGACCTTCAATCTGATTTACGATTTGATCAACTTGCAAGAGATAACTTGCAATATCTTCTTCTTCTTCCATCTTCAAACTGCCTTCTAAAAATTTGAAGCTTAGCTTGCTGAACCTTTCCATCACCTTTGTAAATATTCTCAAGTTTTACCCAAGTTTCATGAGCAGATTTACATTACATAACTTTAACAAATTCAGATTCACATAAACCACATAAAATAACATTTAAAGCTTTAGCATTACATTCACTTGCCTTCTTTTTTGTTGGAGTAATTACAGATGTCTGTGGCTCTTCATATTCCTCCACCACTGCTTTCCATATGTCGAATCCAAGGGCCATCAAATAAACCTTCATTCTCATGCTCCAAAAAGCATAATTCATCCCATCAAACAAAGGTGCCTTATTTGTAGAAAATCCTTCCTGTGATCCAGCCATCATGCTTTCCCAATCTACCTTCAAGCTGTAAAACTTTTCAAAAAGGAACTTGCTCTAATACCAATTGTTAAGCATGTGATATACTGAGAGGGGGGGTGAATCAGTATATCATATATCTTATAAATCTTTCCCTTAACCAAATTCCACTTAATCAAATATTCAAGATATGCAATAACACTCAAACAATAAACACCACACAAGATAGAGAGAGACACTAGATATAACATGGAAACCCAATGTGGGAAATACCACAGAAAACAATCTCAAGTATATGAATGAGCACCAACCCAAACAATATTCACAAGCACCAACTTGTAGGAGCACCAACCCCTTTTTTGAGCCCCAACCCAACAACTATTCGTGAGCACCAACCCAACAACAATTTATGAGCACCAACACCTTTGCCGAGCACCAACCCAGAAAAAATTCATGATCACCAACCCCTTTGTGTATACCACACACCTATCTCTCAATGTTGCTATCTCAACAAATGATAGTTCATTGTAAAATCTCTTTCCTCTCTCTCACCTTTGTGTTGGGGATCAACCAACAATAGATTACACTTATGAAAGCAATAAACCGTGGAATTAAATTAGATAGATAAGTAACTAGAATTAGATAATAGCAAAGAACAAGAGATACAAGAAACCACCCTAAAAACTTGTATTAAACTCTTTACAAAAGGAATACAATTGAAGAAACTTCTTTCTTCCACACCTCTCTCAGATGCACAAGATCTCTCTCTAGATCTCTATCCCTTAAGAGCTCTCTCTCTCAAGTACAATCAAATCCAACAACCTAGATTGATTTAACTCTGTACTGTTCTTCAACATTCACATACAATGAACTACTACGATAATCACACTAAGCTAAGAAGATCTAATTCTACATATAGAATTAGGAGACTTGAGCATGCACTTACAACCAACTGTTAAGCCTCTTGAACAAGGGCTCTAAAAACAATCTTACTAATAATAGAAACGTGAACTTAAGACTAAGACTTAAAATCATCATGCAAACACTCACTTCTGTCCTCATAAATAGCATTCTGGATGCACAGGTAATCGACGCCGGTTCCTGCCTGCTTGCCTGTGACCGACGTTGGCTGATCATCTGCCAACGCTGGCGTCTCTTCAACTACACTAGACTGACGTCAGTCGCTCCTGACCGACGCCGGTGACTATGTAAACTTGAAATTTTGGTAATGTGCTCATATGTGAAGCTTTTAGGCTCCACACCTTAACAATCTCCCACTTGGAGATAAACAGCTGCACCAGTACCTGTACAGCAACATCTTCTAGCTCCTCCATCTTCAACTCAATCATGAAGACCAACAGAAGTTGAATGAAGATTCAACTTCTCCTTTGTAACCAGCTTGGTTAACATATTAGCAGGATTCCTATCTGTATGGATCTTCTCCAGCTTCAAATCACCATCTTCCAATACCTGTCATATGAAATGGTACCTTAGCTGTATGTGATTTGTTCTTGAATGAAAGGTTGAGTTCTTAGCCAAATGGATTGCACTCTGATTGTCACTATACAATCTACAACTCCCATGCTCCCTTCCAAGCTCTTCCATGAATCGTGTCATCCATATCATCTCTTTGCTAGCTTCTGTGGCTGCAATATACTCTGCTTCTGTAGTTGACAAGGCAACAACCTTCTGAAACTTAGATGTCCAGCTAACCGCCGTTCCACCTACAGTGAAAACATAACCTGTAGTGCTCTTCCTACCATCCAAATCACCTGCCATATCTGAATCTACATAACCATGTAGAGAAGTATCTGAACCTCCATAGCACAAGTGCCTACTGCTGGTTCCTCTCAGATATCTAAGGATCCACTGAACTGCTTTCCAATGTTCCTTACCTGGATTGGCCATATACTTACTTACAACTCCCACTGCTTGGGTAATATCCGGTCTAGTACACACCATTGCATACATCAAACTTCCTACTACGGAAGAATATGGAACCTTACTCATGTACTCTACCTCATCACGTGAATTAGGACATTGTTCTTTACTCAACTTAAAATGTCCAACCAAAGGTGTGCTTACTGGTTTAGCATCCTGCATATTGAACCATTTCAACACCTTGTCCACATAATCCTCTTGAGACAATATCAACCTGTGATTCTTCCTGTCTCTCTTAATGCTCATGCCAAGGATTTTCTTTGCTGCTCCCAAATCCTTCATAGCAAACGTTTGAGCTAATTTCACCTTAAGCTCAGGGATATCCTGCATGTGTGATCCTGCAACCAGCATATCATCTACATACAACAATAGAATGATATATCTACCATTATCCAATCTCTTAAAATACACACAATGGTCAAATTGACACCTACTGTAGCCATGCTTAGTCATAAACCTATCAAATTTCAAATACCACTATCTAAGAGCTTGCTTGAGGCCATACAAGCTTTTCTTCAATCTGCACACTAACTTCTCCTTACCTTTGACCTCAAATCCTTCCAGTTGTTCTATATAGATTTCCTCATCCAAATCTCCATGAAGAAATGATGTCTTAACATCTAGCTGCTCAAGATGCAAATCCTCAATAGCAACCAAAGACAGTACAATCCGTATAGAAGTCATTTTAACAATAGGAGAAAAAATCTCACCAAAATCAATACCTGGTTTTTGTGCAAATCCTTTCACTACCAATCTAGCCTTATATCTCATCTATCCATTCTCACCTTCCTTCAACCTGTAGGTCCATCTGTTCTTTAGTGTTCTCTTACCAGCTACCAACTCAACCAAATCCTATGTTTGGTTCTTTCTTAAGGACTCCATCTCCTTAACCATGCCATGCTCCCACTGACTCTTGGACTCCACCTGTATTGCTTCTTCAAAACTCTCTGGTTCTCCACCATCAGTTAGCAATAAATAGAATAATGAAGGAAAATATCTAATTGGAGGCTTACTTACCCTTTCAGACCTCCTAATGGGTGTCTGAGGCTCGTTCACAACACGCTGTCCACCCAAATTCTCTGACAGTGACCAACCTCGGTCACCTCCAAACCTGTTACTGGCCGACGCCGGTTCTGCTTGATCGACACCGGTTCCTGTCCTGCCGACATCGGTCTCTATATGACTGACATCGGTTTCTGTTCTGCCGATGCCGGTTCCTATCCTACCGACGTCGGTCTCTGTGTTTTCTTGCAAGTGATTATTTCTTTTTCCCGTGAGCTCATTTTAGACCGTCACCTCGTCCAATTCACTATTGCTCTGCCCAGATTGATTCAGCTTCTTCAACTGATCACTATACATCACTTTTTCATTGAAAACGTCACAGCTCCTAATTATCTTGTTAGTTCCTAGATTCCAAAATCTAAAACTAAAATCATCTGAGCCATAGCCAATAAATGTGCACCTCATAGACTTAGCATCGAGCTTCTTTCTATTTTCCTTATCTACGTGCACAAAGGCTTCACAACCAAAAACTTTGAGAAAAGAGAGATCTACCTTTTTACCTATCCAAGCCTCTTCTAGAATTCCACCATCCAGAGCTGTAGAGGGTCCTCTGTTAATTAGGTACACTGTAGTGTCAACAGTTTCTGCCCAAAACTCTAAAGGCAAATCAACATGCAATCTCATACATCTTGCACACTCCATGATTGCTCTGTTCATCCTTTCAGCAATTCTATTCTGCTGAGGTGTCCTTGGAACCGTCCTTTGCCTACAGATCCCATGCATGTAACAATACTAGTTGAACTTATAACTACATAACTCTCCACCATTGTCAGATCTCAGGCACTTTAATCTTTTACCTGTTTCATTCTTAACCATAGCTTTCCAAATCTTAAAGGTCTCAAATACATCAGATTTCTTCTTAATACAGTAGATCCATACCTTTCTTGTAGCATCATCTATGAATGAAACATAGTACTATGATCCTCCAATAGAAGCTACCTGAGCTAGTCCCCACACGTCTATGTGAACAAGCTGCAACTTATGCTTCTTCTTTGTAGACCCAGTCTTGAGAAAACTAACCCTTTTCTGTTTTCCAAATACACAGTGCTCACAAAATTCTAGATCCATGCTTTTCAAATCTGAAAGCCTACCTTTAGACTTAAGAATTGACATCCCCTTCTCACTCATGTGGCCAAGCCTTGAGTGCCATAATTTTGCATCCACATCTGAAGTAGATAATACAGAAGGAGAATTATTAGTAACACAATTACACAAATAGAGAGTACCTACTCTCTTACCTCTGGCCATAACAAGTGCACATTTGGTCACCTTCTAAGATTCTGCTGTGAGAGTTACTGTACAACCCTCATCCCCTAACTTTTCTATACAAATCAAATTTCTCTTCAAGCTAAGAACATGCATAACTTTTCTCAACACCCATGTGTTGCCATTCTGCATTTTCAGCTGCACTTTACCTTTGCCAATAATTTTACAGGGTTCATCATCCCCTAGATATACTTTTACAAAATCTATATGGATATAGTCACATAAATATTCCCTATTAGGGGTAGCATGAAAAAATGCACCAAAATCTAACACCCAAGATTCTATATTATTATGCAAAGAGAATATTAAAGCATCTTGTGCAATACCTGCAACCTTTGCTTCTTCTTTTCCTTTGTGCTGATTGTCCTCCTTAGGCTTTGACCAGCAATCTCTGCTTATGTGCCCCATCTTTCCACAATTCCAGCATTGTGGCCTTTTGCCATTTTTTGATTTGGATCTGCCTTTCCCCTTAGACTTGGATCTTGATCTCCCTTTCTTGCTCTTCTCTTTTTGCTTTCCCCTGCTCTCAAAACTTAAAGCATTCCCAGATGTCTCTTCTATGCTTTTCCTATGAATTTCCTCATTCAAGATAACACTAACAACATCCTCTACTTTTAAAATATTTGATGCAGATGCAGTATTGCTAACTGCCATTACTAAGCTATGCCAGCTTTCAGGCAAAGAACATAATATTAAAAGAGCTTTTTTTTCATCATCAAATACAATTTTGACTAAACTTAATTGATTTACAATACCATGGAAATCATTCAGGTGATTAGATACAGATCCACCTTCCTGCATATGCAAATTAAATAGCTGCTTCATAAGATATACCTTATTAGAAGCTGAGGGTTTTTCATACAAATTTGCTAGAGTAGTCATCAAATCTACCATTGTTTTTGCCTGTGATAAATTAGATATCATAGTGGATGCTAGACTCAGTCTTATAGACCCCAGAGCCTTTCTGTCAAGAACTTCCCATTCTTCATCCTCCATGTCTGTGGGCTTCTTTGCAATCCCACCTAATGGTAAGTATAGATCCTTTTGATACAGATAGTCCTCTATCTGCATTCTCTAATGTTGATATTTTTTGCCATTAAACTTCTCCATTCTCAATTTACTTTCATCTGCCATTGCTTCTCCCACTCAAACAGAAATCCCTGTAGAAACTCCTGTGAGCAACCTGTAATCAATACACACTACACAGATCTGAGCCACCTATTAGTGAACCTAAGCTTTGATACCAATTATTGGATATCAAACTCTAAACCTACAACCAAGGCTCTGATACCATTTGTTGGAGATCAACCAACAATAGATTACACTTATGAAAGCAATAAACCGCGGAATTAAATCAGATAGATAAGTAACTAGAATCAGATAATAGCAAAGAACAAGAGATACAAGAAACCACCCTGAAAACTTGTATTAAACTCTTTACAAAAGGAATACAATTGAATAAACTTCTTTCTTCCACACCTCTCTCAGATGCACAAGATCTCTCTCTAGATCTCTATCCCTTAAGAGCTCTCTCTCTCAAGTACAATCAAATCCAACAACCTGGATTGATACAACTCTGTACTATTCTTCAACATTCACATACAATGAACTACTACAATAATCACACTAAGCTAAGAAGATCTAATTCTACATATAGAATTAGGAGACTTGAGCATGCACTTACAACCAACAGTTAAGCCTCTTGAACAAGGGCTCTAAAAACAATATTACTAATAACAAAAGCACGAACTTAAGACTAAGACTTAAACTCATCATGCAAACACTCACTTCTGTCCTCGAAAATAGCATTCTGGATGCACAGGTAACTGATGCCGGTTCTTGCCTGCTTGCCTGTGACCGACGTCGACCGATCATCTACCGATGCCAGCGTCTCTTCAACTGCACCAGACCAACGTCGATCGCTCCTGACCGATGCCGGTGACTGTGTAAACCTGCAACTTTGGTAATGCGCTCATATGTGAAGCTTTTAGGCTCCACACCTTAACACTTTACTCTTCTAAGCTAGATGTAACAAATACAAATCATATTCATCTGTCATAATTGCTCTTCTAAGCTAGATATTACAATATCAAATCAACCTCTATCTCTCACTATTACAAGTGGCTTATCAAGCCTTTATTTATAGCTTTCCAAATGACCTTTGGCCTTCCCCCTTTGTGACCCTTAAATCCTCATGGATAATGGTGCCAAACTTGTATGACCCTTCATATCCTTGCCTTTGAAAAGTCATGTGGTGACCCTTCATGAGAAATTGTGCCCTTCCTCTTTTGTCTTCACTTGATGACTCTTGGAATTCCCCAAGATGACTCTTCATGGAAAAATGCATCCCATACTTCTTTTGTCTTTACCCCATGGCTCTTTTACTTCTCCATGGGCCCTTCTTTTGTCTCATATGCAACCAAACATATATTCGTTAATATTAGATAAATATTAACTCATTTTAGCCAAGATATATCTATTACAAATAACATTAAATGCAATGGGGCCTTTATCACCAATAATTCTAGACCTTTGACATCAATGACAATATTTCCAATACCAAAATTCCATAATAAAATATGCCTCCAGTATACCTCAATCAAAGTAATCCACTTTTGACTGCCCAACCTCCACCTCAAGCCAATCTTCCATCCATTTTCTTGGCACAAGAACTATAATAGAAGAATGATGTAATTTATGCCATCCAATTTGGTAAAAAAACCAAGAGGTTTATGTTGGATGCCATGTGTTCCTACCTATTCAACATGGAGTATTTATAGATACCATTTCCTCTAGGTTACAAACCACCAAAGTTTGATAAATACAAGGGTAAAGGAGACCCTAAGGCCCATTTAACTAAATTCTTTGTTGCTTGTCAGCTAGTGGCTTATAGTGACATATACCTTTGAATTTTATTCCTTAAAGTATAGTAGGACAAGATTTGGAGTGGTTTTTGAAATTGCTAAAGAACTCAGTATCTAATTTTGATGACCTTTAAGACAAGTTTGTGCAACATTTCTCCTACAATCTCGAACATAAGATTTTGTTGGTAGATTTGACCCAAGCTAAATGTAAGGTTGATGAAATTTTCACAAGCTATCTACAATGATGGAGAACACTTGATAACCACTTCACCCATAGTTTATCACACAAGCAATTAGCCACTGTGTTTACCAAGAATTTGCATAATAAGATATCTTAGCATCTAGAGCTGTAGTGTGCACACACTTATAAGGAAATCATAAACAAAAGTTTGCTAATTGAAAAGGCCCTTATTAACAAAGGGATGATTAAGCTTACCTCATTAAATCAAAATCAAAATCAAAAGCAAGGAAATGGCTAAAATTAGAACCAAATCCAAGTCTAAGCTCAAGCATCGACACCAGCCCAAACTAGTAATTATGACAAATCCAAGTAGTTTAACTGAAACAAGAATGTTATTAGAAATGAAGTAACTGAGTCATGACATATCCAAATGATGTAAACATAGTCTACTTAGCCTACATCACAAATGCAAATTACTCCTCAGCCACAACCCATTCAATAAGTGCAGACTTCATAATAGCCTAGAGCAACTCAACAAACACAATAACCTTTGCCTTTGCAAACCCCTCCTCCAAGGAGAAACATGCCTACTCATCACATCTTTAGTGACCTTGGAGAGCCCATTAAAATCATGTTTCTAAAATTAGCCACTGATAATTTGATTAGTTGGATGATTCCAAAACACTATCCTGAGGGCATTTGTTATCCATATTGGTAGACAAAATGAATTTTGTAAATACCATCAAGTTAATGGACATAATTTATGTTTTTGTGTGTAGATCAAGCACCTATTTGAAAATATGTTAAAAAATGAGGAGTTAAAATTAGATAATAGAGTTTCTACATCCAATCAGAACCTGGGTATCTATCAAAACCCTTTTCCAAAACATAATAATAACTAATAACAACAAAAACAATAAAAGCTAAAGAAACAACAACAATATGAACAACAACAACATCAGTGAAATGGATGGAACCAAGGCTATAATTATGCCCACAACCAACAGACTTACCATGTAGTTACACATGACTACAAGAAAATTGTAGGTCATCTTGTGGGAGGTCACATTTCCACCATTATCATCAATCCAAGACCAAGTATTAATCGAATAGGATCATTGCTAACCAATTATAATCAACTAACCTATTTCAGTGGTCCTTCCTTAACCTAGAACCACATAAAAGTGTACCAAAAAAAAGGGATTACTACTTTTGGACCTTATATCGATAACTTTCCATTGCCTCGTGATCACATACACGTACACTAGCAATAGAGACTTATCCTATCTAGCCCCTCACCACCATCATTTACTAACAACAATGGTCCTATATCTAATATCAAGTGTGCCATCACAACTCAACAGTCAAAGATTACCATTATAGGACCAAAACCATCTATTATTACACCCATCCAACCCACTGTTCTGGCTAGGAACAAGCCATATACTACTATAAAAGAAAATATGTTTAATATTATGAAATAAGTTTAAAATATGCCCACATAAATTTACATCTTGGATTTATTACATACGTCAACTATCCAAAATAACATCTTAACATAGTTCCTTGTCCAATCCCAAATTTCAAATGATATAAGCCTAGATAAATTCTAAGCTTTGGTTGGACATCTAGCCCCAGGCCAAAAATTAGCCTTTGACCAAAGTGATACGTCATCCCTTGGCCCTTTACATAACAATCCATTATACATCAAAGTTGTCATAATGTTAAAAGTGAAGCATGTCTTGATAGACAATGGTTTGGGCATAATTATTGTATCTCTAAAGTTCATCAATCTTCTCAGATACACTACAACTCATCTTTAGCCAAAAAATATCAAAATCAAGGCCCACAACAATGAAGATGAGAATCATAAGGCACCATTAGCTTTCTAGTTATTTTTGGGCCATTGACTCATGATACATTATGCCAGGTGTTAGACCTAGACCTATCATACAATTTGATCTTGGGTAGACCTTCGATACATTAAATTTGTGAAATCCATTCAACATTGCATTAGTGTCTCAAGTTCTCTCATTCAGGCATGGAGTTCACCATTCATGGATATTTTCATCCCTACAAACATTGTAAGCATTTAGAGATTGAGTATGAAAGCTATAACTACCATTTTGGCTTGAATTTGGTTCTCAAAAAGGACAAAGGGAAATAAATATATATTGATTTACTAGAGGCTAATTACATCAACCCAAATACCTTTGACTCATCTTTCCAAATGCCACCTTCTAAAATGTCCAATCATTTTTACCATCATAGCTAATGGCAAAAGAGAATATTTGACCCATGGCACATTTCACATTGCCAAGCTTCCATAGAACCCCAAGTCCTATGGAAGACCTAAATCCAAAAAACCATGCATGGATTGGAAAAAAAAAAGGAAAATGCAAATTGCATAGTTTAACTCCTATCATTTTTACACCAACCACTTGCTAAGAACAATGCTTGCTTGTAGATGATGAATCCTAGTTATACAATGACAAACTGGTCAATTACTACTAAATTGCCAAGTATCCCATACCTAACATGATCATGTAGAATCACACCTATCAAGGAGGAGGTCTTCAACCAAATGAAAAAGGATCATTTGAGCCAATCCCAATGACTCAGTAACAAAAGAACTGATGGTCTCAAATTTAAACCATCTGGAGGTGACCCCATGTATCTTATTTGTATTCCTTCACCAATGAATAGTGATAAGGATGTTAGCAGTAAAGCAGAGTTTGATCATAGAATTTATGAAGACCTGGCTAATACCAATATATTTAACACCAATGCCATTTGTACCCTTAGACCAGTTATTTGCCACAATTTGATTTATTTATATCACCTTCAACTTATAACATGGGATCAATAAGAATCTAGAGTCCCTGTATATGAGTTTGAGAATGATGAGGCCTTTTGTGATTTTCTAGGATTAAGAGACAATGTTCTATTGGGAGACTAAAAACAATTAAACTAGATCCTACAACCTATTTTGGAGAATGAGTGAACACCCTTAGCCACAAACAAATAAATAAAACATTGAGGTTCCAAAGTGAAAACCTCTTTGAGGTGATTTTGAACTAGGGTAAAAATAAAGAGAAAGGCTAGTCTTTTGGTGAAAATATATTTTAAGCATCATTAGATGGGGGTGTTCACCTTTCCTCAAACATAGTTTAGGAGACCACCAATGATGAACTTGCCTATGTCTAAGTTTAGTTCTGCTAAACAAGATGCCTTTGACTGAATTATTCAAGGGTTTTCGACAATTTTTTGTGACATGGCCATACTTAACATTGAGAGATTATGATTCATCTTGTCTAGAGGAACTTTAAGACCCATTCCAAATTGAGGACTTTGCCATTGTAGGCCAATTTCAATCATTGCTAACCATTCTGGAAGATGGTTCGACTCTTCTTGTGGTGGAGACTACATAAGTCAACATTAGAACTCTAGATGACCCATAGTGGATCAAATTAGGCACATCCCTCACTAAGGAGGAATGTGAAATATTTATAGCATTTTTTAGGGAATTTATTGACATGTTTAATTGGGCATACTTTGACATGCCAAGTTTGGACCCTACCTTGGTTGTACACCACATTGTTGTACATACTGATGCCAATCCTATGAAGCAAAATTTGTGAAGATCCATCCTTGCATTGTTGTATTAGTAAAGAAAGAGTTGGAAAAACTTGTAGAAATAAGATGCATTCAATAAATTGACTATTCAAAGTGGATCTTAAATGTTGTACTAATTAGCAAGAAGCCAAAAGGAATTAGAATCTTTAATGATTTTAGAGATATAAACAAGGCCTACCCCAAGGATGAATTTTCTCTACCAAACATGGACATGATTGTTGACTCCACAACCGGGTATAAAATACTTTAACTGATGGATGTTTTTTTAGGATATAACTAGATGTAGATTGCACTAAAAGACCAACATAAAATATCATTCATAACTAAATGGAGAATGTGTTATTACCAGGTTATGTCATTTGATCTCAAAAATGTTGGGGCCACATACCAAAGAACCATGATCATTATATTTCATGATATGATGCATGACATTGTTGAAGACTACATCGATGACATATTAGGAAAATCAAAGACCAGGGTTGATCATCTAGCATTACTACGAAGAATTTTTGAGAAACTATGTGAATACAAGGTTAGACTCAATCCTAAGAAGTGTGTTTTTGGTGTTACCTCAGAAAAATTGGTTGGATTTATTGTGTCCCATTAAGGCATTGAAGTTGATCCTACCAAAGTACAAGCCATTACATAGATGCCACCACCATCTAATTTGAAGTAGCTTCATAGTTTACAGGGCAAGATTTAGTCTATCAAATACTTCATTTCTTAGTTAGCCAACAAATGCCATCCATTTACACACTTACTGAAAAAGGGTGTCACATTTCATTGGGATGATGAATGCTAGAGAGCTTTTCAATGTTTGAATGACTATCTTGCAAATCCCCCTATTTTATTGCCACCTATGCTAGGAAAACCATTATTATTGTATATATTTACCACAAACAAATCCCTAGGGGCACTTTTAGCCCAACATTAAAATAATAGAAAAGAACACGCCATTTACTATCTAAACCATATAATGGTTGGGTATGATCACAATTATACACCAATTGAAAAAGCCTATTTAGCTATGGCTTTTATAGCTCATAAACTATGACATTACATGTTAAAAAACAAGACCATAGTTATTTCAAAAGTAGATCTACTTAAGTATCTACTATCAAAAACAACTTTACAAGGGCACATGGCCAAATGGATCATGCTTATAAACAAGTTAGAGATTGAATACATCAACCAGAAGGCCATCAAGGGACAAGTACTTACAGATCAGCTTGTTGAATCTCCCCTTGCAAATATAAAACCTCTAACATTCCAATTCCAAGATGAGTCCATTATGACCATCATTGAAACACCTCTGAAGGAGCAACACTAGAAGCTATATTTTGATGGATCATTACAACACATGGATTAGTGGTAGGCCTATTTTTTATCACACCATATGGTGATATTATCCCTAAATCATTATGTATTAGTTTTCCTTGTACTAAAAACATGGTAGAATATGAAGCACTTGTTTTAGGGCTTCAACAAGAAGTATAATGGAATATTCAACATCTCAAGGTTTATGGTGATTCTCAATTAATCATCAATCAGGTTACAAACCATTTTTAGACCAAGGATGACAAGCTAGTGCCATATAAGGCCATGATTGACATTCTTAAACAAAAAATTATTGACATATAATTTGACCACATACACAGGGCTAGTAACATAATAATGAATGCCATGAACACCATTGGCTCTTTGATTCATCATACTAACAAGGCAAAAGAATATCAATTTCTCATTAAAAATCTTCTAGTGCTAGTTCATGAACCTTCAATCATTACAATGATCTATGATATTGTTGGTCTCATCTCTATATGTTATTTAGACCTTTAGGCATATCTTCATGACCATATTATGCCACCATACCTATACCATAAACAAATTAAGTCCTTTACCCAGCCTACCACATGATATACCTTACTTGGACCAACCCTATACCACCAAAATTTTGATGGAACTTGACTTCCTTGCTTAACTTTGGTAGAATCAACATTAGCATTATGAGAATTTCATGAAGGAGTATGTAGAGCCCACACCAACAAATCCATCCTATCCAAAAATCTCCTATGTACTGGGTATTATTGTCCAACTATGGATGCAGATGTAGTTGTTTACATCAAAAGGTGTGACAAATGTCAAAAACATGCCAATTTGATTCGTGCCCCAACCAAAACACTCAAACCAATGCTTACACCATATCTATTTACTACATGGGGCCTTGATCTCATTGGGAATATTAACCCAACCTCGTTTGATGGCCATAAACACATCCTTACTGCTACCAAATATTTCACTAAGTGGGTTGAAGCTATATCCCTCACTTACATGACTAGCAAGTAAATTTACAAGTTCATATTCAATCATCTCATTTTCTGATATGGTTTCCCATTTGACATTATATCTAATAATGGTGGATCACTTGAAAAAAAGGATGTCAAATCATTATGTGTCAAGTACAAAATTACTCAACATTTTGTTACCACCTATTACCCATAAGCTAATGGCTAGGCATAAGCATCCAAAAAATCCATTATCAACATCCTTAAACAAATTTGCAATGATTCTAATCATGATTGGCACCTTCAAATCTTCCATGCCCTTTGGGCATACCACACTAATTATTGTACCCCAATAGAAGCCACTCCATATTCCCTAGTTTATGGCATTGATCCCATTCTTCCCATTGAGGTTGATTTACCTTATTTTCTCATCTCTTTAAAGCATGTTCTAGACAATGAAGATTATCAATTATCTCACCTACAAGATCTAGAGTTACTTGATGAGAATGCATAGACACAGTCGATAGCCCTCAAGCATACCAAAACCAACTTTGTGGACACTACAACTGGTGGGTCAAACATAGAAAATTTAAACTTGGTGATCTTGTCCTCAAATAAAACCAACATAATACCATGTCCAAGAAGAAACACAAGGTCAAGTTCAAACCTAACTGTATAGGCCCTTATATCATTGTAGGAAATTATGGCTCTGGAGAATACAGGCTCGCTAAACTAGATGGGGATGAACTTGATGATTTGATGAACATTATGCACCTAAAGAATTACTTTTCTTGAGAGACCTAAAATATTATCTATGATGCCCATTTCTATTGTACCATAATATCAACATTCTTCTTTTTACCATATCATTCTATCATATACCATTCTACCATGCCTTTCTTATCAACCATATTTGTTTTAACCCTCCCTACCCAATCCCTTTGACCTTGGTTCTATCTAATTAGGTTCATGATAACTTTTAACAAGAAGATTATGATCAAGTTTCATATTTGATTCAAAAGTCTAGACAATGACCATTTTTGGAATAGTATGATAGTGATTTGGTAGTTGCATCCTTCATTTCTTGTTTTGTTCCATTTATATACTCCTACTTATAATCATCTTTGGTAAAATCAGAGTATCACCATCATGCTACTAATTATTACTGCTTATGTGAAATTTTTTATAAATGACCTATGTCATTATTTACTATTTATAACCACGTTTGGGTAAATTAAGAACAACACTTTTATCATGCCTCAAAGTACCACCTTGCCATGCCTATGTCATATTGTTCCATTTGCCTACTTTTCCTAGTTTGTGAATTCATTGTTACCTAGTTATATTTCTTTGCTATAAGGTAGAACTACAATGAATTGAGGTCCCATCTAGGGAATATGTTGGCAACACTCAATTCATGTTGTCACCCTTTTTCATGCTCTTTCCATTTTGTGATCAATTTTAGTTTGAATGCTCTCACCGTTTTGCAAGTAACCTTTTCCACGCTCTTACCATTTTGAAAGCAATTTTAAGTTTAAATGCTCTCACCATTTTGTGAGTTAGACCATTTGGTATATCATCATTCTCTATCAAGTTGAGATACTTCAAAAATTCTAAAAAACTTTGTAAAGCGATCTAAAAAATCCTAAAAATGACCACGTCAACCATTTTTTTCCCTTAAGTATTTTGGGACCCCTAGCTATTTCATAAGAAACCACTTGTTATTTAGTTTCCCCATCCTTACTAGCCTAACATCCCTTACAATTTTGTGAGTTCATTACCATATTCCTCTACAACATCCATCATGTTTTCATTCATCATTTTTATTCTATCCCATTTCTTAAGAGAACTATAGTTGGCCTAAAGTTTATGTTAGACCTTGCATCCATGGAACTATGTAGGCAATATCCACTTGCCTAGTGCATCTGGAGTCAACTCAACCACCCCCTTCCTTTTATTATCTTCCCCCCATTTTATTTATGTCATTATCTACTATAGTCTAGGGGTATCATCTTTTATTTTATTTGTGTCGTATTGTTTATCCTAGCATTATGATTAACTATTATTTGTTTTTGTTTCATTTTATTATCGTGGTTTTGTTTTACTCTATCTTGCCTCTTGTTTCTTGTTATTTTGTCTTTTTGTTTGTTTGTTTGTTTGTTTGTTTTTTTGTTTTTCCTTGATTCAATCTATGTGCATTCATTGGGTGATTTATTGCGCATTATTCTTGAGTCCATCTATATTTATACGCCAAGATTGTCATCATGGTTTTTATCACCGGTGCATTATTTTTTATTGTTTATTGGATCACGTGTTAGTCCTTATGAATATTTTGGCTAAGTCACCATGGTATTCTATCATGATGCATATCATCAAGTGATAGAACAAAAATTATCTTGGAAAGTCTTACAAGAAATGTGGCCATGATATATCTCTTTGGCACCTAAAAAAATCCTAATTTACCCAACTCATTCTCCATACACAATGTAATTAAATTATCAAAGAATTTTAAACCTTGCTAGTTAGGATGTGCATCTCCATACTAGAAGGTTTCCCAAATTCATCATTTTCATCTATCCCAACTACAGATTCAGTACATAAGCCCCATTATCCAATTTGTGATCATTCTCTCATCATTCAATCGGTGATTATAATCGCCTCTGGGAAAATAATTGTGTACCATCCCATTTGCAATGCCAATGATTATAACCACCTCTGGGTAAATTCTTGTGTATTGTCCCAACTTTAGAGCTAATAATTATAACTGCCTATGGGTAAATCATTGTATTTTGATCTATTTGAAGGTTAATGATTATACCTACCTTTGGGAAAATCATTATATTTCTTCTGCCCAATTGTGGCACATTTTCATTATGATAATGCTTATAATTGCCTTTAGGAAAACCATTATCTCTATCTGTCCAATTAAGGCATGTTTTTATCTTACCAATGATTACAACTACATGTGGGCAAATCATTGTTTTACCCTTTCATGATTATAATTGTCTTTTGGCAAATCATTCTCTTGTTACCCTGATCCTCTTTTTCAATGATTATAACCACCTTTGGAAAAATCATTACCTTTTTTGTTCCACCTATGATGATGATTATAACCATTAGTGGGAAAATTATCTTGTTTTTCTTCCCAACTGGGGCATCTCCATATGCCACTGATTATAACTGCTTATGGGCAAATCAGTCTTTTCCACCTAGTTTATCTTTTTGGTCCCATCATTTCCTCCTTTTGAGGGACCGATCACTGACCCTTTTTTCCAACCACTCCTTCAAGGGGGCATCTATAGTTCATTCATTTTCATTGAAGTCATAGGCATACAAGACCCTTCCATTATTTGAGAATACATTATTATGCCTATAGCTTGTAACACCTTCCCAAATAGCGGCAAACTATAAACACCTAAAACTGGGCACAACTAGACTTCGAATGAAATTTAGACTGATTCCTACCAACCATTACAAATTAAGCTTAAGAATCACTAAACATCCCAAATTTGCTTGTGAATCATTCATCAAATCTAATAACCATGTTGAGACATCTCTAATTGGGGTATTATATCATATGCAGTAATAACCTCTCATGGATTCATGCCTACTCACCTTGTGACATCACAACTATCAATATGACCTATAGATCTATTAAGTAGGGCACTTGCACACTTAAATAAAATATTGAAAGAGCTAATAGGCTAATCAGAATCAATTAAAAATTAGACTAGATTAAATGCCTAGTTGAATTATTCATTTGAAATTAATGAATATCTAAAAAAATAAATTCAAAAATCAAAATATCCTAGCCTTTCATCATTACCTTTATGAGTTGTCAAGCTCTTTGAAAATATCCTAAAATGTCTAATTTTGAGAGCCATGCACAGTAATTTCAAATGATAATTACTTGAAAACTATTAACTCTACTAGAGTTAGTTTTAACTCACCAAGGGTTAGTTTGAACTCATTCTAAGCCTAAACTCAACCTTAACTCATATTAGGTGAGAGTTAATTTCTAAGGCTATAAATACAAGGCCTTGCCTATTGAATTATAGTCTATTTTGGTGTAAATTTATTATGTTCAAATATCTTCAACAAACTCTTTGATGTAGTGTTATAATGCATAAATACCTAGCAAGTAAGGTTACCATGCTCAAATCTTAAGCCAAGCAATCACAAGCCATGGTGCCAAGGAGAGAAAGAGCCAAACAACCTCCATTATAAAATACTTCTTGATGCACAAGCTGAAAAATCCTTTCAACAAATCCATTTGGAGATCCCAAGGAAGGTAAAAGAGTTATTGTCTTTTATGTTTTTGTTGTGCTTTCATTTAGTTTTTTTTACTAAGCTCTCCCTAGTATCTAGGTTAGGAGTATAAGTGTTATTATGTTTATTTGAGTTTCATTGTTTGAACTAATATAATACTAACCTCCCTTATTGGACTCCTTGATCACACATATATCCTTGGAATCACTAAGTGATTTACTACAAACCTATTGGGTTCCAAAAATTAGTTTTGGGCCCACTTTTCATATATTATCAAGAGGATGGCTAGTTTTCATTTTGTACATAGAGGAAGATACTACAAATATCTTGGAAGGTAAGTGGTTCTAGGGCTCATACGTTTTGTTACTAAAACCATGGTACCTATGTTTTGATTTGAGGTTTGAGGCAACCCATGATGTTCCCATCTAGGTCAAATTACTTGGGTTGTCAATTAAATTATGGTTTGATAATTTTCTAAATGATATAAGAAATATGTTGAGTAATACTATTTCAGTGGATTTAGACTATAAATCTAGAATTAATCAATTAGTGGATTTTTTTTGTTGATTTTGAGTTGAAAGAGGGATTTGGTGATGTTTTAAACATAGTAATTGGTGATCTAGTTCATACTCAATAGAATACATAAATGTTCCTTTTCATTGTATGAGATGTCATCAGTATGGGCATGTTGCAATTGTTTATTCTCACCCTTTTTTTAAGCAAGTGTGGAGAAAGAACAGGGTTAATAAATAACCTTGTAGTCTAGGATGGATAGGAAAGATAATATTAACAAAATATTAAATATCAACAAGGAGATAATGATGAAAGTCTGGATGGAGTAAATTTGTTATTAGGGCATTCAATGCTCATGAGGGGTTTGAGGGAGGAAAGGATTTCCAAAGACTAAATCCAAGAGAGAAATTTCATAGGTTTATTAATCACAGTCAACATGAGAAAACTAGAATTATAGTCCAATCATCTCCAAGGTAAGATCAAGAGGTAGCACAAGGAAGGGATGAGAACAAAGGTTCAAAGGATGTGGAAACTATGAACAATCTTGATTTTCCTTTATAAGTGACTAGTGTCTACTAACCTAATGATAAGTTTTTGGAATATAGGCCAAAATGGCCCACCTCAATGAGACGTGTCATAATAACAAGAAATTACACAAGGAAAAATTAGGGGGATGAAAAGGATAATTCCTTCCATAAAATTTCTAATTGGGAGGTCAGAAAGTCAATTTTTTGTCTCAAAGTACATATCTAAAAATAGACTTTTGGGATTACACGCTAGGATGAGAGGTATTAGTAGTTGGATTCATAGATAGAGGCAAACATTGATGTAATTTAAGTTCCAAATTTTTAGAATCAATTTTTGGTGGCACTTTGTTAGGGGGTTTGGAGACTAATACTACAAGGGAGATTGGCTCAACTTTGGTGGGAATAAATTTAAAGTTACATAATTTAAAAAAAATATGATTAAGAAAATAATATAAGGTAGACAACATTTGATAATAGGGGTTCATAGAGTAGGTCAACCCCTTAAGTATGGTTTGTAATTCAAATAATTTCATTAAATATTAGTGGGTTGGGCAGTGATAATAAGAGACTTGATTTATCTAGATTTTTAGAATTAGAAAACAATGATTTATTCATGTTGCAAGAAAATATGGGCAACAAGAAGGTATCAATAGAGAGACTTAGGATACTCCTCAAGGGTTGGGAGTTTATTGATGAGATAAATGGAATTTTAGGACTTGTTATAGGTTGGAGGCCAAATTTGGCCATGACTAGTAAATTTGTAGTGATATCTGGACTATGCACAACATTCAAAAATAAGTTTATGGGCCTTAATTTTATTATGTTGAATGTGTATGGGACTCATGAGGGGAAAAACTCCTATTAGGAGATTTTTTTTACTTTTTATGTTATTAAAGATTAACATGTGATCATTAGAGGTGACCTAAATTTTACTCTAAGTAGGGAAGAGATTTGGGTTTACTTAGCTAGGTTGGATAGGCAGGTGGATTTCTAGTACACTAAATGAAACTTGTAGATTTAGTGTATGTGAAACTAATTGCACTTCTACCCACTTGGAGTAATAATAGATCGGTTAGAGATGGGATGTCCAAAATATTAGATCAATTCCTAGTTTTTACTTTTCTACTATAAAGTGTTCATAAGTTTTGATCTGGGGTTGAGTTGAGTGGAGGCTCGGATCACCATCCAATCTTAATCTAACTTGAACATAAAGATGTAAAGCCTTCGATTCCCATTAAATTTAATCTAGGGTGGTTGGATGAGCATGAGTTATAGGCATTGGTTAAAAGGGAATATAAACATTTTGACTCGTTTTTGGGGGTTTCCACAAGTGAATAATTTGATGTTTCATTAAAATAAGTTAAAGATAAAGTGGTTAATTAACTATTGATCACTATAAAAACAATAATAAAACACTAAAATAAAAAAGGTAGAGATTGTTGATATGTACAATCATAACGATTTTCATCTATTTAGTAGAGATGAACTACAAAAAATTAAGGAATTAGAAGTTAAAAACAATATACTACTAAAAGATCATGAATCTGAGTGGAGAATGAAGAGTTGAGCCACTTGGTTGGAATTTGGTGATGAAAATTTGAAGTTTTTTCACTAATTTTCCAACCATAAAAAATGACAAACCAATATCTGGGAAATGAAGAATGGTGAAGGTGAGATGGTCTGTAACTTTCACTATTTAACAACATTAGGTGTTAAACACTTTGAATCACTATATAAGGAGCCTAAGGGTATAAATATTGTAGGGATAATCAAAGTCACCTCATATTTATAATATTTGGTGACTGATGAATATAATCAATAACTATTTGAAGAGGTCACTAGAGAGGAGTTAATGAGTGTTCCATCCTTATTACGAAAAGACAAGAGCTTGGAGCTTGATAGGGGAACTTTTGAAAATTTTATTGGATTTTAAGACACTTTGGGTAAGGAGATTCAATAGTTTGTTGAAGAGGTGAGGATGAGTGTGAAGGTAAGGGTTTATTTAAATGACAAATTTATTGCACTCATCCCCAAAGTAGACAATCCTGAGACCTTTGATGAGTCCTGAACATTTTCACTTTTTAACTATGTTTACAAGATTATCTCCAAGATCTTAGTTGTTCAACACAAAAAGGTACGAATAGTTTGGGTTTCTCAAAAGAATACATATTAATGAGGATATTAGGACTTCATAAGAGGCACTACACTCCATTATATTTAAGAAGTTTTTAGTCAAGGTAGTTAAATTAGATTTTATTAAAGCTTTTGATAAATCTAGTAAGTTTTGTCTTAGATTATTGATGATCCATGTTGGGTAAATTTAGTCTTCTAGTTGTTAATTAGAACATGGAATGTGTGAAATCTATTTATTTTATAGTTCTCATCAGTGGATCCTCTTTTTCATTTTTCAAACCCACTAGAGGCTTAAGACAAGGTTTTCCACTATCTCGTTACCTATTTTTATTACTATTTGTAGGTCTTTGTAGGTATTTATAAGAAACCATAAGGAGAATTCTTTTATAGAGGATTAAGATCAAGGGAAATGTTTTCCTTACACACCTATTATTTGTGAATGAGGTTTTACTCTTCTTCATAGGAATGATAATAAATGGATATAAATTGTAGTAAATATTGTAGGTGTACAGTGAATCTATTGGTATGGAGATTAATCATCAATAATTATCTATATGTTTTAATGAATTTAGAATAGAGGATAAACATAATCTATTTAACATTTTCAATTTTAATAAGATAGAATTTTAGGAGGGTTTTAAGTATCTTTGATTCATATTAAAACCTAATTATTATGGAAAAAAATTTCGGACTGGTTGTTGAGCAAAGTTGAAAATATAATATTTTTTTGGTGTAATAGATAATAGTCTAAAGGGGGTAGACTTACCTTGGTCAAATATATATTGGAAAAAATTATGGTGTATTGACACTCCCTAGCTCATGTTCCAAAGGGAAGAACATCAAGAAGCTTTGTTTAATTTTATATGGCAAGGGACAAAGGAAAAAAAGGGTTCACATATGTCTAGTTGGAATTTTTTACGAAGCGAAAGGATGAGGGGGGATAGGGTATAAATAATATTCATTATTTTGGAAATTCTTTAGCTACCAAAAGTCTTTAAAATTTGATCGCTAAGGATAATTGTGGAAGAAAATAATATTTTATAAATATGTTGCACCTAATACACTTATTGACTAGATAAGTAGTGATAAGAAGATCAATAAAAATGTATCAAATCAAAAGAAAGCTTTGGTGTTAGCTTTTCCAAATATAGGTAACTATTTATCCTAAAAGGTTGGTAATGTTTCACAAGTTAGAAAAGGAGTTGATGCTATCATGGGCCATGACAATCAAATCTATCTACCCAAATATTTGATTCAATCACTTCATGATAATGGTTATCTCACATTAAATCAAGGAGTAAACTTGGAGACTAATGAAATTTAGTGGCAAGGGTGGTGGCCTTCTAAGGCCTTACGACTTGGAAGTGATATGTTAGTAGCTTGTAACATATTGATATCTAAACTTCATAGACATCAGATCAGACTTAGGGATGAGCCTAATTATGTAGTCTAATCTAATAATAAATTTAAAAGAAATTATTTAGAGAGACTAGGCTATCAGGTCCTTTAGGATACTATTGATGAAGTGAGAATATGGTGGTGGATGAATATTTTCAAGGTCACAATTTTGAAAAATACAATACTATTTATGTGGCTTAGAATTAAAAATAGGGTCTTGACTTAGGTGCTAATACAAAAAATAAATAAACACAGACCAATCATTAATACTCTTTTCATTATAGAGGGGGAATTAACACACATTTATTATGCAATGTTTGTTTACATAATTGTTATGGCGTGAAATAGGACAATGGTTGGGTTTAGGTATTGTTGGTGTTCTATATTTTCACCCTAGCTAAGAAGGGGATTGTTTAGGTCCTCTTACTCAAATCTAGTCCAACATGGGACTAATCCTAGGCTATGGGTATTCTAATAATGGATCAGACCTCTAGAGAAGGCCAACTTCCTTTTGGATCTATCACCTATAATAAACCTAAACTAACACTTGGAAAAGGGAGAGAGACTTTAATAATAGCTTTTGAAAGCATGTAAAAGAGATGATTCACAAATGATTCCATCACTTAAAATCACACAAGACACACTATAAGATGTATTCAAAACCAGAGAAAATCATTCCCACATAAATTTCACAATAAAGCATTGATTAGTTATCAAACTAGCATGAGAGGGTAGATATCCACTTTCAAGCTAGACAAAAAATTGTAAATTGCACTTATAATGACCTATGAGATTTATTAAGCACTTCATGAAGGTGAGAAAACTCAGACATAGACAAGGAACATACATTCACTTAACCACAATACATGAATTCATAAGACACACTTCAATCTAGCTTGAAACATGATGGAATTCAATCTTTATTGCATCAAAAGGTGTTACAATACAAATTTTGGTAGAGTCTGGTCATACAAAAAAAAGAGGGATCCATTTCAAGGCTTGGAAGACTATATTTATAGAAAAAGGAAAGACAAAAAGAGATGTGCATTGAAAGAGGCCCAACCACTTTCGATGGATTAACACCAATTTGAGGATGCTAACTCATAACCTTATTAATAAGGAATAAATTCTATAAAAGAATTGAATGTTCATTGTCCTTATCTATCCACCTGATGTCTTTCTTGGAACTCCATGTCATCTTTACTTGATCTGCTTATGAGGACCAAATCTTCATATCTTAGAACTGACAGATCTATGCTTCGTCTGCTATAGGCTATGGTTTGTCAAGGGTATGGCCATGTCTAAGGATGAGATGCTCCTACATTAATTTCAAATATCTACCCTTATTTTGGAATGAACCTAGGTCTATTATAGAGAAAAACTAATGAAAATATTGGTTTTCCCATAGTCTTAATGTCACCAGATGAAACTTGCTAGGTGTTTCATCTTGATTTGTCAATGAGCCACCACCCTTTTTGTCTATGCTAGGTCTAAAATACTTATTTTATTTCTATGGATCTTGAATGGCAATGTTTGGTCCCACTAGTTCAGCCTAAATCATGCTTGAGCTTTGGTTCCTTTGTATTTACTCACCTAGGTCAAAAACTACTCCATCAACTTCCATCAAAAATGTCTGTGCTTGCCTTTTTTGATTATTATCAAAAACTGACTAAACCTATTGACATTTTGACCCATCTAGTACCATTGATCTTGATTGGTATTAATTAACATTTATCATTGATCTCTAGCCAGTCTAACATGTTGTTAACACTTGTCATGCACACATTTACCTTTGAGATTTACTAACCCTTTTGACCCTCCACTCATTGTTGATCTTGATTAGTATGAATGAACTCAAGTAATTAGATCTGCTTGAACCCAATACCCTATCAGTGACCATTCATCAATGGATCTTCTATACAACTAAACACTGATCATTGATCTCCAATTTTTGAAATCAAATGGCTACTTCATGAGGCTTTACTTTAACTTCTATGTGCATATATTTGATGTCCATATGACCATATACAAGATTTTTTAAATCAAATGGCTATTTTTCATAGCCTTAATTTGATGTTTGCATGAATGTCTTATTGACTTATTAACCTTATGCATGTTGTTAGATCTTTCTCAAGATTAAATGTAGACTGTTGATCTTGGACCTATTTGAATACAAATGACTATATGTTTCAGATTAAACTTTGATGTTTGTGTGAACATTATTGATGTTCATGAAACTGTCACTACATATTTGAAAACCAATGGTCATTTTCTATGTTTGAATTTGATACTTACGTACTCATCATTTCTCTACTGGATCAACTTTATTAAAAGAAACAATTTTTTTGGACCTATTGCATCAGAAAATTTGTCTCAAAACTATTTCCTCGGTCATTTTATCTTGGTCACTTTCCTTGAAAGAAACGAGTCTTCAAAACTTTTGTTTTGAATAATTTATCCAAAAAAATCAAGTCTATGGGATTTTCATTCTAAAAAATTTGTCCAAAATAAATAAGACTTATCTTTTTTGTATTAGACATTTTGTCTGAAAGAAATTGGTCTTCAAGGAAATTATAATGGAATAATTTTACCAAAAGAAATACTTATGCCTCGAACATTTTTCTGAAATAATTAAGACTTATTACAATAAAATCTTGGAATATTTATTAAGAAAAGACTTAGCAAAAAGGTTTTGCACTTAACTTTTTAAAGCCTAAAGGCTCTTTTGAACTTGTGCTTGAACTTTGATGCTCAAATGAATTTCCAATGCTTGTGCAACTTGTCCTTGACTTTTGATCTACTTGGTTTCATGAAACCTGCTCAAGAACCTTCTCTTTGATCTATAGATCTGTCCCCTAAATATTGACAAAAATACATTTTAACTTGTCCATCCAAAAAAATTGTTTAAACCTTGATCCATACTAGATCTTCAGGACACTGCACTGCATTTAGGAAATTTTGCTATGTAGGCCAAAATTGGCTAATATCTTTGGTGACTCAGCTAGGTAGCATGCTTATTATACCTGAGAACTTAGACCATTTACATGATACATGGACCATTTACATATAATACATTTATTCCATGACTACAAAAAACCTCTTGAATAAAAAGACAAAAGAATTCCACTAAAATAGGGAAGGAAACAAAATAAAAAAGGGAAACTAACCTATCAAAAAAATGTGAAAACAAGGCACTTATTTGGGATAAAATAGAAATAAACTAATGTGTCAGAAAATAACACTTGGAGAAAAGTAAATAAACTATGTACAAGGAACTTAGATTCTTTAATATCAATGTTTCAAATGTATCCCATTGACTGGGATAGGAAGTTCCTTGCCATCCATCTTTGCAAGCTGAAAAGCATTGTGGTATTTGTAGCAGGAGATTGTATATGGACCACACCAAAGAGAATCAAATTTCATGTGTCTTCCTCGATTAGCTCTGTCCTCATCCCACTTGAGGACCAAATATCCTTCTTGAAAACTTCTTGAAGATGTTTCTTTGTTAAAATATCTCTTTATCATTACTTGATGGGCCTCCATAACGAATATAGTCTGATGCCTTATCTCTTCTAGATCCATGAGCTCATCATATCTTATTTCCATTAGCTCATTCTCTAAATCTCAAGTTGATGCATTAATTCCAAAGCAAGGAATTATAGAGAAATAGGCATTATTGCTTCCTTAACATATACTAACTTGTATGGAGAATTGAAAATTAACCTCTTATAGGTGATCATGTTAGCCCATAGAGCTGACTTCAATTTGAGATGCCATGACCTTTGATTGTCTTCAATAGTCCTCCTGATGATCTTTAGCGAATTCTTGTTAGTGGACTCAACAAGTCTATTGCCTTGTGGGTAATAGTTTGATGAGGTATCGAGAAAAAAATATGTTGAACTACCCACTAGCTGATCTTAGACCCTATAAAATCCATAACATTATCAAAAATGATGGTTGAAGGGACTCTAAATCTGGTAAGAAAACCTTCAAAAAAGTCCAAAATATTGGTTTCATTGGCTTCTTTTAATGCTAATTCTTCTATCCACCTAGTAAAATAATCTATGGTATAGGATTCATTTGTTTTCTGAGATTGAAGGGGGGTTAATGAAACCAATAAAGTCTAATCCCCATTGTATAAATGGTTGATTCACTAAAATTGGTTGGAAAGGTAAGGCTGCAAGCTTAATTTTTCAACAAACATAACACATTGTCTACATTTCCTAATCCATGCATGATAGTCTCCAAATATACTTGGCCAGTAATACCCACTTCTCATGATCTTATGGGATGTGATCCTTGATAAATAATGACCTCCACCATGTCCATTATGAAATTGATCAAGCAGTCTCTATGTTTGACCTGGCTCTATGCATCTTAGCAATATGCTATTGATATCATTTTTGAACAAAGCACTCTCAACAAGGATAAAAGGAATTGAATGCAATCTAAAATATCTCCTCTTTGAAGGGGTTAGGTGAGAAGGATAAACACCATCTTATAAGTATCTTACCATATCTTGAAATTAGTTAGAAGGTGAGGTGTGATCATTTGTAACTTCTTCATCATTTGACACCATAATCACCTCACAAGTTTCTTGCAAGTATTGGGGTAGATGTTCACAAATTCATTCACCTCTAATCAACTTCATGACCTTGATCTCAAAATACTATTTCACGACTTTGGTTATTCAACCAGCTCTTTTTTCATTTATATCCTTGTTCAAGAGGAAATCCTTGACATTTGGATGTGCAACCATCCAATATATCTTATTATTGGATAAAAAGTACCTACACTTGTTAAGAGACATTATAACTGAAAATACATGCTTCTAAAAAAAAGAGTACCTTATTTCATACTCTTCTAAGCCTTGTCTAAATAAGGCTATTAGCTGCTTTTAAGTCTCTTTATTCTACTGTATGATAATACTTGAAATAGTGTCAATATTATCATAGGTGTAAAATAAGATATCATTTGTGAAATGAAGGTTCAAGAGCGTAGGAACACTAGCTATAGCTTTATTTATCTCATCAAAGCTTCTTACTCCTTTGGACCAGCTAAAACTTTGACCCTTCTTTAGCATAGCTGTGAGTGGCTTAGGTAAAGTAACAAAATCTGAAATGTATCTTTTTATGAAATTGATCTTCCCTAAAAATATTTGTAAGGATTTCATGTGTTTAGGCAAGGAGAGTGAAATAATTGAATCTATCATATCATGATCTATACTCATATTGTTGACCATTTTTTCCCCACAGGCCAAAATGAGTTGACCCCCTATAGTCAACATATTGTATAGGGGCTTTTTATAATGTTATAGGGTATGTTGTAGCTCATCTAGCATCATTCCATATGCCATTCTAGTTTAGTCATAGTCTAGCTTGGTCCTTGTGTCATTTGGTGTTTAAGGGACCACTTTAGAGTCATTTTATACAAATGGTATGTCTTCGTGGTGATCAATGCAGTTAGGGCATGGATAAGGTTGCTAATGGATGAGAAGATGGAGAGTGATGTAGAGACCCTATGGGATTATAATAGTGATTAAAATGACTTAAGAACCTCCTAGTTTTCATTTGGTTCTTCATTGTGTTCATCTATGCATCTTGGGTCTAGTGGCAGAATTTCTAAGTAGGCACTTTGATGACATCACATTTATCATGTGTGGACAAGTCAAGAGGAATTGGTCATATGGGTTTGTTTAATTTTATACCAAGCTCATATGTGTCAAATCTCAAGTTATTCATCAAAACATAAATGGAGTTATACATGTGCAAATTTGGGCTCCCATATATTTATGCTAAGTTTCCCATAGTCATTTGAGCTCAACCGTTGTGAGACATCATGCAGAAGTAGTTATGAACTAGCCTTATTAAACTTTGAATATATTCAATTGAGAATCTCTCAGGACTATCACATCAAATGGGTTTATCCTTTTTGGAAATAATATCATCTCCTAAAAATTAGGGACCTCCATATTTATTGCACTTCAAGATCCAATCTTTCAAAGTTGGTTAAAAAACATAAGATGTTTATGCGAACGTCAAGTTAATGTTCAAGAAAAAATCTACCTGTGATTAAATTTAATGTTCTACAGGACACCAATCATGTTCTATGGAATGATGAATGACATTCATGTGAATGTCAAATTTAAGGACAAAACAAAATAGTCCTTTTGAGCTCAATTTTGATGGTCACGTGAATGTCAATGGTGGTCACATAAACATTAAAAGATGTCCTGTAGACTATCAATTATAAGACCATGAACTAGCTATTGGATTTCAAACTATGGGTCTTGACAAGATCAACAACCCATGCTTCATCATACATAGATGATCTAATGGCACAAGATGAGTTAAAAATTTAGATAGCTCGAGAGATTGACACATGGCATAAGTGCATAAGCTGACAGACTCATAGTAGAATCTTGAAGATTAATGCATGTTTGACACATGGTGTAATTGAGGACAAGGTTGATAATTTAAAAGGTAGATCCAAGTGCTCATATTTGTTTAGACCTAGAAAATCCAATAGAGTGAGCTGATTCAAAGTGATGGGCCAAGTTGAGCATCGATAACTAATGAAAACTAAAGTTGAGGACAAAGGCGATCTTAGGATTTTTTATGAACGTTGAGAAGCTGTTTTGGACCATGGACAAAAAGTTTTTTTAGGGTCTTCCCAACACCATTGAAGCTCATTCAAGTGCCATGGAGTGGTCAAGATGATGTAGTCAGGTACAAAGAACATACATGGTCCATCTTTTAAGTAGCATTATCTGGTGACTATGTTCGCCATTCTAAAATAAGGGTCCATGCATCTATAAAAACTTGACTCCTATAATAATATAATGACTATAGGAAAACCAATAGTTTGAGATTGGTTTTCCATCTATAGTGGACCCATGAGTAGAAGAAGCAGTTCAAGTATGATCTAGGTGAAGCAAGAGCTAGCATTTTTATGGGTGCCATGAAGGTATACACGTAGGCCCCAACGATCTCATATATATGACCAACTACATAAAAAATACCTTTCTCTCCACTTTGGTATGAATCAACAATCTAGTCATGGATATTTTAGCATTAGGATAAATCTTTAACCACTTGATCCTACCATCGAAACCATCAGGGAGCATCAAGAGGAGAATGATGTAGCTATGCAACCACTTAAGTTGACCTAGATAAATCAAATGGTTTGAATGAGCATATTTGTATAGGTAGTTGTAATTGTGGTTCAATTTTTTGAACTGATTAATTCCCCTTTTGAACACCAAGGCCCCCTTTCTCTTGCAGTCTTTATTATATAAGTATAGCTCTTGAGCTATTGTAAAGAAGTTCCACACCATGTATGGTGAAGACCTACTAGACTGATGTTATATTTTCCCTTTGAACATTAATATAAGTTTTTATTTTTTTATTTTTGAACAATTGTCTAACTTTCAAGTGATGTATGGTGATGAGAAGTGATAACTCTTTATCCTTCCTTCCCTTATCCTTTCATGTCTAAGCAAGAGTTCTTAATCTAATAGGTCATATAGAGTGTAGTCTAGCGTGTAAATTCTCTTTAAGTGTATGCTTGTTCTCAGAGTGTGAAATCTACCCTCTAGCTCATTTTCCTTGTATTTTTTCTCACACATCACCTCTATATTCAAATACTCATGTTAGAACCCATTGAGACTTAGAGACCAACTTGTATACTTTATTTCATTATGGTAGAAAATATGATGGTCATGTGTGTTGGTTGAATATTTTGTCGATCAGTGTACTGATAAACAAAATAGGTCTGATCAGCCAAATTAGGAAGATTAGTCATCCAAATGTGTAGTTTTACCACATCAAAAAAACACTGATCTCTCCTCTCATCAAGGGGAGGTTCCCTGTAGGTATGCTATATATATATATATATATATATATATATATATATATATATATATATAAACAAAAAATAATACTCATGGGTAGGACAAACCATCCATCTCTTTTTCTTCAGAGATGATGCACGTAGATCAAAGGAAAAACTCAGGGGAAATGATAGACAATACTCCTCTTCTTTCAAAAGTACTATTCAGCAAACCACAAGAATACTCCTGGTAGTAACAACAAAATGTAGCAAAGGATGTAATAACTAGCAAATTGAGATGCAACACAAAGTCTTCACCTGGATTGCTCAAGAGTAAGATACAAAGGACAATGAGGGCACAAAGTTACCTCAAGGTCCTTTACACAGAAATGAAAAGAAAACACACTAAAGGCAATTATGGGGGCACAAAGTCTCTCCACAGTTGACTCTTTAGGACACCTTCTTGACTGCTATCACTAATTTTGCTTGTTGAATTAAAGGAATAGAAGATATATTGAAGAAAAAGACATAAGAACAATTTCCTCAATAATAGAGATATTACAACACAAAGTCTGAAAAACCACTTGCTTTCTTATTCTAGTAACAAAATATGATCGGCAATCTGAGCTCAAAGTCTCAGTAATGCCTTACAATTTGGGCAGAGTTTCCTTCTAATTGTCAAAAAAGAGATCCTTATTACAATAGAAGAAAGTCCCTTATATAGCCTCTTCAAGAAGGACTCGAGAACAATAAATACATCATTTTACGTTGGAATCTGTTAAGAAGACATGCTGGAGCTTAAGGGCTTTTTACCCATTTGATTTTATCAATGCAAGGAAACAAGTCGTGCTTATTAAATGTTTGCAACTTTCAATGTCCACTTGGCGATATGATCTTATCTTCATCATTCCTCCTTTTCCAGTTAATTGAATCATGTTCTAGATTTAGTTTGATATTATGTTCCTTCTCTACTTTTTGCTAGTCTTGGCCTTGAAATATGTGAATGTATTCTGGTCTATATGTTCAAAGGATCAACAGCTAGTTCACTATGTTGGATTTGACATTTTTGGGCGCGTCACTCCTTTGTCCTCTTTTGGCTTTTCTATTTGGCACTTTTCCAGATTGAACTTTCCCTTTCGGGCCTTAAGAAATGACCCATTTTGAGTCAATAAGAGCCTCTCGTAAGGGTATCTACCCTTTGGGTAGTCTTTGAATGGCCTTTGAGCTTCTTCAGGAAACTCTTTGAACTTTGGCGATGAACCAACTATTGAACCGTTCCATTGAACCACGGCTTTGAACCATGTGTTTGAACTAACCATTGAACCAAGGCTTTGAACCAACCATTGAACCAAGACGTTGAACCAATTGTTGGACCAAAGAATGAACCAAATGTTGAACCTGCTGCTGATACTTGCCGATGGAAATTTTTGCAAAAGTCGTGAAGCCCGTTGAACTTGTAGAAATGAGCCTATTTACAGAGTCCATAGATTTAAGCCTACAGAGTCCATAGATTTCTAAAAAGATTGAAAAAATAAGAATTTGAATGCCCAAGACAAATTTTGGAAAGGGAAGAGATAATTTTTGTCTGTAGGACCAAAATAATTCAAATGTTGTCCCAAAAATAGCTGATATTTTTGGGGGACAACAATGTGGAAGATAATCTTGGTTCATCACCTCCTTTAGATTAAGTTTAATTTATGCATGTTATAACTCTTCCCCCCATAAATATGTAGTATTTTAAGTGACAAACATTACATGATACATTCAAGGAGCTAGCCCTTGAACCTAGAGGCTCATTTCTAATATAAGTACACCCACATAACTAGAAATATTCTTATGTTTCCCAAATATAGGAGAAGCCTAAATAACCTCTTATAGGGTGCAAGATTTGGTGATAACAATTCTAACACACTTGGTGGGATCCATTATCTTCAAGACAACTTGTCAAGGTGAATGTTGGTCTTGACAAACACCAACTATAAACTAGTGTGCTACCTAGTATTTGGTGACTCCTCAAAGTAAATATAGTTTTAGACCATTATTTTGTTATAAAATTATCCCTATAATTCATGGTCCTCACTAGTTCATCCTCTGCTAGACCATTCAAACCCATTCAACCTAAGATCCCTCATACAATTTAGTATCCACAACCTAATCTGCCCTTTGAAGAATGAGTAAATTTTGCTAGAGAGGAAGAGGTTGAAGAAGTAGACATGTCTAGATCTTATGGTTTCCCCACCTTCAAAACTAATAGTCCCATTCAAATTCATGCATATTGATGCCATCCCTCCCAATGTCACAAAAGGTGTGCCCACATTCAATGGTGAGAGTCATATCACACCTAGTGAGTAGATTAGAGATGTCTCTAACTTTTGTAGTTTCCATAATATTGTCTAAGAAAACATTGCCATTAGTCTCCTTTCCATATACCTTAAAGGGAAGGCTCTTGATTGGTAAAGGACTCTAGAAGGTGGATGCATCACAACATGGGATGAGTTTGGAGTGTTATTGACTTCCATATTTAGGAATGAAAGTGACCATGCATCTCTCATTCATCATCTCAATGTGATAAAAAGAAGGCCCAATGGGATAATGCATGACTTCAATGAAAGGTTTCAGAAGACTTGGCATAAGTTACCTCCTCCCATGAGACCACTTGCTAGTTTTGTGTTCCCTACTTACTTGAAAGCCATTAGGATTGAAATTGATTGCATGCTTCAATCTATGGGAGGTTCTACCCTCCCTAAAGCATATGAGCTTGTTATCAAAGCTGAGAATAGTCTCATCCAAGCTATAATATTAGCACCTAAATTATGTATGCCTCCATTATCTCATACTTTTGCTGACACTTCAAATGTGTCTCAAACTCCTAATGTTTATACCAAGCCTGGAGTAGCTCCTAAGGAAAAGGATAATGTCATGGACAAAGATGAAAAAATTTAGAGGCTAAAAGCTCAACTTAGGTAAGCTAACATACAAAAATATGCCTGTTAGAAACCTTACCCCTATCAACAATAATATAGAAGAGGGAGAGGCTAATGGCAACCTAATCCCAACAGGCCTACTAATACATAAAATCCTAGCTCTACCACTAATGCAAGAGATATGGTACCAATTCATAGCAATTTGGTGTAGGTAAAAGATTGGAAACAAGACCAATTCATGGATGAAAATCAAAATGGAGAGAAAGCTCTGGTGTCTCAAAGGGTAGTTACTTCCCTCCAATCAATTGAATATGAGGTGATGATGCAAGCTAATGAGGATTGGCAAACTCAAGGAGAGACCTTCACTAACTTTCAAGCTAAAGATGCTTTTGTGCTAAATAAAGGAGCCTCTATTGTAGACAATATGAGGTCTAAGAAGAGATCTCTAGGGGGTGACAACAACATGCCTATAGGCTCATCTAATCCTCCTATAAGTCAATAGGACACAGCCACAAGTGTGACCATTCCAAAGGCTTTTACACCTCCAACAAGTCAAAATGTGGTAAGGTATACCCCTATCCCTCAAGTTCCAAGTATTTATCTACCTACAAGAGCCCAAGAGAAAGTAGGTATATCTTATTTAAACATTAAAGATTCTTTGAAGATTAATAAAACATCTATTTCCCTTTGGGATGTTTTACATATGCCTAGTTAGAAGGAACTCCTCCAAAATTAGTTATTTGTTATCCCTGCTAGTGTCTCACCCTCAAATCAAAGTCAAATTCATGTTGTCCTTAAAAGTGTCCCTAGTACCATTTTTGAACCATCCACTAGGGTGAAGAAACCTCTGCCATTCTATCTCACTCTCATAGAAGGTGACAAGCTAGTCCATAATTGCAAAGTGGATAGTGGAGCTTCAACTTCAGTCATGCCCAAGGTAGTAACTGACACAATGGGTTTGAAATATGAGCCTCATAGTAAAGGATTTCTCCAGCTAGATGGTACCCCTACCAAAACCATAGGACTGATCAAAATCTTGAAGGTTTTCCTACATGATTATCTCAAGACATAGTTGTTGTTGATTTCCCAACCCACTTTGCAATCTGCCTATCAAGGGACTTTAATACCAACATTGGTGGATATATTTGAATTGATTTTTCCTTCTTAGCCTTCAAGATAAGGTATGGGATTGAGGTGATAATTGAGACACATCCTCTTTTAATGTTTCATATCAAACCTTACATCGAGACAAGTTTTAATTTGAATTGTGTTATTCATGAAGAAAAAGGATTCTATTTCAAATGATGGGACTTATTCCAAGCTTGAAGGAATTGTAGATTTGTTTCTTGATGAATATGGTACTAGTAATTATGAGTAGTATCCATATGCTTTCATGGAGGAAATTGATCTAGGTACATATTGTATACATGGAGAAGGAATAGAAACACCTCTACTCACCAAGGAAGAGGGCAAAGATGATAAACTATGGAAGATATTTTTTGATGGTTTAAGAAGTAAAATTGGTGTAGGGGATGGTGATATGTTGGTATATCAAACCAAATAACAATATTATGCTTCATATATATTTCATTTCAGTTGCACTTACAATGTGGCTGAGTATGAAGGTTTGCTTCATGACCTTCAATGGGAAAGGAGAAAAGGGGTCAAGAACTTGCAAGTGTATGGAGACAGTGAGTTGGTTGTGCACTAGGTGAGGAAGGTGGTTTATGTCAAGAACCATTTTATTAAGTCATATAGGCATCAGGTATGGGACTTTCTTGAAGAATTTAATGCATTCAACATTTACTTGGTCCCAAGGGAGCAAAATAGTCACGCTGATAGACTAGCTACCATAGGATCCCAGTTTGACACTCTAACTACCATAAAGGAGGAAGGAAAGTAGTCTTATATTAAGATCATTATCATACCTTTTGTACCTAATAATTAAGTCTCTTGGAAAGTGTTTTATAGTGATAAATACATTGCATGATTCTTGCAAAATGAGGATGTGTTTTCTTCAAAAAATCAAGGGAGACTCCAAGAACAGTTGGGTGACTAGATTTTGAAACTAAAGACCAATAAGATACCTAAGGGTTTAGTGACCTTAGAAAGTATATTTAATGATAATGATCAGAAGAGGAAAGATAAAGTGAGTATATCTACGAAGGATGATAATTATGAAAGGGTCTTAATCTTTAAAGATAAACTCCTCAAATGAGGCAAGGTATGTTCTACATTGGAAAAGCAAGCATTCATTGAGCTATGTAGAGATTTTCATGATATCTTTGCTTGGGAATATAAGGACCTCAAGGGATTTGATCCTAGTCTAGAACACCATAAAATTGAGTTGGAACTAGGAGTTAAACCAATTAGATAAAAGAAAATACCCATCAACCCCAGGGTTGAGCAACTCATGAGGATGGATCTCACCAAGCTCCTTGAATCTAAGATAATATTTCCCATCAAGAATTCAACATGGGTGGATAACCTTATGCTTTTTATAAATAATAATTTGGAGATAAGGCTTTGTGTATACTTTAGAAATCTTAATTGAGTGTCACTCAAAGATCACTATCCTCTACCCTCGCTGGAGCGAATTCTTTAGATTGTTTCAGGTTCTCAGTGTTTCTCTCTACTAGATGGTTATTCAGGATACAATTAGATTTTAGTCAATGAAGATGATCATTTCAAGACAACCTTCACTAAAAAATGGGGAACCTTTGCTTATAGGAAGATTCTTTTTTATTTGTCCAATGTCGGTGCCACTTTTTAGAGAGCAATGGATATGGGCTTAAAGGTTTAATCAATGATTTGGTATTGGTTTATCTATATGATATAATAGTATTTTATAAGGATGTAGATGAACACATTCAAAATTTAAGGTAAGTGTTTGAAAGATGCAGTCAATATGGGGTATCCCTTAACCCAAATGAGTACATATTTGTTGTTCATGAAGGTAAGCTCTTGGGACATATTTTTTCCAGGAATGGTCTAAATATTGATCTTAAGAGGATAGAGGATATCCTAGGTTTATCATTTCCATTGCATAAGAAAGGTCTTAAAAGTTTATTGTGAAAAATAAATTTCATAAGAAGATTCATACTTGGTTTTGCATCTTTAGTAAAACCTATCACAAATATGCTTAAGAAGAACCAGGTCTTCTATTGGACCAAAGAAGGTAAGAGCAATTTTGAGTCCATAAAGAAAGCAATTTCAAAAGCTCCCACATTTGTGAATCTATATTTTACTAAAGACTTCATGTTGTATTAGTTTACTAACCTTGATACTATCTCAGCGATGCCGATGCAGAAGAATAATGAGGGTGTGGAGTAACCAATTGCATTCTTTAATCAAGGTTTAGAAGATTACAAAGTCAAATACACCTTTATGGAGAAATAGGTCCTTACTATTGTAAGAGGACTAAAGAAGTTTAGACATATGGTGTCAAATAACAAGATTCAGGTTATGGTCTCTCATCCCAACACCAAGGAGTTTTTTTGAGCAGGGATCTCAGTGAAAAATGGGTAGGGTAGATCACTAGGGTGATGGAGTATGATGTTAATATGAAAGTGACAAAAATGGTAAGGGGAAAAGGCCTCTATGAGCATCTAGATTTTGATCTTCATGAATCAAAAGAGGAAGCTCTAGTTAACCATGAGTGTCCCCAACCAACTGGTTCATTACCTCTAAAAAATTGGACACAAAACATGATTAGATTTCTACAAAATGGTGAGTACCCCAATAATATGAATAGATCATAAAGGAAGTAATTTAGATTGTAATCTAGACCCTTTTATCTTGTGGATGGCATGCTATTTAGGAGAGGCATCAATGGTGTGTTGTTGAAATGCATTGACAATGACCAATTTGGAGAGTTGCTTGAAAAGTTCCATGATGCCATTTCTCTCCAAGGACCATAACCACCAAATCATGAGTGCTAGCTATTATTGGCCCAACCTCTTCAAGGATTGCCACACTTGGGTGAGAAGGTGTGGATAATGTGCCTTCTTTATAGGAAATCAAAAGCTTTCAGCTCATCCTTTGAAACCTATCCAAGTGGACCAACCTTTCATGCAATGGAGTCTTGAATTAATTGGCATGATAAACCCCCATCAAGTATTGGTCATAAATGGATACTCACAACAACTAACTATTTTACCAAATGGGTTGAGGCAGTAGCATTGAAGGAGGCTAATGAGAGTGCCATCTTGGATTTCTATGAGAGCATCATAACAAGGTTTGACACCACCTCTACTATCATTTTAGATAATTCTCTTACTTTTATGGGTGCTAAAATAACTGATTAGGCAATTAATAATGGCATATTTTTGAGCAATTCATCCAATTATTACCCTCAAGGTAATGGGTTGGCTGAATCTACCAACAAGAACCTAATAAGAATCATTAAGATAACCTTGGAGCATAACCAAAGAGCTTGACACATTAAACTGAAGATAACCTTATGGGTTGATAGGATAATTCCTAAGAGGTTAATAGGGAATTATCCTTTTGTCCTTATTTATGGAAGGGAAACTAGGTTGTCTATATCTCAAGAGATGATAGCCTTAGAATTAGCACACCAACTAGAGTTTCTTGAGAGAACTCCCATGGAAGTGATATTGACAAAAGTAATGGAGTTGCAAGAGACTAGAGGTAAGGCTCATCAAAACATGGAGCATCACCAAGTCCTGATGAAGAGGTATTTTGATAAGAAGGCAATTCCAAAATCATTTTAATAATGTGACATAGTCTTGAAATGGGATGAATATAGAGCAAAGTCAGGAAGGCATACTAAATTTTATACCCTATGGAGTGGACCGCATGTCATCACCAAGTGTAAGCAAAGTAAATTCTTTCAGTTAGAAAACATGAATGGAGAAGAACTATCTATCCCTATGAATGGGATACACTTAAAACCCTACCATTGATAACTAAAGGTCAATCTTATAAATATTAGGTTAGGCGTGTGTTTATTTTCTTATTCTGTTATGTCACAATAAGTACTTTCAAGCACATGTGTTTTTTGCTTAGTTCCTTGTTTTGTGTTTGGTTCATATTTTTTTCTATTGTTTGGTGTGTTGTTCAAATTAGTTTATATGTCCAACCTATATACTCATAAATTCATATCCCAATGGATAGGATTAAGCAACCGGTCATGACATAGCAAGCATGATACCCTTGGGAAACCACCAATAATGTCGACCATTTTTTCCCCACAGGCCAAAATGAGTCGACCCCTTATAGTCAAAATCTTATACAAGGGATTTTTATAATGTTATAGGGTATGATACATATCATCTAGTGTCATTCCTTATTCCATTCTAGTTTAGTCATAGTCTAGCTTGGTCCTTGTGTCATTTGGTGTCTAAGGGACCAATTTAGAGTTATTTTATGTAAGTGATATGTATTCATGGTGATCAATGCAGTTGCAGCATGGATAAGGTTGCTAATGGATGAGAAGATGGAGAGTGTTATAGAGACATTATGAGATGATAAGAGTGATTGGAATGACTTAGGAAGCTCTTGGTTTTCATCTAATTCTTCATTGTGTTCATCTAGGCATCTTGGGTCTGTGGTAAATTTTTTGAGTAGGCACTTTGTTGACATCACATTTACCATGTGTAGACAAGTGAAGAGGAATTGGTCATATGGGTTTATTCACTTTTATACCAAGATCATATGTGTAAAATATTAGGTCCTCCACCAAAACTCAAATGGAGTTATACATGTGCAAAGTTAGGTTCCCAGGCATTTCTACTAATTTTCCCATACTTAGTCATTTGAGCTCAGTCGTCACGGGACATCATGCAGAAGAAGTTATGAACCAACCTTATTAAACTTTGAATATATTAAACTAAGAAGATCTCAATACCATCACATCAAATGGGTTCATCCTTTTTGGAGCTAAGATCATCTCCTACAAATTTGGTACCTCCATGTTTCTCATGCTTCAAGATCTAAGCTTTTAAAGTTGGTAAAAAACATATGTTTGTGCAAACATCAAGTTAATGCTCAAGTGAAAATCTACCTATGATTAAATTTGACATTCTGTGAGACATCAATCATGTTCTAAAGAATGATGAATGATGGTCACATGAACATCAAATTTAAAGACAAATCGAGATAGTCCTTTTGAGCTTAAATTTGACAGTCGTGTAAACATCAATAATGGTCACAAAAATGTTAAAAGACATCTCGTAGACTATCAATTTTAATACCATGAACTAGCTATTGGATTTCAAACTATGGGTCCCAACAAGATCAATGTCCCATGATTCATCATACATAAATGATTCAATGGCATGAGATGAGTCAAATGGTTAGATAGTTCAAGAGATCAACACATGGCATAAGCTGGCAAACTGATAGTAGGATCTTAAATATTAATGTGCATTTGACATGTGGCATAAGTGAGGAGGTAAAAAGAATATACAGGGTCTATATTTTAAGTAGAATTATCTGGTGACTATGTTTTTCATTCTAAAATAAGGGTACATACATCTATAAACCCTTCACTCCTACAATAATATAATGATTATAGGAAAACCAATAGTCTGAGATTGGTTTTCCATCTATAGTGGAACCATGAGAAGAAGACCCAGTTCAAGCATGATCTGGGTGAAACAAGAGTTGGTATTCTGATGGTTGCCATAAAGGCATAAATGTAGGCCTAAGGTCTTATCTCCAAGACCAACTACATGAAAAAGACCTTTCTCTCCACTTTGATACACATCAACAAACCAGTCATGGGTGGTTTAGCATTAGGACAAATATCTAACCACTTGATCCTACCATTACAACCATGAAGGAGGATCAAGGGGGAAATGATGTAGCTGTGCAAACACTTATGCTGACCTAGATCAATCAAATGGTATGAATGAGCATATTTGTATAGGCAATTATAATTATAGTTCAAATTTTTGAATTGATTGATTCCCCTTTTGAGTGCCAAGGCCCCATTTCTCTTACAACCTTTCTTCTATAAGTATAGCTCTTGAGCTATTGTAAAAAAGTTACACACCATGTATGGTGAATCCTTACTAGACTGATGTTATATTTTCCCTTTGAACAATAATAAAAGTTTGTTTTCTAAGTTTTGAAAAATTGTCTAAGTCTACAAGTGATGTATGGTGATGAGAAGTGATAACTCGCTATCCTTCCTTCCCTTATCCTTTCATGTCTGAGCAAGAGTTCTTAATCTAATAGGTCATATAGAGTGTAGTCTAGTGTATAAAGTCTCTTCAAGTGTATGTTTATTATCGAATTGTGTAATCTACCCTTTGGCTTATTTTCCTTGTATTACTACTCACACCTCACCTCTATATTGAAATACTCATGTTAGAACCCATTGAAACTTAGATACTAGTGTGTATACTTTGTTTCATTATGGTAGAGAATATGATGGTCATGTGGAAGATATTCTTGGTGCATCAAATCCTTTAAAGTATGTTCAATTTATGCATTTTCTAACTCTTTCCCCCCATAAATAAGTAGTATCTTAAGTGATAAACATTACATGATACATTCAGGGAGCTAGCCCTTAAACCTAGAGGCTCTTTTCTAATAGAGGTACACCCACATACCTAGAAATGTTCCCATGTTGTCCAAATTTGGGAGAATCCTAAACAAACTCTTTTAGGGTGAAAGATTTGGTGAAAACACATACCGTGATTTGAAATCACATGTCCAAGAAGCTTACCTTCATGAACTGAAAAGACACATTTTTTGGGATTTAGAGATATCCTAAACTGTCTACATTTTTTAAAAACTTGCTCAAGGTTAATCATGTGCTCAACTGTGCTGTCATAGAATAATGTTATGCCATCCAAATAAGCAATTATAAACTTTTTAAGGACCTTAGAACACCATATCCATGGCTTTATAAAATTTTTCTCCATCATTAGATAAACTAAGATACATCTTTCTATATGCAAATATACCCCACTTTGTGGTGAAGGATATTTTGATTTGGTCTTCTTCTTTGACCAAAATCAAATTATAACCACTTTATCCATCCAATAAGGAGAACCTTTTTGAACCTATAACTAGCTATAAAATTTTATCTATTGATGGCAATGAATGGTGGTGTTTAAGGGAGACCTTGTTTAAGTCATGAAAATCAACACATAGTTTGATTTTACCACTCTTTTTTGGTATTAGAACAAGATTTTCCACCCAAGTTGAGTGCTTAATTGGAAATATTATAGCCGATTCAATGAGCCTATGAAACTCAACTCTCATCAAAGGTTCATGTTATGGGTTAATAGGTCTTTGTATTTGTTTGACTGGCCTAGTCTCATATTCTAACTCAATGGTATGTTGAGATAGACTTGGATCAAATCATTTAAGGTCATTTTACTTCCATTTAAATACATCTACAAAACTTGAACATAACTTAATAAAAGGTTCCTTTTTTGAAGATGTTCAAACTTTGCCCAACTTTAGATCTTACCAATTGTGATCTCCACATTTATATAGTGTTATTCCTTGGGTTAACAAAGAAAATTTTTATTTTCTTAATTCATCATCTCTTTTTAATATGTTTTCAAGGGTGACCAACCCTTTAGGGAACTTATTTGTCTTCATCTATACAATATGGTCACCATATTGCTAAGAGAACTTATCTTGGTTCATTGAAAAAAAATTAGCTTCTTCTTGCAAGAACTTTATAATTTTATTATCATCTTCAAATAATTTCTAATTTTCAATGTTGTTTAGGATAGAAGGCCTTACAATCACCTTGATGTGTGATCAAAACTTTTCATTCTTTATGTCATCTAGGATGATGAATTGTGACCCAATGGTAGCTAATCTATCTCCATATTTATTCTTATTTCTTGATATGACACAAATATTGAATTATTGAAAGTCTTCAAGTAAATACGATAATCTATGCTTATAGGACCTATGCAATATATTCTTTCATATACTTAGGCCTATTACTTGGTGATCTACCAGTTCACTATCGCTAAAAACTTATAAGGTATTGACCTTCATCTTTCTTACCCATTACAAACCATGCACTAGTGATTCATATTTAGTGACATTATTGGAAAAACCAAAATAAAACATGAGAGAAGAGAATACCTTTTATTGGTTGGATAAATTAACATCATTCCATCTCTAGTGCCATGGTTGTTCTTAGATCCATCAAAATATAGTTGCCACAGGCCATCACTAGGTTGATCATCTTTCATCAATGCTGAAATTGGTGTATCATTTTCATGAAGGCAATGGACAATGAGTCCTTCTTTAATTAAATTTTAGGTATGATTCTCTTGCAAATATGAGGCCCATTTATCAAAGAATATATTTGGAACTCCATCTAGAGGTGAGTCAGTTTCCACCTCATCAGTTTCTAGTACCTTGTCTGAGATAACACAATTAGTGTTTACCATACTTGGAATATATGGATCCAAATGGAATCTTACAATAGCTTTAGATTGTATTGTCACTTTAGTAACATACTTGCTTCTAAACAACCAATATGTCCAATTAGCTGACAAATATCATCCAATCTTTGAGGTAAAGTCCCTTGACATACACATGGAAAAATAGGGAGGTAAGTCTACTAATACTACACTTACTAAATGGTAACAATGGGGAAAGCATTTAATGCCAAATTTAGATTGTTGATTATGCTTACTATCTTTGTTGGTGACCCATCCTGTTATAATAATCCCTTGGCATTTGGTTGATAGAGAAGACCCAACTTGTCTATAATTTTCTTGGGTAGCTACTAGATACACTATCTAACATACAATTATGGACTAAATAGTCACCAACTATTAAATAAAGATAAAAGTGAGGGGTTTTTTTTATCTTGACATTGGTTTTGTCCACCTTTATCATGTTATGGACCTACTAATTAGGTTTCTTAGTAGGCTGATCTAAATTGGCCAAGATAGCTCCTCGTTTCTCAACTAGTTCTTTAGACACTTTAAGAGGTGAATTCTCTTGAATGAGCAAGGTTTTTTCCCTAGAATAGCAAGGGAATCCCACATGCTAATGCTAAATTTTTATTTCTTCATTTGATTTATTATGCTGAATGAGGATCCACTAACCTTTGGTTACAACTTTTGAACCATTGGTTGCTCTCTAATTAGAGGTATTTGGGGAACCTTCCCTACCTTTACATTCTGGTTCTTCTATGCTATAGGGACAATAGGTTGATCCTTGAAACTCTTAGGAACAAAATTAGGAACACTAAAAACATTGCTCACATCTTTAGCTTCCTCAATTTCTCTTCTTTTAGCTATAGTTAGAGCTATAACTTGACCATTTATGTTTCTAGTTTCACCAACTTAATTGAATGAAATATGGTCGTCCAATTTCCAACTAACTTTGATGGCATCAAGCTACCTTGGAACTTGCTAAGCCTCTCCTTGGGATGCCATATTCATGTTTTGATATTGACCACTTTGAAGAGATAAATATTCTTGTGTCATTTATGGCATAGTAATATCTTGTGATAATAAGGCTTAGTTTTGAGTGTCATTTGGATTAAATGGATGCCAACTTGAATATTGTGTCAAGTTGTTTAGAGGAATAATAGATTTTGAATTGGAATGTACATTAGGATCAAGGGTTGTATATGGCTTAGTTTGGGTTATGATCCCTTGGTTTTTGTAAGGTTGCCTATTGTCCTTGAAACCTTGATAAAGGGATCTTTGATTATTGAAGGACTGATAAGTGTTTTAGTTTTACTATTGATAAGGCCTACCGTGTTACTATTGTCTCTGATAGGTGACCCCTTATCCAACAGAAGCACAATTGATTACTTTCTTATAAGCAATTAAATACGAAATTATACCAGAATGATAAAGTAACTAGAAACTTGAGACAGCAAAGAATCTGAGAGACAATACACACTCTTGTATTAGATATTACTAGAAGAAAATACAATAAGGAAGATGCCACTTCTTCCTCCACCTCAAAGGCTTGCCACACCTCAAAACCTTCTTCCCTCTCTCTCTTGCTCAACACAACAACTCTATAGCCTGAGTTATTATCCCTCCTTGAATGCTTCAGCTGATCTCCTTGACCTTACACCTGTAGATCTCCTTGACCTTACTTTATTCAATAATTTTACTTGCCTTCTTGGTAATTACAATACATGCCTCATGGGTCTTTAAATAGAATCCCATGGTTACAAAAATAGAAATCTAAAAACAATAATTAGACACACAGATCGTGACTATAATTAGTCATTTGACATGCAAACACTCGCTTCACTTAACTGACTGTTCGTCAACAGCAGTTCTGGAACACACAGGCGACCGACGTTGGTCCCTACTTGCCTAGTGCTGCCAACGTCGGCCGACTAGCTACCATCACCGGTTGCCTTCTGCACTACATCTGACCGATGTCGGTCATGATGCCGATGCCAGTACTTCTAGTTCTTCAGCATCCTCTTTTTTGTGTCTGCAAATAGTTGAAGCTTTTAGCTCCACACCCTAACAATCTCCCACTTAGAGATAAATAGTTGCTACTGTACCTGTACTTGTACACCATCTATTTTGTTCCTTAGGCTCTGTATCCCTCTTTAAAGTCACTCTTGAAGACCAACCACCACGCAAACTTGTGATGCTATACCTGTCACTTATGCCACAAGAATTTTGCTGCTTTAAAATTCTCCATGACATACTTCTGAACCAACTCTACCCTTAGCTCAAAAAATTCCCTGTATATGAAACCGTACAACAAGTAACAAAATATAGTAATAGGATAATGTAGCTAATATTATCCAACCTGGTAAAGATAAAATACAATGGTCAAACCTCCATTGCCTGCAGCCTAAACAAGACCATATACCATAGCCTTCTGTCTCACGTGTCCATCCACTCTCTTCTCTAAAATGGGAATCCATCCCTCCATCCAGTGCTTTCTTCCAGCTGACAACTCTACCAACAAATACCTGTTTGGTTCTTCTCCAAGGACTCACACTCCTCATCCATGTCAATCTCCCACTATTTTTGGATTCTACCTGCATTGTTTCTTTCATCTTCCTAGTTCTTGACTATCAGTAAGCAATATAAAGAAGGTGAACAACGAATATGAGGTTCACATACCTTTTTTGACCTCCATATGGGTGTTTGAGACTTATTGATCCACCCAACATCCATTCCAGTGACCGATATCGGCCATCTCCTAGTCTGCTCTTGACCGATGTTAATTCCCTACACTGACCCTGACTGTCGATGTCATTTCCCTAGCCGATGCTAGCGTCCCCCCTGCCGACGTCGGTCTTGATGACCGACATCGAACTTCTCCTGCTTGACCTACCGACCCTGTTGGTCTGCACATGACTAATGTCAGTATCTGGATGACCGACGTCGATCCCATGTGACCAACATCGGCGTCTGTGTGTTCTTGTAAGTGATGAAATTTTCATCTGTGAGCTCATCTTGGATCAAACCTCTTTCCATGCTACCCTACTTAGATTTATTCAGCCCCTGTGACTGATCTCTGTTCTTCATCTCCTCCAAAAACACCAAGGCTTCTTTTTTCCTATCAAAAGCATCAAATTTCTTTTTCCTGCAATGAACTCTATCTATGCTTTTTGAGTTTGAACACATACCTTTTGAATCAAGAACTTCCATTCCCTTCTTATTCATGTGACCAAGCCTATTAGACCACATCTTTAAATCTACACCAGAAGTAGAATCAATAATACAAGTAGACAGATAAAGAGTATCTACTTTCTTACCTCTTGCTAGAACAAGTGCTCCCTTGGTAACCTTCCAAGAATCTGCTGTGAGGGTTATTGTGCATCCCTCATCACCCAACCTTCCTATAGAAATCAGACTCTGCTTTAGAATTAAAACATGCATGACCTCTTTCAACACCCATGTGTTGTCAATCTACAATCTTAGCTACACTTTCCCTTTGCCAACTATCTGACAAGGCATACCATCCCCTAAATAGAGCACTCCAAAGTCTCCCTGTTCATACTCATGAAACAAATCTCTGTTTGGGGTGCATGAAAAGATGAACTAGAATCTAAAATCCATGATGCTACCTGACTATCCAAAGAAAGTATGAGAGCATCCTGTACCACAATATTTGCATCCTTTGCTTCTTCAATACCTGCATGTTGGTTCTCTTTATCTCTCAACCAACACTCCTTTGTATGTCCTTTCTTTTCACAAAACCAGCAGGTAACACCTTTGGACTCAGATCTCCTTCCCAACCTTGATTTCCCTTGCTCAATCTTTTCCCTTTGCCTTCCCCTGCTTTCTGCACTTAGAGCATTCCCTGATGATTCACCTGTGCTTCTCCTATGTATTTCTTCATTCAAGATCACACTCACAACATCATCAAATTTTAAGATTTTAGAAGCAGATGCAGAATTACTTACTGCCATAGCCAAACCATCCCAACTTTTAGGCAAAGAACATAAAATCAAGAGAGTCTTTACCTCATCATCAAAAACAATATTGACTGAAGCTAATTAGTTTACCAAACCATGGAAATCACTGAGATGAGTATGTACCAATCCACCTTCTTGCATTTGCAAAGTAAATAACTGCTTCATAAGATATACCTTATTAGAAGCCAAGGGCTTTTCGTATAAATTCGCCAAGGACTTTATCAACTCTTCTATTGTCTTGCACTATGATAAGCTGGAAATCACAGACGATGCAAGGCTCAACCTTATGGAATCGAGAGCCTTTCGATCAAGAACACTCCATTCTTCATCCTTCATATCTGTGGGCTTGCATGCAACCCCACCCAATGGTAAGTACAAATCCTTCTCATACAGATAGTCCTCAATCTGCATCCTCCAATGTTGATAATTCTTGCCGTTAAACTTCTCCATTTATAGCTTACTTTCTTCTACCATTGTTGAACTCCCACTCAATCAAAAAACCCTATGAATGACCTGTAATCAAAAAACAATACCCTGATTCCTGCAAACTGTAGCTCTGATACCAACTGTCAGGAACCTAAAACAATAAATATGCTCTGATACCAACTGGTAGGTGACCCCTTATCCAACAAAAGCATAATTGATTACTTTCTTATAAGCAATTAAACACAAAATTATACCAGAATGATAAAGTAACTAGAAACTTGAGACAACAAAGAATTTGAGAGACAATACACACTCTTGTTTTAGATATTACTAGAAGAAAATACAATAAGAAAGATGCCACTTCTTCCTCCACCTCAAAGGCTTGCCACACCTCAAAACCTTCTTCCCTCTCTCTCTTGCTCAACACAACAACTCTATAGCCTAAGTTATTATCCCTCCTTGAATGCTTCAGCTGATCTCCTTGACCTTACACCTGTAGATCTCCTTGACCTTGCTTTCTTCAATGCTTTTACTTGCCTTCTTGGTAATTACAATACATGCCTCATGGGTCTTTAAATAGAATCCCATGGTTACAAAAATAGAAATCTAACTACAATAATTAGACACACAACTCGTGACTATAATTAGTCATTTGACATGTAAACACTCACTTCACTTAACTGACTGTTCATCAACAGCAGTTTTAGAACACACAAGCGACCGACATCGGTCCCTACTTGCCTGGTGTTGCTGACGTCGGCCGACTAGCTGCCGTTGCCAGTTGCCTTCTGCACTGCATCTGACCGACATTGATCATGATGCCGACGTTGGTGCTTCTGGTTCTTTAGCATCCTCTTCTTTGTGTCTGCAAATAGTTGAAGCTTTTAGCTCCACACCATAACAGTCTCTTGAGTTGAACAATCTTATTCCCAAAAGCTTGTAACATGATTTTTAAATCATCAATCTCAAAAGATTGATTAGAAGGGGCTAAAACTTGGGCTTTTGGAGATGGAGTAGGAGCTATAGATGGGATTTGAGGAACTTGAGGAAGATGAACAAGTTTTAATTATAGGAATATGGGAATTAAGGCCCTTGGGGTAAGTTTACTAGCTTGCATTAATATATTTTATGCTCTTATTGTAATTTCATAAGAATTTGGCAAGGTATTACCACCCATAGATTGTATCATGACACTTATGCTAGAATTGAGGGCCTTTAGATAGTATAAAAATGCATACTCTAGAGATGGTCTAACTAATGTATGGATCCTAGTCCATGTCTTTTAAAATTAGAGGTTAAAATCAAACATAAACTCATGGGGGTACCTTTGTATGGTAGTGAGTTTTTTAACTAAAGATAGATGATTAGACTTGTCTTCAAATTGCCTAACTAAGTTTGCACCTAACTCATCCCAAGTAGAAATGTAAGTCAAAGGGAGATTTCTATACCATTTTAATGCTTTTACCTTGAAATAAGTGGTAAGTAATATGATAGCCACATTATCTTGAGTAACATTATGAATAAAGCAAAGGTTGGCAACATCTTGAATATGCTCAATAGCTATAGTTTTATCCCATTCCCTTGAGAAGAAATGGATACTCTTTAAGGTAGACACATGAATGCCATCATATTGGGCTTAATTCAAGGGACTACCCCTATTTAATGGAACAAAAAATTGATTCTTGATAGCCATTTGGGAAAAAAACTGGGTAATGAGGATAATAGATTGGAATAAAATAATAGGATAACCAACAAATGAATGATTATTTTGAGGATAAGGAGTTGTCCTACTAAATCTTGATTTTTTATAAGAAGTAGAAGGAAATTCAATATGTTCAAAAGGATTACCTTTACTTGATGATCTTGTAGTAATATTTGGCATGGAAACACTATTTGAAAGATGCTATGAACTCTATAACTTGAAGGATATTCAACTTTTGGTGATTGTAGATGTCTCCTTCTACAATTTCTTTTCCTCAATCTTCAAACTTCAATTATGCCAAATAAACTTGGTCCCACTGGGCGTGCCAAAATTGTTAATGTTTTAGATTTGCACCGTAGCTAAGAAGGGGATTGTTCAGGTCCTCTTACTCAAATCAATTCCAAGATGGGACTGATCTAGGGTTGTGGGTATCTTAATAATGGATCAGATCTTTAGATAAGGCTAGTTTACTTTTGACCTATCACCGATATTAAACCTAAATTAACACTTACTTGGTAAAGGAAGAAAGATACTTTAACTGTAACTTATGAAAGCATGTAAAAGAGGTGATGCACCAATGATTCGATCACTTAAACTTGCACAAGACACACTATATAATTTATTCAAAACCAAAGAAAATTAGTCCCATATAAATATTTCACAATAAATCTTTGACAAGTTATCAAACTAGAATGATAGGGCAAATATTCACTTTCAAGCTAGACAAAAAACTATAAATTGCACTAATAATGACTTGTGAGAGCTACTAAGCATTTCATGATGGTAAGAAAACTTAGACATAGACATAAAACATACATTCACTTAACTATAGTACATGAATTCATAAGACACACTTCAATCTAGCTTGAAAAATGATGGAATTCAGTATTTATTTCATCAAAAAGGTGTTACATTACAAATTTGAAAGAGTCTGGTCATGCCAAAAAAAGAGGGATCCATTTCAAGGCTTGGAAGCTTGTATTTATATAAAAATGGAAAGAGAGAGAGCTACGCATTGAAATAGGGCCAAATAATTTTAATGGATTAACACCAATTCAAGGACATTGACTCGTGACCTTATCAATAAAGAATAAATTCCATTGAAACATTGAATTTTCATTGTCCTTATCTATTCATGCAGTGTCCTAAAAAAATCCATGTCATCTTTATGTGATTTACTTACGAGGACCAAATATTCATATCTTAGAACTGATAGAGCCATGCTTGGTCTGGTGTAAGAGGCATTTTGTGATGGGTATGGCCATGTCTAAGGATGAGATGCTCCTCTATTAATTGCAAATATCTTCCCCTATTTGGGAAATTAACCCTGGTCTATTATAGTTGAAAAACAATGAAAATATTGGTTTTCCCATAGTCTTAATGTTGACAAATGAAACTTGTCAGGTGTTTGATTTTGATTTGTCAATGAGATGCCACCCTTTTGGTCTATGTTAGGTTTAAAAGACCTATTTTAATTTTATGAAGCCTCTTCTAGTAATGTTTTATCTTGCTAGTTCAACCTATATCATTTTCAAGCTCTGGTTCCTTTGTATTTACTCATCTAGGTTAAAAATTGCTCTGTCGACTTTCATAAAAAATGTCTGGGCTTGCCTTTATTTAATTATCCATCAAAAACTAACTTAGCCTATTGACATTTTGATCCATCTCACACCTATCTTGATTGGTATGAATAAACACTAATCATTGATCTCTATCTAGTCTAACACACTGTTGACACTTATTATGCACACATTTGCCTTTGAGATTCAATGACCCTTTTGACCCTCTGCTCATTGTTGATTTTGATAAGTATGAATGAATGCAAGCCATTAGATCTGCCTAGACCCACTATCCTATCAGTGACTATTCATTGTTGTATCTTTTGTATGATTGAATGTTGATCATTGATTTCTAATGTTTGAAATCAAATGACTACTTCACAAGGCTTTACTTTGACATCTACGTGCATGTATTTGATGTTTGTTAATGTATTTGATGTCCACATCACCATCTAAAATATTTTTAGAATCAAATGAATATTTTTTGTATCCTTAATTTAATGTCTATGTGAATGTCTTATTGACTTCTTGACCTTACACATGCCATTATATCTTTCTCATGATTAAATACAAACCATCAATCTTGGACCTATTTGAATACAAATGGCTATTTTTCTTTGCTTGATCTTTGATGTTTACAAGAACATAGTTGATATTCATGTGATCATCACTACATATTTGAAAACCAATGGTCATTTTTATGCTTGAATTTGACACTTGCGTACCCATCATCTCTAAGTTGGATCAACTTTTCTAAAATAAACAACTCTATCAAAGATTTTGCATCGGGCATTTTGTCTTAGAACTATTTCCTTTGGCTTTTTATTTGCGCCACTTTCCTTGAAATAAATGAGTCTTAAATAATTTTGTTTTGGATAATTTGTCCAAAAGAATCAAGTCTATGGGGTTTCTATTCTGGAAAATTTGTCCTAAAGAAACAAGACTTACCTTTTTTGTATCAGACATTTTATCCAAAAGAAATTGGTCTTCAGGGAAATTGTTGCAGAATAATTTTCCTGAAAGAAATACTTGTGCCTCAAACATTTTTCTTGAAATAATTAAGACTTATCAAAATAAAAATCTAAAATATTTCTTAAGTAAGGACTTAGCAAAAAAGTTTTTACACTTAAATTTTTAAAGCCTAAAGGCTCTTCTAAACTTGTGCTTGAACTTTGACGCTCAAATGAATTTCCAATGCTTATGCAACTTGTCCCTGACTTTTGATCTACTTGGTTTCATCATGAAACCTGCTCAAGAACCTTATCTTTACTCTATAGAATTGTTCCTTAAATATTGACAAAAATACATTTAAAGTAAACCTATCCATCCAAAAAATCTGTTTAAACCTTGATCCATACTAGATCTTTAGGACACTGTATTACATTTAAAGTAAACCTATCCATCTAGAAAATCTGTTTAAACCTCGATCCATACTAGATCTTTAGGACACTGTACTACATTCAAGAAAGTTTTCTATGTAGGCCAAAATTGGCTAACAAGTATTATATGGTAGGGCATAATTGTTGAAGAATGCTTGCATAATTAATTTCATAGACATAAACTCAAGGAGTAAAAATTTGTTCCCTTCCTGGTATTATGGGGTATTTGGCTTATCTAAAATTCACTTAATATTTAAAATAATTAGACTCAAACTATTTATATATTTACTCAAGTGGTTTATATATTTCAGTTATGCATAAAAAACTAAATAAAAATGCCAAGGTGGATTGGAAAACTAATGATTGAATAAAATAAATGTTGGGGCATGCCAGGGCGAGGATCAAAATTTTGGCATTGAAGGCATCCTTTTAAGACTCATTTTTAAAATTTCATATGGAATAGGACACATAATTTTGAGTTTTTGGCATTAATATAATTTTTGATCTTGGCACTAAATAAGGACATTAGAAACCTCCATGTTTTTAGTGACTCACAACTGGTCATTAAGTGGATGGGTAATGAAAATACTTTCCATAACTTCATTTAGAAACACAAATGTAGGATATTTTTGCTACATTTGAGAATATTTAGTATACCCATATTTATAGGGAACATAACAAACCTAAAAACTCTTAAAAGAGGGTGTTTAGATTATGACTAGGCACATACTAATTATTGACTCTCAAGGGGGTATATAGTCTAAATATAGATAACCAACATAGTCACCTTGGATTATATTTTTTTACTTAGGATTACTAGAAAATTTTAGTGATTTTTATTTCTTTATATAGATTTTATTGTTGACTTCTAGATTAGTTTAGTAATAATACACATCTTACTAAACTAATCCACAGCCATAAAAAGATGGTCATGCCCCTTCCTTGACATATATAAATTTCCTATAAAATATATGGAAATAATTTCCCATGGCCTAGAAGGAACTAGTAATGGAAATTAAAAACCCCAACTTCCTGTTACTAGGCTTGATTATACTACATAACACACATACTCGTATGAAATTAGTAACATCAAATTGCATATTGGGCTAATATACATGCCTATGAAAATATGAAATGGTTTTTATAACCCCAAAATTTCCAACTTTTGACATATGTGCTTCCCTCATCAGCTGAACTCTTCCATTCTTAAACACATAAAGCCGACCTAACTTGAAGAGTAACCCATTTTGGAGGTAAAAATCCCCTTTGAGATAAATCCATGCACCTTGGGATGTCTTTTCCTAGATAAATGGCTCCCTAAAATATGTATCAATCTCATTTCCTTCTATAGAAGACTCACATATAAAAGGCTCAAGAAGAGTTATGGTCCCCATGGTTGAAATCAAAGGAGGTATACCTAACATATTAATGATTTTGGTAGTCAAACATTTCTTATATTTGATAATAAAATGAAAATTTTGGAAAAAAACCCATTCATCTATAGTGTCTACCTTATTGAAGTTTGTTTTGTGCTTGTAAATATTTGTGAGGTCTGTGATTTGTGAAGACAATAGTTTCCTTACCCATAAGATAGTGTTTCCCTTTATTGATAATCTGAATAAGAGAATACAATTATTTATTGTAGGTATTATAATTTATAGTTTCACCATAAAATAACTCTAAATAGTAACATCCAAACTTACCTCCTTGTATTAGGACAACCCCCATAGCATAGTTACTAGCATTTATTTCCCCCTCAAAAGGAAACTACAATTTAGGAAAAGTTATTACTAGAGAAAGACTAATCTTGTGTTTGAACATATCAAATGCATATTATTATTTATTACCCCAAATAAAAGTCTTACCATTTATTATAATGATGTGCAAAGGTGTGGCTATGGAAGATAAATTCTTGATGAAATTCTTGAAATACCAATCTACACCAATAAAACTCTTTATTTTAGTGACATTGGAAGGCTTTGGCCAATTCATGATAATTTATATATTTTGTGACTCAATCCTTAATTCCACATATCTAACCACATGGCCCAAGTAGACAAGTGATTTATGAGTAAACTCACATTTTGTCTCATTTAATACTAACTTGTTCTCCTTCAAAACTTGCAAAACTTGTCATAAATGATCAACATGCTCATCAAAAGTTTTGTTAAAAACAAGAATACCATACAAATAAAAAATTAATAAATGAATAAATAAATTCCTAATTACCTCATCCATAAACCACACAAATGTGTCCATTGCATTTTACAGACCAAAAGGTAGAGCTGACCATTCATACAATCCTTGCCTTGTCTTGAATGGTGTTTGGCAAATGTCATATTCTTTAATTATCACTTGGTGATACCCAAAAATCAAATAAATCTTGGTAAAATACTTGGCATGTTAAATTTTATCTATAAGATCATCTATTTATGGAAGAGGGTATCCATTCTTGATGGGTATTTTTTTAAGTGCTCTATAATCAACACACATTCTCCTTAAACCATATTTCCTAGGTACTAAAATAGTAGGAGAATCACATGTAGAAGTAATAGGATGGATTAAACCTTGTTTAATTAAATATTCTAATTATTTTTAAACCTCATTGGCATCCTTCAAGTACAAATATGATAACCTAATGCTTGGAAGTGATCTGTCTAGTAGTAACTAAATTTCATGCACAATAACATCTCACTAGTGGCAACCCTGTGGGATCATGAAGGACTTCCTTGGACTACTGCACCAACTCTCCCATACACTTTTTCTCTTTATTAGTAAATAAGATACATGAAATTTTATGTGCAACCACTTTTTTTATCTCGAATGTATCTTGATAAAGTAAACAAACTTCCCACTTGCTTTAATAAGCATTTTTAGTTGAGAGGCACTTACCAAAAAGATTTTATATCACCCTTTTAAGGTTGAAATGATGTATCTCTTTCCATCCTTTACCAAAAAATAATGATTAGCTTTCCTCATGAAGATATCATTATAATCATATAAATAAGGTTTGCCAAACACTACACCACACACATCAAGAGGCACAACATCCACTACAGCTTCATCAATGAAATGTGCATCAATACCAAATTTAATTTTACATTTCTTGGTCACCTTGATTTCTACACCTTTTTTCACCCAATCCAAAACATATGGGATTAAATGATTGTAAGTTTCTATCCCCAATTTGTCTACTAACTCCTTGCTTATACAATTTTATTATGAAGAAGTATTAAAGAGAGCATCCATTTTTGTTTTCTTCTTCTAAATTTTACTATGGTAAATCATAGATAGTTCACTTTCTTGAGAAATAATAATACCCAAAACATTCCTCTCTTTTGATAGAGGTATAACATAAATTCTTAGCCACATTGAAACTACAACGAATGCCTTCACTTTTGAGAGAGGGCATAACCTTTTTTTTGTTGTTGTTGTTGTTCTTGAATAGATGCAATTTTGGATGTAGGTTCCAAAAAACATCCTTGGAATGAGTATTAAAATCACAATGACCACAATGAATTTTAGTATCCATCTTATAAACAAAAGTAATATTACACTTACATTTTCTTTTACCTTTAACCTTATGCTTAGGATTGTTAGAATTTAGTAGTTACATTGAGGTAAATTACTTTATGTAAGTTACCGTATGATTAATATGCTTATTATTGGTTAGTAGGTTAAACAAATATATTGTTGTGAGCAATATATTTTGTATTTGGGTTAGGAGGTTATATGGTTGAGATATTTGAGGGATCAAAGATTGAGGAAGCCTACTTGATTATAGGAGATGTTTTCTTATATAAATATAATGGCCCATATGTAATTGATGATGGAATAAAATATATAGTGTGAAGTATAATATTATCAATGTGAAATTTAGTATTGTTACCTATGTGTATTACTCCAAACTGAGTTTAGTGTTTCCACTTCCTATCAATGGTATCAGAGTGGTGCTTGATCTTTCTATGATGTAGGATTAGAAATGGAGGAGTAGTTGTTTAATACTTTGCTCCTAATTTTAACCTTTTAGGACTTAACTCAATGAAAATCCTATGTTTTTAAAGGGATGAGTATGTTGTTAATTTGGAATGAAATTAGAAATGATTGATTTTATTGAACTTTACCAAAATAGAATGTGAGAAGAGAAGAGGTACTTATTTATAAATGAACATATTTTTACATGGATCAGGGAACTAGAACAATTAGAGAGATAGACACAAACCATTCATCTTCTTACTATTTATTAAAATATAGCCTCAGATAGTAGCACCCATATCAGGATAGTATCACCATGTGGCATCAATGTCTAATTATGTCACTAACATCCCTCATGTAGATACTATCTAAAAATTTAAGGGAAGTTATGAGAGGTTCTGGAGATCCTATAGACAATTCTATGTCATTCAGGGGTTCTCTTGTGTCACTATTTTGACTAAATTTCTTCTAAAACCCTAATGAATACCTACACACATGAAACAATAACCAGATCAAATGCAAAAATGAATGGAAAAACTAGGTTATGAGATGTTACAATAATGCAGAGTAGAACCCCTATTATTCTGTTTGCTTTCTACATTAATCCCAATGATAGGGGTCTTAGATCACATGTAGTTCTCCCTTAGGGAATGTACATCAAATTCCATAGTATACTACAATGACTTTTGCTTAGGCCGTTCTTTGATCAAGCATGAAATATCTAGGTGTGATGACTGAGTAGTATTCAGGGTATTGATCTATACTATTGATAAATTTTATGTAATTACGTGACAAAATAGTCAATGTTAGATGTAAAATAACTTCTGAGGATATTTATATAAAATTAAATTTTATTTAAATATAAAAACTTATTTTCTATCCAACAAGTCATAAAAGAGGGATAAAAAACATAAGAGAAGGCTCACATAAGGGTTAGGACTCAATCATGGGAGAAAATGCCCATTGGACACTAGATCAATAATTGGATACTAGTGCCATGTGGTGATACTATCTTGAAAGTGGTATTAATTTCATAAGGCTTAAAGAAGAGATAAAACCAAGAAAGACAGACTAAGAGCCCCTGTGACTGGGAGAAGGTGACTTATGACTATTGAGGGTGTTATAAATAAGGAAAATAAGTCATAAGAAAGATAAAAATAATTAAAATGCCCATGTGAATGAGGACTATAATCATCACTGAGACCTCCATGTGAAAGAGCAATAAAATACATAGTAATTATAGTTGCTTAACGAAATAAGGGTGTTTACATTTACCCCCCTTTTATTCTTGTAATGCAATGAAATGAAAGTACTAGAGTAAAGTAAAAAGAAGAACATGTACTTGTACTTACCTATGTGAATGTGTTATAAAATCCACCCACATATTGGCCAGAGGAATGGATAAGAGTTGGAGGAAATATGTGAAGAGGAAATCGATGGTATTTATGCCCTTATACTAAATCATGGTGCACTAAATCATGAGGAACAAAAAACCCTATTTTTGCCCCACCTTGATGTTTGTACTAAATATGAGTATGTAAACTGAATATGTGGAGAAGTAAGGCTCACTTTCCCCCACTCTAATATCTGGACTAAATATGAGAATGCAAACTAGGTCTATTGAAATGTTATGGATCAATTGTTGTAGATAATGCAACACCAAAAGTAGTGAAAACTTGGTGATGATACGAGTGTAACCTAATAATCTAAAAATGGGGATCAAAGATGTGTACTCTACATCATGTCCCAAAATCATGATATCTGATAAATGTATTTATGTATCTAACAATCTAAGTAAACTAGTATATCTAAGTCAACTATATATGTGTGTCTATATATCTAAATATCTATGTAAACCTATGTGTCTATATATCTAAATATCTATGTAAACTTGTGTGTGTGTGTATATATATATATATATATATATGAGAACTCATGAATATGAATATATGTATATATGAATACTTGTGTAAACCTATATGTTTGTATATTTGAGATCCCATGAATCTAAATATCTATATATCTAAATACCTATGTAAACTTGTGTGTTTGTATATCTTACTATCTATGTATACCTATGTGTATATGTATCTACAAGCTTATGAATTTGAATATATATATATATATATATATATATATATATATATATATATATATATATATATATATATATATATATATATATATATATATATATATACCTATGTGAACTTATGTGTCTATATATATGACTATCTATGTAAACTTGTGTGTCTATGTGAACCTATGAATATGAATGTCTAAATATACTTGTATATCTAAATAACTGTATCTAAGTGGACTTGTATATCTGCTTAGACTTATGTCTCTAAATTTGTATGAACCTCTGTATGTCTGAAGTAATATGTGTATATTTTACCCCCTTTTGGTGAGAGAGCCAAGACTGTGGTGAGGGTATGTAACCAAAATTGGTAATGATCAGTTGTATTGGTGTTAATTAATGGGTGTGATGTTGTTTTAAGTTTGAATAGTGTATTTATTGTGATGGAGTTGATAATTAAATGTTTAATTGCATATATGTTTTGTTTATTATGAGTTGAATATGATAATATCAATTTTGTCATTTTGTATAGCTAAAAATTATTAGAATATTGGTTTACCAATATGGGGCATTGCACAGTAATGTTGAGTCCCACATGTAAGAAACGATTTATAAATGAGAGCTATAGTTCTCAAGATATCATGTTATCAAGGGATTGGTATAAGTGTTAAAAATTGGCATGCAAGGTCAAACTTAATAAGGTGGCATTTGATAAGTGTGCCTTAAATTGGTAATTTTATTAGTTTGGTAATTCACTTGGAGCATTTGAGTTGAGGTCAATTGTGTGTTTGAGTTAGATAAATATGACAAGGATATGAGGATCTAGTTTGACCCATTATGAAAAGGTTGAAGCATGGATTTAGGTTGGGGAGGAGCTTAACCTAGTAAGAAGTCCAAACTATTTCCTATTTTTGTTATTTTTAATGTATTTTTTTACTATTTTTAATATAAATCTACTTGTTTAGGGACTGCTTCAAAAAAATGACACTACTATGCCTATTTGGGTGCTTCTATCCAAGAGTTGGTGCTAGTGTCTAGGATGTGGCACTATTGCTAGTGTCCTGTATGCAACACTAGTAGCTAGTATGCCAAGGTTATAATCTTGATTATTGTTGACTAGTTTTTAATGTGTATTGGTATTTATTGGTTTTGATTTTACATTGTTGATGCTTGATTTGGTTTTAATTTTGCAGGTTGATGCTCGTATGAGGGAGTTTCATACTAGATGGATGATGGAGACCCTACAGGGTCTACCCCTAGAAGATGTTGAGATGGTTATTATCAAGAGAGAAGGTTTGAGACATGTAACATTCTTGTAGCCGATACCCTAGGATAAGCACATGATGACTATATTGTGTGAGCAATGGGATGTATACATGTGTATTTTATGAATACCAACCAAGGATATGAATATTACTCTAGAGGATGTGTACCAGATTCTATGATTACTTATCTCTGGATAATGAGCCATACTATAGGATTATACATGTGTTCAGGCCATACAGTAGGATTCTAGGTATTTATCTACTATGGTAGCAGGGAACCATCATAAAAGGAGCTATAATGACATATTATTGACATTGATTATTACTATTGAGGTTCTACAACTATAGAAGTTATTAGCCATTTTTCTATCTTCGTTCATGGTTATAGATGGGAGTGTGGTATCGATATCCTATAGGATGCACGATATAGTGCAGGATATTGAAGAGCATGGTATTATGTATTCATGGGGGTAGATGATACCAACCCACCTATATAGGGACCTATACCATGTCACATAGGAGATGTGTAGTGGAGGGATTGGAGATCAATATTATTACATTATTGGGCATATGGAGGGATTGGAGATCAATATTATTACATTATTGGGCATATGAGCACATAGTAGTGAGAAAGCTGGTGGTGCATGTACAAGATGGTTTGGATCATCAACAATTATTTATAGAGAGATGGATAGGGATGGGCTACATGCCCATGAGGAACATTATGTAGTTCTAGTAGTTGTTAGATAGTTTAAAAATAAGGGATATTATCTAGAGGCCCTCCAGGGGATATAAGGGATGGCTTAAGGATGGTATTCAACTTTGACATATTTGAGTGAGTTATTGGCTACATGATTGTTAAGTCAATGTGTATGATCAATTTTATTAAAATTAGGTTATATGATAATTTAGTGTAGTTTAAGATGTGTTCCCAACACTAGTTATATGGTTGATAAGTTCTCAAGCTCATATAAGGCTAGGTAGTTATCTGAGGTCATCTATTGTTGTGTTAGCTCCTATCCCATTAATAGAGTGTGATCTTAATATTAATGTACTATATGTAAATGATGTTAGGAATGGTAAAGTCATTCCAACCCAAGAGTCCAAAGTGTTATAAATATAACATCACACAAGGAATCTACAGATATGATATAAAAAAACAAGGTAAATCATATATTATTCAGATTGAAGCATGATAGTATGCATGATAGTACAATGATAAACACTTGCATATATAGGCAAAGAGAAATACTAAACTAGCCTAATTAGCCAATGTGGGATAAATACTCACATAGGACAAACTCACTACATGATAAAATAACTAGATAATACACTAGCAAACATGAAGAAATGCATGAAATACATACTCTAACAACCCCCCCCCCCCCGGCAAGTGAAGCTAGAGGCTAACAAAAGCTAAAAAAATAGTGGCATATCTATAGTATGAGTCCTAATAATAAAGCCAGATAAAGTACTCATGTACAATATGTATCCATGAAATGAAGATGGAAGATGTCTTATGAACACCCCATAAGGACAACTTATAAAATCCCAAGCATGCCACACAACTCAAGGAAGCAAAGTTATGCAAAAGGCTTCATAAAGATGTCTAAAACCTACTACTGAGTCAAAATGTACTCCAAGATAAAAATACCATCCTGAATGTGTTAATGAATGAAGTGCATATGTATCTCAATATGCTTGGTATACTAATGCTCAATTAGGTTATAAGATATATGAATTGCACTCTAGTTGTCACACCAAAGTATAGTGGGTAAATACTACATGAAGCCAAATTCTATCAACAACTGATGAAGCCAAAGAACTTATTGAATTGCTATAACTACTTTCCTATACTCAGTGTCTGTACATGAAAGTGAAATAGCCTACTTATTTTTACATAACTAGGTAATAGGTGGAGAACCAAGATAAAATATGTAGTCATAAGTGGACCACCTATCATCAAGAGAACCTACCCAATCTGAGTCACTTTATCCAACCAAGTAGAAACCCTAGTGTAATGTAATCCAAAATGAGTAGTGAGTCAGAGATATCGTAGAATCCTCTTGGTAGCCTACTAATGACTATCATGAGGGTCATGTGTAAACCTAGATACAAGCCCAAATACAAATGAAATGTCAAGGTGAGTATGGGTCAAATACATCAGACTCCAAACCATTTGTTGATAAAATGTAGGATCACAAAGTGGAGTAGTACAAGAGACAGTGGGAGTCACTCCAAATTGAAAAGGAGAAGGACTTGGCTTGAAATCAGCCATGCCAAAATTCTAAAGAATATCAAAGGTATAATTTTGCTAACTCAAATAGATCCTTGTAATTGATTGTGAAATTTGTAAACCAAAGAAGAAATGTAGAAGGCCAAGATTGGCCATGTCAAAATGTGCTGAAATTGCTTGCTAAATAGTTTGAATCTGAGATAAGGATTTGCCCATGAGAAGCATATCATCAACATACAAGACTCAAATAATAATGTCCTCCCCAATACATTAAACACACACTATGGGACTAGATTGGTAGCAAACAAATCTAGGAGAGAGAAAAAATGAATCCATCTTCTCATACTAGGCTTGAGGGGCTTGTTTAAGACCATAAAGGGACCCCCTAAATCAAAAAATAAGAGAAGAATTATTAACAACATATAAGGTTAATCCATATATATTTCCTCATACAAGTCTTCATACAAGAAAACACTCTTAACATCCATCTGATATATTGGACAACCCTATGATGTAGTAAAAGTCTTAGAATAGTTAATTCCTTTGATTTGCAAGAATCCCTTTATAACAAGATGTGCTTTATACTTGTCAATGGACACATCAATTTTATACTTGGTACGGTAAATCCAATTTCACCTAACCAAATTTATTCACTTAGGAAGAGTGACACGATCCCAAGTGTGATTCTTCATCAATGAATAATACTCATCTGTCATCACATCATCCCACTCCTATATCCCATGAGCATGTGGAAAAGACTTTGGAACCCCAAATAATGCCTGAAACAAAAGTCCAATACCCATAGAATGTATATGATGATGTCGAGTATCAGGAAGATCCTGTATGAAAGGTGTTGCCTCAGAATCTATAGTATGTGCCCACCTAGGCATAGTGGCAACATTAGTGTGAATAGGATCCTCATCCTCTATAACCTTCTCAGTAATCTCCTAAATTATCTCTTTAAATAATGAATCCTTGAGAGGAGGTAAATCATCAAAAGAATAAGAAGAAGCCATGGAAGAAGATGAAGAGTCATGAGATGTGAAGTGCTCATCAAATTGTACACGTGTTTGAAAATGAACATCATGAGTATTAGGATATAAAAAAAGATAAGATATCATGTCCTCACAATACCATACAAAAATCAAAGGTTTGCTCTTCTTATCCAATTCTTTCATTTTCTTATTTGGTACAAAATCCCAAGTAAGGCTCCCAAAGACTTCGAAAAATTAGACATTAGGATTGGTTATAGACCAAGCCTCCTCTGAAGTCATATGCTCTTGTGTTTGATGTGGTGTGTGGTTCTAAATGTAATTTGCATAATTAACTACCTCTACCCAATAGATAAGAGGTAAATCTTGTGAATTCATCATATAGTTATCCATCTCATTTAGAGTTTGGTTCTTTTTTGTTAAGCCATTCTATTGTGGATTATGTGTAATAGAATTTTGGTAATAAATACCATGGATTGCTAAAAAATTAGAGAACTTTTGACTGAATTACTCCTCTCCATTATCTGTATGAAGCTTCTTGATGTAACTCGATGACTATTTCTTGACCAAAGCCTTAAAAAATTTGAAGTGAGAAAATACATCACTCTTGTACTTGAAAAAATAAACCCAACTACGCCTTGAGAAATTATCAATGAAAGTAAGTGCATATTTATCTCTGTTGAAAGAAGTATGAAAGACCATCAAATCACTATGCACAAGATCAAGTGGTTAAGAATCTCTTATGGACATGCCATTAGGAAATAGATCCCAATGTTATTTCCCTAATGTACAACCTCGACAAAATCCATCAAGACATGAAATTATAGGAAGACCATCTACCATACTATGAGTGCTCAACTCCTTTAAATATATGTAGTTTAGGTGTCCAAATCTCTCATGCCAAAGCTGACTCTTGGAATATGCATGAGAAAATAAACACCTATTTAATGGAGGAGTATCATCAACACCCTCAAAATAGTAAAGTAGAGAACTATGATCAATAACACCCTATGTAATAAGTGTGTGTGGATCTAACAAAGCTCATAATTTATCACCCAATGGTATGAAATTCACTATCTTGCCTTGACTAAAATGGCAAATATGATACACTAAAAGTAGATTAGTGGTGATGTCTAGAACATATAATGTATCATTGATGCAGCCACCATATAATTGTATGTCACCCTTCTCCTTAAGAAAATGTAGGAAGATTCTTGAACCTCAAACAAATACTTCACTAGGATTTACTTTGACATCTGTGTGAATGTATTTGATGTCCACATGATTGTCTACAAGATTTTTGAAATGAAACAACTATTTGTCATATCCTTAATTTGACATCTATGTGAATGTCTTATTGAATTATTGACCTTATGCATGATGTTAGATCTTTCTCATGATTAAATATAGATCATCGATCTTAGACCTATTTGAATACAAATGACTATTTTCCATGGCTTAAAATTTGATGTTTGCATGAACATAATTGATGTTTGTACAACTGTTATTACACATTTGAAAATCAATGGTCATTTTATATGCTTAAATTTGACACTTGCATACCCATCATCTCTCTATTGGATCAACTTTGTTGAAACAAATAATTCTATCAGAGTTTGTGCATCGAGCATTTTGTCTCAGAACTATTTCCTTAGGCATTTTATTTTGGCCACTTTCCTCAAAATAAATGAGTCTTCAAGACTTTTGTTTTGGATGATTTGTTCAAAATTATCAAGTCTGTGGGGTTTATAGTCTAGATGATTTTTCTGAAAGAAATAAGACTTAGCTTTTTTGTATTGGACATTTTCTCTAAAAGAAATTGGTCTTCAGGGAAAATGTTGTGTAATAATTTTTTCAAAAGAAATAATTATGCCTTAGACATTTTTTCTGAAATAATTACAACTTAGTAAAATAAAATCCTAAAATATTTCTTAAGGACTTAGAAAAAAAGGTTTTGCACTTAACTTTTTAAATCCTAAAGGTGCTTCTGAACTTGTGCTTGAACTTTGACACTCAAATGACTTTCTAATGCTTGTGAAACTTGTCCTTGACTTTTGATCTACTTGGTTCATCATGAAACTTGCTCAAAAACCTTCTCTTTGCTTTATAGACCTATCCCTTAAATATTGACAAAAATACATTTTATGAAAACCTGTCCATACAAAAAATATGTTCAAACCTTGATCCATACTAGATCTTTAAGACACTGCACTGCATTCAGTTAAGTTTTCTATGTAGGCCAAAATTGACTAACATCTTTAGCAACTTAGCTGGGTAGCATGCCTGCTATGCTTGAGAACTCAGACCATTTACATGATAAATGTACCATTTACATATAATTCATTTGTTCCATGACTAAAACAAACCTCTTGACTGAAAAGACAAAAGAATTTCACCAAAACAAGGAAAGAAACAAAATAAAATAGGGAAACTAACCTAGCAAAATAAATGTGTAAACAAGGCACTTATTTGGGATAAAATAAAAATAAACTAATGTGTCAAAAAAAAACACTTGAAGGAATGTAAATAATCTATCTATGTACAAGGAACTTAGCTTTCTTAATACAAATTTTTCAAATGTATCCCATTGATTGGGATAGGAAGTTCCTCGACATCCATCTTTGCAAGCTAGAAACCATTTTTGGATTTGTAACAGGAGATTGCAGTAGGAGATAGTCAAATTTCATGTGTCTTCCTAGCCTAGCTCTATCCTCATCCCACTTGAGGACCAAATCTCCTTCTTGAAAACTTCTTGAAGAAGATCCTTTGTCAAAAGATCTCTTTATCATTTGCTTGACGGGCCTCCATAGCCAACATGGTCTGATGCCTTGTCTCTTCTAGCTCCATGAGATTAGCATATCTTATTTCCATTGGCTCATTCTCTAAAATCTCAAGTTGATGCACTATTTCCAAAATAGGGAAGTTAAGAGAAATAGGGATTATTGCTTCTTTACCATACACTAGTTTTTATGGAGAATTGACAATTGACCTCTTATAGGTGATCCTGTCAGTCCACATAGTTAACTTAAATTTGAGATGCCATGTCCTTTGATTATCTTCAATAGTCCTCCTGATGATTTTTAACAAGTTATTGTTAGTGAAATCAACAAGACCATTGCCTTGTGGGTAATAGTTTGATGAGGTACTGAGAAAAACACTATGTTGAACTACCCACTAGCTGATCTTAGAACCTAAAAATGCCATAGCATTTTCAAAAATGATGGTTTAAGGGCCTCCAAATCTAGTAAGAAAACCTTCATAAAACTCTATAATATTTGTTTCATTGGCTTCTTTTAATGCTATTGCTTCTATCCACATAGTAAAATAATCTGTGATAACTAGGATCCATTTATGTCCTGAGCTTGAAGGGGGGTTAATGAGACCAATAAAGTCAAATCCCCTTTGGACAAAGGGTTTATTCACTAAAATTGGTTGGAGAGGTAAGGCTATAAGCTTAAATTTTCCAACAAACATAACACATTATCTGCATTTAGTAATCTATGCATGACAACACCAAATATACTTGGCTAGTAATACCCACTTCTCATGATCTTATGGGCTATGATCCTTGCTAAATAATGACCTCCACCATGTCCATCATGAAATTTCTCAAGCAGTCTCTGTGTTTGACCGAGATTTATGCATCTTAATAACATGCCATTGATATCCTTTTTGAATAAAACACTGTCAACAAGGATAAAATGAATTGAATGCAATCTAAAATATCTCCTCTTTGAAGGGGTTAGGTGAGAAGTATAAACATCATCTTTTAAGTATTTTACCATATCTTGAAACCAAATAGAAGGTGGGGTGTGATCATTTACATCTTCTTCATCATTTGACACCATAATTAGCTCATTAGCTTCTTTCAAGTCTTGGGGTAGATGTTCACAAAATCCTTTACCTCTAATCAACTTTGTGACCTTGATCTCAACATCATATTAAATGAATTTGGCTATCTAACCAACTCTTTTGTCATTTATATCCTTGTTCAAGAAGAAATCCTTGACACTTAGATGTGCAACCATTAAATGTATCTTATTATTAGATAATAAGTACCTAAACTTCTTAAGAGACCTTATAACTAAAAGTACATACTTCTCAACAAAATGTTACCTTGTTTAATACTCTTCTAAGCCTTAATTGAAGAAGGCTATTGGCTTCTCCAAAGTCTCTTTATTATGAGAATAATTGAAATAGTGTCAATATTAGCATAGGCGTATAAGAAGAAATCCTTTGTGAAATTAGGGTTCAAGAGTGTAGGAGCATTGGCTATAGCTTTATTTATCTCTTCAAAGATTCTTACTCCTTTAGACTAGTTGAAACTTTGACCCTTCTTTATCATAGCTATGAGTGGCTTATGTAAAGTATCAAACTCTAAAATGTATCTTCTTATGAAATTGATCTTGCCTAAAAATATTTGCAGGGATTTTTTATGTTTAGGCAAGGAGAGTAAAAGAATTGAATCTATCCTATCAGGACCTATACTCATACCATGATTTGAAATCACTTGTCTAAGAAGCTTACCTTCATGAACTGAAAAGACACATTTTTTGGGATTTAGATATATCCCAAATTGTCTACATTTTTCAAAAACTTGCTCGAGGTGAATCATGTGCTCAACTGCACTATTAGAGAATATTGTTATTTCATCCAAATAAACAAATATGAACTTATTAAGGAGACCTTAGAACACTATATCCATGGATTTTTAAAAAGTTTCTCTAGCATTAGATAAACAAAATGACATCTTTCTATATTCAAATGTCCCTCACTTTGTGGTGAAGGCTATTTTGAACTGGTCTTCTTCTTTAACCAAAATTAGATTATAACCACTGTCTCCATCCAACAAGAAGAACCTTTATAAACCTGTAACTAGCTATAAAATTTTCTCCATTGATGGTAATGGATGGTGGTGTTTAAGGGAATCCTTGTTCAAGTCATGGAAATTAACACATAGTCTGAATTCACCACTCTTTTTTTGTACCAGAACAATATCCACCACCCAAGTTGAACAAGATTTTACCACTCTTTTTTGGTACTAGAACAAGATTTTCCACCCAAGTTGAGTGATTAATTGGAAATATTATAGCTGATTTAATGAGCTTATGAATCTCAACTCTCATGAAAGGTTCAAGTTTTGGGTTAATAGGCCTTTGTCTTTATCTGACTAGCCCAGTCTCATCTTCTAACTCAATAGTATGTTGAGCTAGACTTAGATCAAATCCTTTAAGGTCACTATACTACCATGTAAAGACATCTACAAAACTTGAACATAACTTAATAAAAGTTTCATTTTCTAAAGATGTGCAAACTTTGCCCAACTTTAATCTCTTACCAATTTTGATCTCTACATTTATATACTGTTCATCCTTGGTTGACAAAGAAAGCTTTTATTTTCTCAATTAAACATCAATATTGAATATTTTTTGAAGTGTGACCATCCCTTTCGGTAACTTATTTCTCTTTAGCTATACAATTTGGTCACCATACTGCTATGAGAACTTGTCTTGGGTCATTGAAGAAAACTCAGCTTCTTCTTGTAAGAACCTAACAATTTGAATATGATCTTCAAATACTTGCCAATTGTCATGGTTATTTGGGATAGAAGACCTTAAAATCACCTTGATGTGTGATTGAAACTTTTCATTCTTTATGTCATTTGGGATGTTGAATTGTGACCCAATGGTAGCCAATCTATCTACATATTTGTTCTTATTTATTGATATGGTACAAATATTGAAAGCTTGAAAGTATTCAAGTAAATCCCATACTCTATGCGTATAGGACCTAAGTAGTGGATTCTTTCATATAATTAGATCTCTTACTTGGTGAACTATCAGTTCACTATTACCAAAAACTTATAAGGTACTGAGCTTCATCTTTCTTGCCCATTACAAACCATGCACTAGTGATTCATATTTAGAAACATTATTAGAACAACCAAACTAAAACTTAAGAGAATATAAATACCTTTGATTGGCTGGAGAAATTACCATCATTCCAACTCTAGTGCCATGTTTATTCTTGGATCCATCAAAATATAGTTACCATAGGCCATCATTAGGCTGATCATCTTTCATCAATGCTAGAATTGGTGTATCATTTTAATGAAGGAAATAGACACTAAGTCCTTCTTCAATTAAATTTTAGGGATGATGCTCATGGAAATCAAAGGCCCATTCATCAAAAAATAGATCTAAAACTCTATTTAGAGGTGTGTCAATTTCCACCTCATCAGTTTCTAGTACTTTGTTTGAGATAACACAATTAGTGTTCACCATACTTGGCATATATGTCTCCAAATGGAGTCTTGAAATAGGTTCAAAACATATTTTCACTTCAGTACCATACCTAGTTTTGAATTAAAAATATGTCAAATCAGCTAACAAATATCCTCCAATCTTTGAGGTAAAGTCCCTTAACAAACACATGGAAAAATAGGGAGGTAAGTCCACTAATACTACATCTTGTTGAATGGTAACATTGGGGTAAGCATATAATGTAAAATTTAGATCCTTGATTATGCCTATTGTCTTTGTTGGTAGCCCATCTAAAAACAATACTCCCTTGGTATTCAGCTCATAGACAAGACCCAACTTGTCTACAATTTTCTTGGGCATGATAGTGCTATTAGATCCACTATCTACTATACAATTATGGACTAAACAATCATCAAATATTAAAAAAAATAAAAGGGAGGGGTTTTATCTATCTTGACATTAGTTTTATACACCTTTTTCATGTTATGTACTTGCTAATTAGGTTGTTTAGTAGGTTGATTTAAAATGGCCAAGACATCTCTTCATTTCTCAATTAGTTCTTTAGACACCTTAAGAGTTGAAAGCTCTTGAATGAGCACATATTTTTTCCCTATAATAGTAAGGGAATCCCTCATGCTGATGCTGAAATATGATTTCTTCATCAGATCTATTATGCTAAATGAGGCTCCATTGACCTTTGGCTGAAACTTTTGAAACATTAGTTACTCTCTAATTAGAGGCATTTGGGGAACCTTCCCTGCCTCTACATTTTGATTCTTCTATACTATGTGGATAACAGGTTGATCCTTAAAACTCTTAGGAATAAAATTAGGAACACTAGAAGAATTGATCACGTCTTGAGCTTCCTCAATTACTCTTCTTTTATCTCTAGTCAAAGCTGCAACTTGACCATTTATTTTTCTAGTTTCACCAACTTTATTGAATGCAATATGATCATCCAATTGTCAAATAACATTGATGGCATTAGGATGCCCTGGAACTTGTTGAGCCTTTCTTTGGGATGTCATATTCATGTTTTTATACCAACCACTTTGAAGAGAGAAATCTTCTTGTGTCATTTATGGCATAGTAATATCCTATGATATTAAGGCTTGGTTTTGAGTGTCATTTGGATTAAATGGGTGCCAACTTGAATCTTGCATCAAGTTGTTTTGAGGAACAATAGATTTTAAACTAGAAGGTATATTAGGATCAAGGGTTGTATATGGATTAGTTTGGGTTATGGCCCCATGGTTTTGGTAAGGTTGCCTATTGTCCTTGAAACCTTCATAAGGAGGTCTTTGATAATTGAAGGACTGATAAGTATTCTAGTTTTGCTATTGATAAGGCCTACCTTGGTATTGTTGTATCTTGAGTTGAATAATCTAATCCCCAAAAGCTTGTAACATGATTTTTAGATCACCAATCTCACTATATTGATTAGAAAGGGCTATCACTTAGGATTTTGGAGATGGAATAAGATCTATAGATGGGTTTTGAGGAACTTGAGGAGGAAGAATAGGTTGTAATTCTAGGAATATGGTCATTAAAGGCCTTGGGGCAAGTTTACCAGCTTGTACTATGCTATTTTCTACTCTTAATGTAATTTCATAGGCATTTGGCAAGGTATTACCACCCATAGATTTTATATGACACATATGTCAGAATTGAGGGCCTTTAGATAGTATAAAAATGCATACTCTAGAGATGGTCTAGCCAATGTAGTGATCCTAGTGCTTGTCTTTTGAAATATGAGGTTAAAATCAAACATGAACTCATGGGGGTACCTTTGTACAATAGTCAGTTGTTCAACTAAAGATAGATGATCAGACTTGTCTTTAAATTTCCTAACTAAGGTTGCACCTAACTCATCCCAAGTAGAAATGGAAGTCAAAGGGATATTTCTATACCATTGCAATGCTTTTCCCTTGAAAGAAGCAATAAGCAATATGATAACCACATTATCTTGAGTAATATTATAAACAAAGCAAAGGTTGGAAACATCTTGAATATGCTCAATAACAGTAGTTTTATCCCATTCCTTTGAAAATAAAGGGATACTCTTTAAGGTAGACACATGAATGTCATCATATTGGGATAAGTTCAAGGGACTACCCTTATTGAATGGAACAAAAACTTGATTCTTTATAGCCATTTGGGAAAAAGGAATTTGGGTAATGGGGATAATAGATTGGACTAAAATAATATGATAACCAATAGATGAATGGTTCCTTTGAGGATAATTAGTTATCCTACTAAATCTTTCTTTTTAATAAGTAGAAGGCAATTCAATATGTTCAAAATGAGTACCTTTACTTGATGATCTTGTCGTAATCTTTGGCATGAAAACACTATCTGGAAGATGGTATGAACTCTATTAATTAAACAACATTAACTTTATATGAATTCATAAGACACACTTCATTCTAGATTTCAAAATGATGGAATTCAATCTTTATTGCATCAAAAGGTGTTATAGTATAAATTTTGGTAGAGTCTGGTCATACCAAAAAAGATGGATCTATTTCAAGGTTCGGAAGCCTATATTTATAAAAAAAGGGAAAGAGAGAGAGAGAGAGAGAGAGAGAGAGAGAGAGAGAGAGAGAGAGAGAGAGAGAGAGAGAGAGAGAGAGAGAGAGAGAGAGAGAGAGAGAGAGAGAGAGAGAGAGAGAGAGAGAGAGAGAGAGAGTTGTGCATTGAAAGAGGCCCAACCACTTTTGATAGATTAACACTAATTCAAGGATGTTGAATCATGACCTTATCAATAACGATTTTTTTTTAAAAAAGAATTGAATGATCATTGTCCTTATCTATCCACCCAGTGTCCTTCTTCGAACTCTATGTCATCTTTACTTGATCTGCTTACGAGGACCAAATCTTGATATCTTGGAATTGATAAAGCCATGCTTAGTATACTGTAGGTGAAAATTTGTCGAGGGTATGGTCATATCCAAGGATGAGATGCTCCTCCATTAATTGAAAATATTTACCCCTATTTGGGAAATGAACCTGGGTCTATTATAGATGAAAACCAATGAAAATATTGGTTTTCCTATAGTCTTAATGTTGATAGATGAAACTTTCCATGTGTTTGATCTTGATTTGTCAATGAGCCACCACTTTTTTGGTTTATGCTAGGTTTAAAAGACCTATTTTATTTCTATGGAGATCTTATGGTAATGTTTGGTCTTGCTAGTTCAATCTAGATCATGCTCAAGCTCTGGTTCCTTTGTATTTACTCACTTGGGTCAAAAATTGCTCTATTGACTTCTATCAAAAATATCTAGGCTCACCTTTTTTTGATTGGCCATCAAAAATTGACTTATCCTATTGACATTTTAACCCATCTCGTATCATTGATCTTGATTGGTATGAATGAATGATGATCATTGATCTTCAACTAGTCTGATGCACTATTGACACTTGTCATGCACACATTTACCTTTGAGATTTAATGACCCTTTTGACCCTCTGCTTGCCATTGATCTTGATTAGTATGAATAAACTTGAGCCATTAGATCTACTTGGACCAACTATCTTGTTAGTGACTACTTACTGTTAGATATTCTATATGACTAAACATCAATCATTGATCTCTAATGTTTGAAATCAAACAAATACTTTATGAGGCTTTACTTTGACATCTGCGTGCTTGTATATGACATCTACATTAATGTATTTGACATCCACACAACCATCTAAAAAGTTTTTGAAATCAAATGGCTATTTTATGTAGCCTTAATTTGATATTTGTGTGAAGGTCTTATTGACTTATTGACCTTACGCATGCCTTTAGATCTTTCTCATGATTAAATACAGACCATCGATCTTGGACCTATTTGAATACAAATGGCTATTTTCCATGGCTTGAACTTTGATGTCTATATGAACATAGTTTATGTTTTCATGACCATCACTACATATTTGAAAACCAATGGTCATTTTTTGTGCTTAAATTTGACACTTGCACACTTGTCATCTCTCTACTGGATCAAATTTACCAAAATAAACAATTCTGTCAAAGATTTTGCATCAAGCATTTTATCTCATAACTATTGCCTTGGGATTTTTATTTTGGCCACTTTCCTCGAAATAAATGCATCTTTGGGACTTTTGTTTTAGACAATTTCTCTAAAAGAATCAATTCCATGGGGTTTTTGTTCTAGACAATTTGTCCAAAAGAAACAAGACTTAATTTTTTGTATCAGACATTTCATCCAAAAAAAATTGGTCTTCAAAGGAAATTATTATGAAATAATTTTCTTGAAATAAATACTTATGCCTTGGAAATTTTCATTGAAAGAATTAAGACTTAGCAAAATAAAAACCTAAAATATTTCTTAAGGACTTAGCAAAAAAAGGTTTTACACTTAACTTTTTAAAGCCTAAAGGTTCTTCTGAACTTGTGCTTGAACTTTGATGCTTAAATGAATTTCCAATGCTTATGCAACTTGTCCCTAACTTTTGATCTACTTGGTTTCATCATGAAACCTGCTTAAGAACCTTCCCTTTTCTCTATAGAACTATCTCTTAAATATTGACAAAAATACATTTTAAGTAAACCTGTCCATCCAAAAAAATTGTTCAAACCTTGATCCATACTAGATATTTAGAACATTGCACTACATTTAGGCAATTTTGTTATGTTGGCCAAAATTTTCTAATAGGTATTAAATGCAAGGCATAATTGTTGAAGAATGTTTGCATAATTAGTTTCAGAGACATAAACTCAAGGAGTACAAAGGTGTTCCCTTTTTGGTATTATGGGGTATTTGGATTATCTAAAATTCACTTAAAATAATTAGACTCAAACTATTTATATCTTTACTCAAATGGTTCATAAATTTTAGTTATGCATAAAAAACTAAATAAAAATTCCAAGGCAGATTGGAAAACTAATGATTGAAGAAAATAAATGTTGGGGCATGCCAGGGCTAAGATCAAAATTTTGGCATTGAAGGTATCCTTCTAAGACTCATTTTTAAAAGTTCATAGGGAATGGGACACATACTTTTGATTTTTTGGCATTAAGATAATTTTTGATATTTATACTAAACAAGGACACTAGAAACCTCCATGTTTTTAGTGACTCACAACTGGTCATTAAGTAGATGGGCAATGAAAATACTAACTAGAATGTGTTTTTACTTCATTTAGCAACACAAATGAAGGATATTTTTTCTACATTTGAGAATATTTCTTATACCCATATTTATAGGGAACATAACAAAACTACAAACTCTTTATCAAAAGAGGGTGTTTAGATTATGACTAGGCACATACTACTTATTAAATCTCAAGGGGGTATATAGTCTAAATATGAATAACCAATATAGTCCCCTTGGATCATATATTTTTATTTAAGATTACTATAAATTTTTAGTGATTTTTATTTCTTTGTATAACTTTTATTGTTGACTTCTAGTCTTAGCATATTAGTTTATTGGGAAATATGGTGGATGGTAATTCTATTGGTTTGTAGGTTTTTATATACTTCAGTGATTATCTTTGAGACCCCTATTTATTAAAATGTGCATTATGCACCTATAGGATGTTTTTTTTCATTCATTACTGGTATAAAACATGTGACTTTTTCTTTTAAAAAAGAAAAATCTTTAGGATGTATTATTAATTGATGTTAATCATTGAGACATAAGATACAAGATGTAATCTATAATAATTTTATTCAATTGGAATGGCATAATACTAAATTTATGAATCATTTGCTATGCCCAATCAATACTTGTAAATATTCAACAATCCAATTTCAAATCATGATACTTAGAAGCAAGATAATGTTCACATGGCTAGACCTACACATCAACCAACATTTTATAATGAATATATCTTATATGGTATTATTTGTATGGTTAACTGATTCATGAAATAAATATCCATCTATTACATTTTATGACCATGAGATTCTAAAATAAGATAATCATAATAGTATAATATATATACATGTTTCTCCAATTCACATTCTACGATTACACATTACATCATGATAGACAATGGTTTAGGTAAAAATTGAATTACAATGTCATTATTAGCTAGTAGAGGGTATACTCAATGAGGCTTACTTAGAATAGTGATTCTTATTAAGAGTTATGATTTTATTTCATTGAAACCTATGAGTGGTATGACATTACCAATCATCGTAGGTCTTAAAAATATTTTAGTATGATTCTATGTATTTTTAGATACTAGGACTTATGATATATTGCTTGTAAGACCACATCTAAATAAAATGAGAGAATTTTTTACTATTTGTAGGGAAAATATGGTTAAAAATAGAAATTTCTTGTAATATATGAAAATTGAGAAGAACATAATAGATCCAACATACATACAATTCATCAAGCCACGTGAGGTCGAGGCTATAAGAAAGAGTTGTTTGTAAAAAAAGGGATTAAGGATTAATTAGAAAGCTTATGCAAGGAAATAAAAAACAAATGCAACCTAGATCCAAGATGTAAAATAGGTAAAATAAGGAGATATAAATTCCATTAGGCAGTAACCAAGAGGCATCTAAACTAATGATTGTAGCCAAAAGGTATCAAACTATGAATATATTGGCATGTAAAGATAACATACACTTAGAAAGAATAAAATAAATTAAACATGAAGAATAAAACAACATACTACTCTAGCATATGTATATATACAAATAAAATAAAAGAAAGAGTTTAGAGATATGAATACTTACATTGGGTTGACTTGTCATTACATCAATCTTCCCCTTAGCTCAAGTGGCACTTTATGAGAGATGTTGTAGGTGGAACTCAAGATGTAAATAATAATACATAAGTATTCTCAATTATAGACTTAAAATATTAAGGTGTGCCTCTCTAGTTCATCTTTTCTCCTTAAGACTCTAAAGACATTATGTAAACATAGACCTATATAAGTATAAGCTCCTAAAACTTAATTCATCTTCTTCTACTAAAGGCAAGTTTTGGTGCACAAGTAGAGTAGAAAAAAGTTGTACCTATATAAAAAAGAGATCTAAAATCCTTATATATATAGATACAACTCATAAAATAAATTCATCAAATATTCTGATGGACTCAATTTGGACCAATACAATATAAATATCAAGAACAAAAACAATATTACATAAAAAAGGGTCAATATATCACAATGGGAACAAAATTTTAGTGAACATGGCCTATACAATTTGAAAGGGACCTTAAACAGGGAATAGACTACATTGGCCATGGATGATATTGTATAAAACATAAGGACCATCACATAACTAACTCAACATGGGTTAGTTAGTTGATAAAATGAATATAAATAGGCATAATAGGTGAAAAACATGGAAAAGATCATAGGGGAGGCTAAACTCATCAAATATCATGATAATGTGTGTAAAAAGGAATACTAGGCAATCATATGACAATCTCTTATAAATTAACATGAGTCAGCCCAATCCTGATCTTGGTGCACTCCTTAGAACATGCACTCAAGGATAAATACATGCCAATAAGTCTTTCAAGAGAAATCATCAGTAATTGAAAAATATAGGTGTATACATATGCCCCACCACAATCTCATGACATGTCACAATAGATTAATGTAGGATGGTGATTTTGGAAAGAAACATAACAACAAAAAATAAAATAAAATATTGTAATAAATTATGAAAAATGAAATAATTATTAGTAACACATACATACCTTGATTTACCTTTCCACTAAAATGATACATGCAAATACATTTCCACTAAAACAATACATGAAAATTTGATATAAATTTGGCTAATGTAAGTTTGGATGACATAAAGAGTGTTAGCTATAAAATCTACCAAATCTATCTTTAAAACCATTACCAACCCTTTTGATGCTAACTATGGATTTGTGTTAGCCCACCAAATGTATCTTGCATCAGTAAAAAACTTGCACTTGGAAAAAAATCTAATTTTTAGTGTTAAATTTTATGAAATTTTCCACTAAAAGTGATGCAAAAACATGAAAATGTAGTAGTGTAGTAAAATTATTAGACAAATTCTATGCTATTTTTAGACTCTTCTTCCAATTTCAGATTTTGGCTATGGTTCCCAAGTATGTTTGTTTCAATTTCCCCCCCTCTCTTTCCATTGTTATTGTTGTTTCAATCATTTCATTGTATTGTTAGTCATATATGTTTTTGGCATTAGGTCATATGAAAACTTGTAGATTATTATATTTATGTAGGTATCCCTGGTGGTCATCATTTTACCATTTTACATGGTGGAATTTACCCATAGCCCCACTATTCATTAAAATAAATTAGAGAATGACTCCACACTTCAAACACATTCAACCATAAGGTTTTTTTTCTTCTTCATCCCTCTAGGTCCAATTTCCATTCATCGGATATTTTTTAAAGATAAATATGTGTGTTTCTTATTGGTTTATCATTAACCCTATATTTATTAGTATTTCTCATGCTTACATATTATGCCCATTAGGAAGGCTAAATATAAAAACCTTCTAGGAGAAGTGTTACATTTATTAGTGTTCCTATTGATTTAATTCAGATTCCCTTGCTTGGTACTCATGCTTATTTAATTTAAAAAATGACAAATAATAGTGAATCTCCTCCTCCTTCTACTATTTTTGATAATGAAAAAGTAAATGATACAAATTTGAACAATAATGAAAATGTGAATGCAAATGATGATGACTATGAATATGATGATAATACTTGTGATGATGTAAATGATTTTGATGAATTTGGTATAAAACAAGTTCATAGAATTTATTAATTTAGAAGATTAATTCATAAATACCTCATATCTTTATAGTCCATGTTATTTGAGTTAAAATAAATATAAAAGAATGTTCTACACAAGGAATCTACACCTGAGATCAAAAATGATACCAATCAACCTTTGAATGTCTCTAATCTACCTATTAGAGGCTCTTCTTGTACATCAGGGGATGAGGCTAATGCTCCTACTAGTAATTTTATGCCTCTGCTTAGCATTGCTCCTTAGTTTACTTTGAATATTCTTACAGAACCTACTTGTACTTCCTATTTCTAATGCAACATCTATACCCACTTATAATGCTTTATCTTTTTTTCTTGGTGCTAAAACATAAAATCCTACCAATATTAATCATGCTTTGACTCACACATATGGTAATACATATAATAATACATACATTAAATAGTCTATTCAATATGTGCAAGCTCAAATAAGACAAATTTACCAAGTATCTCAAAAACCTAGCCATGTGGTCACTTCTCAAGATATATTACATAACCTATTGGCTCACAAGGTTCTCATTCACCAAATTCCTACTAGTTTTATAGTGTCTAAATTTGAATTATATAATAAAAAGGGTTATAATTTGCATCACATTCAATATTTCTTTCCCTTGTTCTTTGGTTTTTCTCATGAAGATCTATTGATGACCAAGATCTTTCCTATATGCCTTAAGGACTATGCCTTGGATTGGTTCTATGGCATTTTGGTAGGATCCATCCATCGATTCAATTATTTAGTTGATATCTTCATAACTCACTTTTACATAATGTCACATTTTATAAACCTACTTAAATTACAAAAACTAAGACCTAATAAGAATGTTAGTGAGTGTGTGATTCGATTAAATAGTAAAATTATAAAATATCTAATAAAATAAATGATAGGGAGTTAAAAATCATTTTCTCCAATAGCTTTATTCAACCTCTCAATGCCAAGTTATTTTTTAGACTTACCAATATTTTGATTAGCTTTGCCATATGATTTGTAACTACAAGATTAGGATTTTAGAGGCTAACATACTAAAATATGGGTCTAATACTCCTACCTCTACTAGAAACTACAAATATCAAGGTAAATCAACATTCAAAGCTAAGGCTAAAAATACCCTAAATTTTCAAGCTAAGAAAGAGACAAAAAATGTAAACATCATTTCACAAACATGTAACAATCTAGTTCTTCCACTTTTTAGAGAGCATAAGAAATTTACAAGGTTACATGAGCCTCCTCTTTTGTGATATAATGGTTTCTTAAATGCAACATGTTATATTTAACTTTATAGAATGAGTTGGATACATATCAACCTTTTTTAGAGGCTATGATGTAAATTCAAATTATGACCACCATAGAACTTTAGGACATTGATCGACTACAAATGGTGAAGAGTAACATGGAGACCCAACTTATGGTTTGTAGGATGGTATATCCATGCATGCTTATGTAATTTTTTTGAATACATAGTAGTGGATATACCTCATAATCTCGTACTCAATTGGGGTTCTTTCTCTACCTTCCAACCTTTTGGTGAAAGGTTTATGTATACAAATAATGTGTTTGACAAAATTTCAAAATAATTTTTATTAGTATGATTGAGTAAATTTTGTCCTTATGATAAAAATATTGAAATAAACTATTATGCCTAATTATATGGAGGGAGGCCCAACTCAAACACCAAATGGACATTGTTAAAGAAATTTTCACATTTAGATATCCACATTGGATCAAACAAATAAAAATGGGAGTGAACATATTAATTTAGAAGGGTTTGGAAAGAACGACAAGATTGAAAATCAAATCTGAGACATTGATCAATGGTTTAGAGGTCAAAGGAAAAAAAATATTAATAATTTATGATGAAATTCCTTCTATCATTGATTCTATAATAACAACATAATAAGGCTTGATGCATTGAAACAATGCATATTAGGTCTAAAAACTGGTCAAAATCTAGCTCACATAGTTGAAGGATTGAAGCTTTCTGGATCAGGAACGCACTAGAACCCACCCACCAACACCTATTTATATTCATAACTTTGCAAGGAAAGCATTTGACTAAATTTCTTACCTTATTTCACTTGGTTTGATGAGAAAAGATCACAAAGAGACAAAAGTATTATGTATTGAGATGGTAAAATGCCATTTATTTACATGATAAGGTGTGTAACTAAACCTTTCTTTTATTTTTATTTAGAGAGCATATTAGGATAGGGAGAAATTATTTATTCTAGCGACAAGATCTTCTTGAGATAGTATTTTCACTAGTGTTTACTCATCTAAAGAGTATGTCTTCAGATCAATAACAAGGGATTTTATAAGTTTTCTTAAATGGAGAGGAGTGGGAGTAAAAAACTCCAACATTTATTTATCTTTGTAGTCATGTAAAATGTAAAATTTGGTTACTTGAGTGTGGCTGATGACACCCAATCTATAAGTCCTCCTACTTACTTGCATAACCCTCATAGGCTTTTCTTTCACTGATTCCTAGTCATCCACAGCATTCCAGATTTAACCCTTACAGACCCAAGTATCTCTTTTAGGCCCACATCCACCACCCTAGGTCTCATTACCTCTAGACAATAGTACCCAACTTGGACAAGAGTGCTGAAACCTAGGGTGTCCTATTTATGGTGTTGTTGTCCAAGTGTAAATTTGGTTCAAACAGTCATATTTTATTGAATCCATATCTTAATTCATGTCATCCTAACACAAATTCATTTAACCCAAAATCATTAGGTTCCATATAAAAGGCCATTAACAGTCCATTTAGAAGGGTTGACACTCATTTACAAGAGACAATCAAGAATACAAGAAAGTACACTCAAGAACATTTCCCTATTCTTTGCATACAACCTTCTAATATTATTCCAAGCTTATTCAAGCCCTTACACTAGTCCCTAGACATCTAAAGTACACCCAATTTCACATTTAGTTACATTTTCATACATAGTTACACCAAGCACTTCAATGGGAGAACTACATTATCTTGATCCCTCCTCGGAGTATTGATATGTAGGCAACATGGCTACACATAGGGTGTGAAGTATGTCCATCGTATCCTTTACACACTAACCCCTTCTCTCTATTTCCCAAGTTGCCATTCAAGTTCAATCACAAAGAGCTCCTATAGATTTGAAGATTAAAATAGATGCATAATGAGCTTTGTAGACTCCCAGACTTTGATATTTCACTAATAGGGTAACACATCCCTATCGAGTAGAACCTAGAAAACTTAGATCACCTAGACAATAGTGCCAAAAAAGGACTAAAATGTTGAATAATAGGGTGTCCCACTTTTAGTGCTCATGTTTGATTAGAAAATGAAGTTCAAGAACCTATTTTTGACATTGCCCTAGTCATGTACTTGAAATCTCAAACCCTATCTTAGATTGGACAACTTATAATAAGCTAAGTCATATTTTATCTTATTTATTACTATTTTTAGAAAAGGCAAAAATATAATATATTTACATAAATTAATGGCTTAATTATTGCACATTATTTACTGATTTACTTTACTCTAGACTTGCTTATTAATTAGGAATAAAACTCCATTATCTAGAAAATAATAAAACATTTTGGTGAACCTGACTTACTTTGAATTTCACACAAAAACCCTAGAAACCCTAGGGTAAATTATTTTTAATTTTTTTCCATAATTTCTTGATTTTTCCTATATTTAGAAATCATAAATATATAAATTAATTTCAAAATTATCATATATTTTATAAAAAACCCTAGTTTGCACATACTAGGTCCTTTTTACATACAAAAACATTCCAAACACTAATAAAAATATATTACTATTTTTAGAAATATTTTCTAATTTTTCCTAAAATTTTCAAGAAAAATTCTACAAATTTTCTATAAATCATATCAAAAATTTAAAATTATCATATTAATTTTAAAAATTCATTCAATAATCCCTAGTTGTATTAACTAGCTCCTAGTTATTTTCCATTACTTTTCCAATCATTTTCTAAATTTTTATTTGCATATCAAACTTAGAAAATCAATTTTAAATTCAAAAATTCATATTATTTTGCATAAATATTTTTTGAAAAATCCTTAGTTGCATATACTAGCACCTATTTACTTCTTGCAGTATCACCTTACATGTTTGGGAGCTCTGTATCCTTTTTATGTAAATTCCAATTATCTATTTTTAAGAATTTGTGTTTATTATATTCAATACTTTCCTTTTATAGCACATTTCCTATTAAAACTTATTGTAAAACATTCAAGCACATTATAGATTGTTTTCCTACTTTCACAATGGCCCAATATACCATTTTTGATGAAATTGATAAAAGAGAACTTCAAGAACTCTTAACAAAACATCTAGATATGCAAGATAACATGCTTAAAATTATACAAGAGGAACCACAAAAAATGAATAATGTCAATCTTCTCAAACCACAGAGCAACTAGTTGAAAATGACACTATGGGGGCAAATATGTCTCAATAACCCCCTTATAGCAGTCCAACCTGCCTTTATGACACCAATTATAGCTAGTACATCCCTCTCTCCTAATGTAATAGCCCTTATGAAAGAGATAATATCTCTTCAATCCAAGGTGATACATCTTAAGCAATGTACCACTAGACCTACATAGGATTTGGATTCTTTTTCTCTTTTGCATATATCATTGGCACATCATATTACTTCTACACCCTTGCCATAAGGTTTTGTTCAACCCAAGCTTACTCTTTATGATGGCAAGGGTGATCCAGAGACACACTTGAGAGTGTTTCACATAGCATTCTTAGACTATGTATCCAATGACTAGCTTCTTACCAAGCTATTTACATAGAGCCTAAAGGATTATGCTTTATAATGGTTCTATATTTTATTGAATTAGTCAGTTCATGCATTCTATCCTTTAGCTAACATTTTCTTAGTGCACTTTAGCATTAACATTGGTGATAAGGTTTCATATGCTCAAATTTATCAATAGAAACAATGACCAAATGAGCATCTCATAGACTATGTTCTTCAGTATAAGACCATCTTGGATAAGATGACTAGTTCTATGGCAGATCAAGAGTCACATGACCTCTTCGAATAGAGTCATCTACTAGCATTTCATGAATCAATTATGTTCAAGTGATTATTTTCTTTCACTGGATTGTGTCATACATTAAAGGAAAGAGAAGTGAAACTCATTTCAATGGGCAAACTTAAGTATACAAGCATTCTAGACACAACTAATAAGAGTAACAACAAAGTCCCATACAAGGTCAAGTTAAATGATACAAAAGGGCAAAATCAACCTATAGTAAATGAAACTTTAAAGCCTCCTAAACATATAGTTTTATCAACACCCCCTCAGCATACTTTCTCACATCTTCCAGTTCCTCTAGCTAGGGTTTTACAACTTTTAGATTGTAATATCATATTTCTCCCTCTTATTTAGGAAGTTGATTTAACCAAACCTCTTCCCAAGGGATATGATTAGTAGGCATTTTGTGATTACCACAAGGTACTAGGCCACACTATAAATATATGCATCAGTTTGAAACATAAGATATAACACTTGATAGATGACAACCTACTTGATATTGGCACTTTAGTTGAGCCTCCACATGCAAGATCAACATAGGATAAATATTTGAAAATATTTTTAGATCCATTTCCATAGCATTCAAAATAGGATACAGGGGACACATCAGGAGTTCACCATGCATATCATGCACATCCACCACCAATTACATACTAGGCACCTTCAGTTGAGTCACATCCTTTGATTGGTATGATCAGTGTGTATGAGTCTAGAGTTCTACCTAGATCTTTGATATCCTTCTCAGATCAAGATATTTTGGAGGATAATTCAAATTATAATTCATTATTTATTAGAGCATATATTCATAATCGGCCCATTCATAGTTTTCTCATCGATAATGGTTCCAACGTCAATATGTGCACCGTTACATTATTAAATTTTTTTTTCTATTCAAAGTAGGATATCACCCTGATAGATATAGTTATTAGTGGATTTAGTGGGCACATAGATAATTTATTGGGTGAGCTTGTACTTCTTTTACAGATTGGTCCAATACATGTGACCACACATTTCACTATAGTTCCTAGTTTAAGAGTTTTAGATATGTTATTTGGTTTCCCATGGATTCAAAAAATTTGAGCAGTACCATCTAAAGTTCACAGATGTATGAAATTCATTCAAAATAATCAAGTTATTATAGTTGGTGAGTTCCATATGAGTTACCACTACCCACTTCAGGGCCATCTAATTTGTAGTCACTAGTTCTAGTTTCTCCACTAGTTTTATTTTCCCCACCAGTTATAGTTCTTCCTCTGGTATAGATTTAGACACAATTGACACATCCATCACTAGTATAGAGGGTTCACACACTACCATATTTTTGGGATTCTAGACAAATTCTAGCTATAGTTTTCACACCTAGAGTAGTTTCATTGAGATATCATGGGTCTACACATAGAATGCATGTTAAAAAAGTATCTCCTACTTCCAGATGGGTCCCTAAGAACCTTAAAGTTACATCCACTTCTCATAATTATAGTGAGACCCCATAGTTGGTTTTTTCTTTAGAGATTTTAGAGCGTCTACAATATATATAGCTTTTAGAGCCATAGTCTCAGCATTTTCATCATGTTTCACATTCATGTACGATTCCACTCCTTGATACATGACACCATGATAGGGAGTCTCCCATGAGACTCATTGGTTAGTATCATCCTATCCTAGCCTACTTATACATAGTCTCTTTTGCTTGATTGTATATAGCTTATATAAAATACAAAAATAACACAATTTTTTTTCAAAATACAAAAACATTCAAATTGATCAAAATACCAAAAACATTTTGATTGTATACATAATCCATGCTTTACATCACTGGTATCATGCTAAGACTTACATTTTCTATTTCATGCTATTATATGCTGATTTATCTACAATACCATGTTTCACTTGATCTCCTTTGAGGGTGTACAGTGACATATAGCTACTTGATTGCTTCACTCTACCCATTGAGGGGAAATTCTTACTTCTACATTCAAGACACACATCGATCTGCATACCCATTGAGGTCATATTCTACATGACAATACCATCTAGGTTATGTCAATCCTACACTACACACTCTGAGTTATCATATTGATGTACATTACTTACTAGATTACATAGATTACTATATCGACATTTCACTAGTATCTAACACCTTTGTATCTCTTAGTATATACCTAGTCTTGTACTAATATGTCTTGCATAATTTCACTCTTGATTTGATTAGTTAGATGTGATTTTACCTTTCCATTTTTTACATGCTTACTTTTCTTGCTTTACGTAGCTATATGAGATTGCATTTCCAATTCTAGTTTCATTTATTATGTGTGCCTTAGGAAATATACCAATGTCCTTTGATTTTATTCATGTGTGTGTACCTTTGGACATTTGCCAATGTTCATTTCTTTTACTCGTATATGTTCTTGTGGCCCTCATGCTAATATTTGCTTGTTTCAAATTATATGTGTATGTGGCATTTGAATATGCCTTGTATGCTTGCTTTCTAATTCGAGTGACATGTGCCCATGTCCCTTTTTTGCATGGCCCCTTAGTCAACCTTGTATGATTCTTACTTATTAGTTTGTATGCTTGTTGCTTGATTGCTTATCCTTGTTTTCAATGTCATGATCTATATCATGCATTTACCTTGATTTTTTAGATGTCATGATGGACATCATGCTGCATCCCTCCTTGACAAATAACAACTAACAACTAACATCTAACATTTACAGTTCCAGTTTAGTACATTACCCATGCTTTTACATTGTTATATTTATCTAGCCATACCCTTATTGATCTAATAAATCTCTCAATACAAACATTGCATATCTAGAGATATCAAATATCATTGATATATCATGTATCCATACAACATAACACACTTGCAGGACTCTTTTATTTTGAGGGAAGTCATTGCAAGTTCATCATTACTACCCTCAGAAGAGGGGGAAATAAACAAGGGTTTTGTCACAAAGATCAAATCTCCTAGTAGTCAAAATAACAACATTCAAATCACCCAATTCAAAATTTAGAGGTCAAACCAATCAAAATAAAACATAAAAATAATGACAATTCCATATCAACAACCAATTTTAACATAGGACAACAATGTCAAAAATGGATAGAAATGCCAAACACAAGGGTATCCTCATTTTGGTGCTCTTGTTTAGGTAGAAAAACACCTAGGTTTTCTAGTAATAGGAAAAAAGTTTATCTTAGCTATAGTTTTTTCACATCCAAATTAGTCAAAATCAATTGTTTCAGTATAGTTTTCTTAGGGAATCTAGATATAGGGGGGTATCATACATCATGATGGATCTCACTTCTAGTTTTAGATTAGGTAGTTGACATAAATTTTGGTTCAAAATCCATTTTCCAGACACTAGTGATTATGGGAAATGTGTATGGCATATTGGTCTTCTTTTGTTTCTAAGTTTAGTTTCTTATCCATGCATTCTTAGTAGTTGCATGACTTACTCCATTTGTAGGTGGTTGACATCATTCTCAAGTTAAAATTTCATACATGTTTAACTTCTTGAGTACCCAAGTTGGCTTTCACATAAGCATATTACATCAATTTTAGAGTGGTTTTCATACAAGCTTAACCTCTATCTTTCAAAATGGCCAAGAGTAGCCTAGATTATAGTATATATTCGACTGTCCATGCCACATTATCATATTTTTAGAGCATCCATGGGTTCCATGAGCCATTTCATATGATATATATTATATACTAGTATCACTTCATAGCTTCACTTCATAGGGCAATGATCAACCCAAATGGCTAGCCTTTGTATTCTTGAGCCACATATTCAGAGGGATTGGACACATAGTCTAGACATCAATGATCACATACACGATCATCTAGCTTCACTCAATAGGTGATGATGGAGCCAAAGGGCCATCCTTTATATTGTTGATCCACTTTCTAGGGAATTGAGAACTCAACTTTGTTTGTGATATAACATTTGGTACAACATCATCTAACATATTCTAACATTACTCAGCCATACTCAAGATCAGAACAAGTTTTGTATTACTTCATGTACCTAGTGAGGTGTATTCATTCCTTTCTCTTCCTTTTTATTTTACTTAGATTTTATATGCTCTTTTTTTATATCACATATAATAGGAATTTATCTACTCTTTATTTCATTTTGTAGATTCACATTTGCATAATGTGCTCTTTATGCACTATACAACATTACTTAGAATTACACACGCTTCATGGGCTTCACCTTTACAGGTAAGTTTAGGTATGATTTCTATTTTTTTCCTTTATCCTAGTATTTTTATTTACTACGTCACTAGAATAAAGGGGGGAAATGTAGTCATGTAAAATTCAAAATTTGGTTACTTGAGTGTGGCTAATGACACCCAATCCATAGGTCCTCCTACTTGCTTGTACAACACTCATAGGCTTTTCTTTCACTATTTCGCAATCAGCCAAAGCCTTTTAGACTTAACCATTATAGACCCAGGTAACTCTTTCAGGCCCAGATATATCCCCCTAGGTCTCATTCTCTCTAGACAATAGTGCCCAACTTGGACAGGAGCACTGAAATCTAGAGTGTCTTGTTTTTGGTGCTATTATCCAAGTGCAAATTTGGTTCAAATGGTCATATTTTCCCAAATCCTTATCTTAATTCATGTCATCCTAACATGAATTCATTTAACCCATGATCATTAGGTTCCCTATAAAAGTCCAGGCAAAGTCCATTTAGAAGTGTTGGCACTTATTTACAAGAGAAAAGCAAGAATATAAGCAAGTAAATCCAAACACTTTTCTATATTCTCTATATACAACCTTATAATATTATTCCAAGCTTATTAAAACTATTACACTCATCCCTACCCATATAAGTTAAATTTTTATACACAGTTGCACCAAGCACTTCAATGGGAGAACTACATTAGCTTGATCCCTCATCAGAGTATTGGTATGTAGGTAGCATGCCCACACATGGGGTGTGAAGTATGTCCAACATATCATTTACACACTAACCCCTTCTCTCTCTTTCCCAACTTGCCATTAAAGTTCAAACACAAAGAGCTCTTAGGGATTTAAATATTAAAATAGATGCATGTGAGCTTTGTAGACTCCTAGGCTTTGATATTTCACTGACAGGATAACACAGACCTATCCAGTAGAACCTTAAAAACTTAGATCACCTAGAAACAACACTATAAAAGGAATACAAGACCAACATTAAGGTGTTCCACTTTTTACACTCCTATATAATCAAAAAATGAAGTTTAAGAACCTATTTTTGACACTGTCCCAATCTTGTACCTAAAGTCTCAGACTAGATAGCTTAGAATAAGATAATTCATATTTTTTTCTTATTTATTAATATTTTTAGAAAAGGAAAAAATAAAATATATTTACATAAATTAGTGGCTTAATTATTTCACATTATTTACTAATTTACTTTACTCCAGACCTATTTATTAATTAAGAATAAAAATCCATTATTCTAAAAAATAATATTCTACTATTAGAATTTTTTTGAGATAAAATGTATCCTAACAATTGGGTATATACAGGAGAGGAAGGGTGGGTAGAGTAATAAATGATTTAAATCCCCATGTTTAGAGTAAGATGGATCACAAGGATATATTTACAGGTTTAAATGTAGAGAAAAAACTAGTGGAGAATTCAAATGACCCTTTGGAAGGTGTTAATGTCTTCAAATATCAAGGCTCCTAAGAAAATTTTGATACTTCATGAAGGAAACTTGTAGAAAAGGAAAGGAAGGGTAAAAAAATGGTCCTAGGGGACATTGAATTTGGATGTTCTAGGAAGGTGAAATATAAAACTAAAGGGGATGACTTTATTGGACACTTTTTAGATCTAGAATGTTTGGCTAGTGGTACATCTTTTGATCATAAGACTAACTTAGGAGTCCAAAGTAAAAACCATAGAAAACCTAGTAAAGTGATCATGTGAATATATTTGAGGGTGAAAATGGTAGTTGGTGAGGACATTAGAGTAATCCAAATCCTTACTTTCATTGGAAAATATCTTGTTGGTATATTTTTTGGAAAACATATATCCTTGAAGTCACTAAATGATTGGCTACAAACCTATTGGGTTCTAAAAATTGGTTATGGGTCCTATTTTCATATATTATCTAGAAGATGGATAGGATTCATTTTTTATATAGAGGAAGATGCTACAAGGATTTTGGTAGGTAAGTGGTTATGGCGCTCATAATTTTTGTTGTTGAAACCATGGCAACCATGTTTTAATTTGAGGTTGGAAGTAACCCATTATGTTCTCATATCAATCAAATTACTTGGACTGTCAATTGAATTATGATCTGATAGATTTTTAAATGATTTAAGAAAGATGTTGGGCAATACATTTTAGTGGATTTATCCTGGAAAGAGGGATTGGCTAGTGTTTTGAACATAGTTGTTTATGATATGTTTCATACTCAAACTTTAGAATACATAAATGTTTATTTTCACTGTATGAGATGTCATTAGTATGGTATTTAACCTTGTAGTCTAGGATGGATGGGAAGTAAAATAATAACAAAACACTAAATATTAGTAAAGAGATAATGAGGGAAGTATGGATGGAGTACATTTGTTAGTAGGTACATCTTTTGCTCATGAGGGGTTTAAGGGAGGAAAGGATTTCCCAAGAGTATATCCAAAAGAAGTAGTCCAAAGGTTTGTTAATCACACTCAACATGAGAACATTGGAATTATAGTCCAATCCCCTTCAAGGGAAAATAAAGAGAGCACAAGGAAGGGATGATAATAAAATCTCAAAGGATGTGGAAACTATGGCCAATATTTATTTTCCTTTCTCAGTGACTGGTGTTTACTCACCTAATAATAAGATTTTGGGATATAGGCTAAAGTGGCCTACCCTATTTGGAGGCATCATAATGACAAGAAGTTACAGATGGAAAAATTATTGGGATGAAAAGGATAATTCATTGCCTAAACTTTCTAGTTGGGAGGTGGGAAAGCCAATTTATTTGTCTCAAAGTATGGATCTTAAAATAGACTCTTGAGATTACACACCAGGATGAGAGGTATTAGTAGTTAGATTAGTAGATAAAGGTAAGAAACAATACAATTTAAAGTCCAAATTTTCAAAATCCATATATAGTGGAACTTTTTTAGGGGGTTTGGGGACTGATACTACAAGGGAGATTAGCTTAGCTCTGGTGGGAAGAAATTCAAAGTTACATCATTAAAAAAAAGGTGATTAAATAAATACTATAGGGTAAACAAAGTTTGATAATAGGGGTTCTTAGAGTAGGTCATCCACCTAAGGATGGGTTTTAATGTAGATAATTTCATGAAATATTAGGGGATTGGGTTGTGATAAGAAGAGACTTGATTTGTCTAGATTGTTAGAATTATAAGAACCTAATTTGTTTATTTTACAAGAAACTATGAGCAATGGGAAGGTAGTAGTGGAGAGACTTAGGATACTCCTCAAGGGTTGGGAGTTTATTGATGACTCAAATGGAATTTTAGGACTTTGTATTGGTTGAAGGCTAAATTTGACCATGACTAACATACTTAGAGTGATATCTAAACTATGCACTTATGGGATTTACTTTTATTTTAGTGAATGTGTATGGGCCTCATGAGGGGAAATAATCCTATTGGGATAATTTTTTTAATTTTTAGGCTATTAAATATTGACATGTGATAATTGGATGTGACCTAAATTTTACTCTAAGTAGGGATGAGATTTGGGGTTACTTAGCTAGGGTGGATAGGTAGGGAACTTTTTTTGTGCACCAATTGAAACTTACAAATTTAATGGATGTGGAACTACTTACACTTTTTCCCACTTGGAGTAAGATTAGATTGGGTAGAGATGGGGTATCCAAAATATTATACCAATTCTTAGTTTTTACTTCTCTACTATGAAGTGTAGATAAATTTTGTTCTTGGACAATCTAATATTAATCCAACTTGAACATAAAAAAATAAAGCCTTCAAGTCCCTTTAAATTTAATCTAGGGTGGTTGAATGAGGATGAGTTCTAGGCATTGGTTAAAAGGGAATGTAAACATGTTGACTCCTTTTTGGGGGTATTTGTAAGTGAACAATTTGATGTTTCATTAACATATGTTAAAGGTAAAGTGGTTACTTGGGCTATTTATCAGTACAAAAATAACAATGGAATACTAAAATAAATATAAGTGGATATTGATGATGTGTACAACCATAATTATTTTGGTGTATTTAGTAGAGATGAACTACAAAAAATTAAGGCATTATAAGTTAAAAAGAAAAAAATGTTAAAAGACCATGAATCTGAATGGAGTATGAAGAGTTGAGCCATCTAGTTGGAACTTGGTGATGAAAATTTGATTTTTTTAACCAATTTGACAACCATAAAAAAATACAAAATAATATTTAGGAAATGAATAATGGTGAAGGTGAGATGGTCCTTAACTTTCAAGATTTAGTAACATTGGGTGTTAAACACTTTGAATTACTATATAAGGATCCCGAGGGTACAAATATTATAGAGATCATCAAATTAACCTCATATTTACCATAGTTGGTGTCTGAATAAGATAACCAACAACTATTTGAAAACATCACTAGAGAGGGGTTAATAATTTTTTTGTCCTTATTATAAAAAGATAAGAACCTAGGGCTTGACAAGTGGAATGTTGAATTTTTCCTTGGATTTTTAGACATTGGGTAACGATATTCAGTGAGTTGTTGAATAGGTGAGGATGTGTGTGAAGGTAATGATTTATTTCAATGACAAATTTATTTCACTCATCCCCAAATCATACAATCTTGATACCTTCAATGAGTCCCCACAAGTTTCACTTTTAAACTATGTTTACAAGATTTTTTCCAAGATCTTAGTTTTTTGGCCCAGAAATGTACTTTCAAATATAATATCTCTAGAAGAGTTTGGGTTTATCAAAGGAATACATATTCATTAATCTATTTGGATTTCATATGAGGGAATACACTCCATAAAATTTAAGTAGTTTCTATCCATGGTTGTTAAATTAATTTTTTTCAAAGCTTTTGATAGAACCATCTAGTTGTGTCTTAGATTACTGATGATCCATGTTGGGTTTAGTCTTATAGTTTTTAATTATATAATAGGATATGTAACTTATATATATTTTTTGGTTATCATCAATGGAGCCACTTTTCCATTTTCCAAACCCACTAGAGGATTGAGACAAGGTTGTCTATTATCCCCCTACCTATTTTTATTAGTATCCATAGGAATTTTTAGGTCTTTACAAGAAGCCATAAGGATAAAAAGTTTATAAGGGATTAAGATCATGGTAATTTTTTCCTTACACATCTATTTTTTGTGAATGATGTTTTAATCTTCTTCAAAATATTAATAATAAAGTGGTATAAATTGTAGTAAATATTATAGGTGTACAACAAATCTACTAGTATGGAAATGAATCATTAGATATCTGATATATATTTTAGTGAAATTAGAATGGAGGAGAAACATAAAATATTGAATCTTTTTACTTTTAACAATTTATAATTTTAGGAGGGTTTTAAGTATGCTTACTTCATATTAAAACCTAATGTATATGGAAAAAGAATTAGGGTTGATTATTTAACAATGTTGAAAGAGAATAAGTTTTTGGTGTAATAGGTGGATGTCTAAGGGTGGGGTAGACTTACCTTAGTAAAATATGTATTAGAAGAAATTATTGTTTATTGGCACTCCCTATATCATATTACAAAAGGTGTGTTAAATAAGATCAAGGGTCTTTGTTTTAATTTTATATGGCAAGGGATGAAGGAAAAAGTGGGTTCAAATTTTTCTAGATGGAAATCCATTTCCAATCCAAAGGATGAGGGGGGATGGGGCATAAATAATATTCATTATTTTGATAACTCCATAGTTGAAAAAATTATTTGGAGCTTGATCACTAAGGATAATTTATGGAAGAGAATAATATTTGAGAAATATGTTACACCTGACACACTTCTTGACTGGATAAGGAGTGATAGGAAGTTCAATAAAAATGTATAAAATTAGTGGAAAGCTTTGGTGTTAGCTTTTCTAGTTATAGGGAACTATCTAGCCTAGAAGTTAGGTAATGGTTCACAAGTCAGAATAGGATTTGATGCTATCATGGGCTATGATAATCAAATCTATCTACCCCAAGATTTGATTTGGTCACTTCAATGTAATAATTATTTCACATTAAATTAGGTGGCAAACATGAAGACTAGTGAAATTTGGTGGTAGGGGAATTGGTATTTTAAGGACTTAGGACTTTGAGGTGATATGGTATCATCTTGGAACATATTTATATCTAAACTTCATAGACATCATATCAAACTTAGGATGAGCCTAACTATGTAGTCTAGTCTAAGAATAATTATACAAGAAATTATTTTGTGAGATTAGGATATCAGGTCCTTCATGATACTACTGATGAAGTGAGAATATGGTGGTGGATAAAGATTTGGAAGGTCACAACTCCAATGAATACAATACTATTTATATGGCTTTCAATTAAAAATAGGGTCTTGACTTGGGAGTAGTTACAAAAAGGAAATAAACACAGACTAAACATCAATACTCTTTGCATGATGGAGGGGGAAATACCACACATTTATTTTTTCAATGTCCTTTTTCATAGTAGTTATGACATGAAATAAGACAGTGGTTGAGTTTAGGTATTATATGGTAAGGCATAACTATTGAATAATGCTTGCATAATTGGTTTCAGAGATAGAAACTCAATTAGTGCATAGTTTCTCCCTTATTGGTATTATGGGGAATTTGGCTTGCCTAAAATTCACTCATCTTTGAAAATAATCAGACTCAAACTATTTAGATCTTTCTGTAATTGGTTTATATATTTCAATTATGTAGAAAAAAAACTAAATAAAAATCCCAAGGTGGATTAGAAAACTAATGATTGAAGAAAACAAATGTTAGGGTATGTCAGGGCTAGGATCAAATTTTTGGCATTGGAGGTATGCTTATAAGACTCATTTTTACAAGTTAAAGAAAATTTATGGAATGGACCAAATATATTTTTTTGAGTTTTTGGCATTAAGAGAATTGTTGAGCTTGGTACTAAATAAGAACATTAGAAACCTCCATATTTTTAGTGAGTCACAACTGGTCATTAAGTGGATGGGAAATGAAAATACTATCCAGAATGTGTTTTTATAACACAAATTAAGAAGATTTATGATACATTTGAGAATATTTATTATACCCATAGTTATAGGGAACATAACAAAACTAAAAACTCTTTATCAATAGAGGGTGTTCAGATTACGACTAGGCACATACTAATTATTAAATTTAAAGGGGGTATATAGTCTGAATACAGACAACCAATATAGTCACCTTGGATTATATTTTTTTATTTAGGATTATTGGAACTTTTTAGTGATTTTTATTTATTTTTAATACTTTTATTGTTGACTTCTGGGCTCAACATATTAGGAATCTCGATTGAATATTCTTAAAGAATTTCCATAATCAGAAATTGTTTTCATGAGTAGTATCTTGGGCAGCTATGGTGGCTAGAATTTCTATTAGTTTGTAAGTTTTTAATATACCTCAGGGGTTATATTTTACACCCCTCTTTATTTTAATGTGCATTTTTCACCTGTATAATGTTTTTTTCCATTCAGTGATGGTATAAAAAAAAACTTTTTATTTGAAAAAAATAAAAATATTTAGTACTTATTATTAATTGATGTTAATAATGGAGACATAATATATAAGATGTAATCATTAGTAATGTTATTCAATTGGAATGACATAATACCAAATTATATGAATAATTTGTTATGCACAAAAAACATTTATAAATTGTCAACAATACACTTTCAAATCATGATACTAAGAAGCAAGACAATGTTCACATGGCTAAACCTACACATCAACCAACACTTTCTAATGAACATATCTTAGATGGTATTATTTTTATGTTTAATAATTCATTAAATAAAGCTCCATATATTACATTTTATGACCATGAGATTCCAAAAGAAGATAGTAATAATGGTCTAATATATATACATGTTTTTTTTTCACATTCTTTGATTACACATGACATCATGATAGACAATGGTTTTGGTAAAAACTTAGTTACAATGTCATTATTATATAGTAGAAGGTATAATCGATGAGCCTTACATATAATAATGATGGTTCTAAGAGTTATGATGATATTTCATGGACACCCATTAGTGGTATGACATTTCCAATCACTATATGTCTTAATAATATTTTAGTATGATGTATCTAGGAGTTATGATCTATTACTTGCACAACCATGTCTAAGTCAAATGAGAGAAATATTTTATGTATGTATGGAATATATGGTTAACAATTTAATTTAGGAAAATTTATAAGAACATAATAGATCTAACATATATATAATTCATAAAAAAACATATCCTATAAGTGAGAGTTGTTTGTAAAAAAAGGAATTAAATATATAATTAGGAAACTTATGGAAGGACCTAAAAAAAAATTCAACCTAGATTGATGCAGGAGCATAAAACCAAGAAACTCCAATTTTGTGTTTTGTCAATTTTAAAGTCAAATTAGGTCAAATTTGGTTATCAATAGGTGTGTGAGACATTATTAGGTCCATGTGTGCCTTATAAATCCGTTAGAGGTCTTAAAGATGTGTTACAGGGTCTCTAAGAGTTTTCCCTTCAAAATGGGAAAATTTGAAAATTCAAATATTTGCATTGAGTCTTGAGGGGTCACTTGCAAGTTTGGAGTGTTTAGTTGCATAAAGTTAATTTTTGAAGTCTATTCAATTCAAAATACAAATGATTTTAAATGCCTTTCATAATTGTATCTTGAGATAAGTCATATGCATAAGTGTAAAGCCTTCTTGAATGTTGGGTTCAAGATTAAGAAGTGGTTTTGTAGATATTACTTGATCAAGGGGAGCAATAGAGAAGGGGAGAGTGTGAGGAAGCTCCAAAAAAAAAAAGAGACAATGGTAAATAATGGTGGAAATGGTGTAAGCCTCTTAGAAAAAAAAATGTCAGAATCTCCAAAGTCCCCTTGGTGGACCATCATATAAAAGATATGGATTCAAAGAAATATATTAAAGCTTATTTTATGTGATTTAATAATTTAAAATGTATGTTAAATGACTCTTATGTCTGTATTACATGGGTGTGAACTTCAGGCCATGATTATGTCTAGTTTTTATGAGTGGTTGCGAGTAGGAACATTGGGTGGTTGATCATAGACATGAGAGAAAAGGATGTAATGAAGTTGGGAAGATTTATGTAAAGATATTACAAAATGTATACATGTTAAACCTTGATAAAATTCTCATTTATGATTATATGGATGAGGAAAGGAGGAATACAGAGTAAAGGTCATCCAACATGATAAATATTATGTGTGCCTATATATATACTTATGAAGAAATAATAGTGAGACTTAAAGTGTTGATTAGATTTATAGGGGAAATGATATCCTGTAGACAAGATATTTTTGATTGAAGAGGAAAAAATATCTATGTGTAAATTTAGGATTCATGGAGAAGAGCAATCTGCAAACAGTCTTAAAACACAATGTCTACACAAGAATAAGACTGTGTGAGTGCTTATTAGAACTAGTAATAAAGAAGAGCACCTAGTTGTTAATAAATATTGATAACAATAAAGAGAGGATGAGGTTGTATAATATCCTATGGGGAGGCTTTGAATTCAATGAAAAACATAACAGACTATTGCATGTTGAATGTTTAGAATGTAGAAACCCTGTATGTGTAGTCTACCTTGTTTGAAGGGTATTAATGAATGAAGAAAAGAGGTGGTTTAGTAGATGGTATGAAAGTGAGTTAGTATAGGATTAAAAAGTATGGGGAAGATAATAAAGTTTCATTTTAGACTAATAATGTTTCATAAACTATGTAAACCCTACAGATATCCTAGAACACCTATTTGCAAACAAGGAAGCACTGAGTTTTTATAATATTTGTCATGAAAGGATTGTTATGTTGAATGAAGTAAGAGTGAACCTTATTTAAGAACATTTTTAGTGTGTATAGAGGATGATATCTTAAGGTGAGGTAATTTTGGATTTTAATATATTAAAGAAAATATACTCAGACTTTGTATACTGAGACAAACCCTGTTCAAACAATTAAAAAACATTTATTGATAGAAATGGTAAAGAAAGTATGGTGAAGGGTAAGAATATTCAATCATCATGAAGGTGAAAATGTTGGAAAAAAATATATAATTTACTTATCTAAAGACTTACGTATAGATACCTTTGAATCCATAGAGAGACAATGCCATAGAGCCCTATTTGCATAGAGAAGGTTTGTTGGCAAAGTGAACTAGCCAAGAGAAGTTAGTATGTGTATTAAAGATAAAGTGGTGATCATTTATTTTTTTTAAGTTTTGGAAATGTGTCAATGATATTGGGTTCCTTTTGTGAATCCTTGGAGTGCCTTTGAGGTTATATGATTCAAGTAAACCTTGTTCAACTTGTGGAAAGTGAACATAGTCCACTGAGTTGGAATGTTTCGAGCATGATATGAATTAAAAAATTATGTTACCTATTAAAGAAAATTAAAAAAAATATGCAGACATATTAAAGGTAATTTGAGCCTTTGAATCATATTATAATGCAAGATAGGGATTTTACAAGCTCTCAACCTATGCTGATTAGAGAAAACACTATAACTAGGGTTTAGGCCATAAAATGAGTTTTAACCCATACATTTTGATGAAATTTTATATGAAGGTGTGTTTTTATGTGAGGAATGATATTTATAAGGATTTATAGTTCCAAATTATGTAATTTTATGGATAAATATAATTGAGATTAAACATGGTTTAAAAGAGACCTAAAAGGGCTAACAGGAGATCAAAGGAAGGCCAGAAAGTGATGTTTTTGACTAAGTGAATTCATGAAAATTATTAAGTATTTTAAAATAGATATAAAGTTCCTAAAATTAGTCTTATACCTTTATTAAAGGTGACTATCGAATCAAATAAAGGAATACCCTATAAACAGGGCTACAAGCACATGTAGAGTTTGTGAACTTATGGTATAAAGTAAGTGGAACAAAATGATGCAACCATTGAAAGGGGATAAGGAAAATAAGAGGAAATTAGATGAGACCATTTAGAGTGAAATTTTTTAGTATTGATTCTTAAATCAATAATTTACTATTGAATCCCAAGGAGAAGGTATCTAGTAGGCATCTACAAATAGATAAGAATCAAGTTTGTGTAAGAGATGAATGCAATGAGGAAGCAATAAAAAGTGACTAAATAGTGAAGAGGATATTAAAATATAAAATACACATCAAAGAGTATAATTAAACTCAAGGATGAACCAAATAATGTTATTTTGAGAGAGAGTAACTTGCTTAACAGGGATAATCAAGACCAATCTATCAAATATACATGACCAATTAAGTTTGCTAGCAGGTAAGGATGTATATGCGTAATTCTCTCCAATAATGCTCTATATCATAGTTCAAAGATGTAAAATAGGTAAAATAAATAGATATAAATTCCATTATCAAATAATCAAGAGGTATCTAAACTAATGATTGTAACCAAGAGGTATCAAACTATGGATATATTGGCATGTAAAAATAACATACACTTAGTAAGAATAAGAAAAATTAAACATGGAAAATAAAAAAACATACTAATATAGCGTATGTATACTTTAAAAAATAAATAAATAAAGATTTTAGGGATATGGATACTTACATTGGGTTGACTTGTCATCGCATCGATCTTCCCCTTAGTTCAAGTGGCACTTCATGAGAGATGTTATAGGTGGAGCTCAATATGTAAATAATAAAACATAAGTGTTCTCAATTACTAACTAAAATAACTAAAGTGTACCTCTCTAGTTCATTTTTTTCTCATTATGAATCGAAAGATATTATGCAAACATAAACCTCCACAAGTATAAGTTTTTAAACCTCAATTCATCTTCTTATACTAAAGGCAAGTTTTGGTGTACAAGTAGAGTAGAATAAAGTTATATTTCTATAAAATAAGACATATGAAATCACTATATATATATATATATATATATATATATATATATATATATATATATATCCAACTCCTAAAATAAATGTATAAAATATTATGATAGACCTAATTTAGATCAATAAAGTATAAAGATAAATAAAAAACAATGTTACATAAAAAATGGTAAATATATCACAATAGGCATAAAATTATAATGAAGATGGCCTATACAGTTTGAAAGGGACCATAAGCAGGAAATAGATTGTGTTTTCCATGGCTGATATTATATAAAACATAAAGAACATCACATAACTAACTCAACATGGGTAAGTTAGTTGATAAAATGCATGGAACTAGGCATAATAGGTGAAAAGTATGTAAAAGAGAACCAAGGGAGGTTAATCTCATTAGATATCATGATAGTGTGTGTAAAAATGAATAATAGGCAATCATATGATGATATATTATAGATTTAACATGAGTTATCCCAAGCTCGATCCTAGTGCACTCCTTAGAATGTACACTTAAGGAGAAATACTTGCCAATGAGTCCTACAAGAAAATTATCACTAATTAAAAAACATGTGTATACATATGCCCACTTGATGCTCATCACATGTCAAAATAGAGTAATTTAGGATGGTGCTTTTGGAAAGAAACATAACAATATAGAAAATAAAAAAAAGTGTTGTAATAAATAATGAAAAATGAAATAATTAGAAGTAACAAATATATACCTCGACTTATCTTTCCACTAAAATGATACATGAAAATACCTTAGTATTAACCATGGTGGGAATATAAACTAAAATTGAAAATCCTAATGATAGTAGGCTAAAAATAGATAAGCGTAATAGGAATATAGTTAGGAAAGTTTGAAAAGGGAAGTATGCAAAGCATTCAAGAAGGATGGTAAAAGAGAAGGAAATATCGATAGTCATGAGATGAAGGATAAATTAGGTCTCAATGACATAACAAAAATATAAAGGAGATAAACTTATTTGGATATCCATGAGGTGAAGGATAAATCAAGTCAAAATAACCCAAGGAGAAAAAGGTGATACTAAATAGCATAAAGTATGAAAGGTACATACATGGATAGATAGCCATAAAGGAAGTGATAAATTGGGTCTAAATAACATGAAAAAATGTAAATAAAATAAAAATATCCCAAGCCTAACTAATATAAATCATATAATAATAAGAAAATGAATAAGATAACATGTCATAACAACTTAAAGATGTAGTTTCTATTCAAACATGACAAATTCAAAGAGGAATATATGAACATTAACACCTTTTTTAATGATAACATGTCTAAAAGATATGAAAAGGAATAAACACATAATATTAGAGAGATTTGAAAACAAGTCTATCTATCAAGGGGAAATAACAGAGGATAGAATAGAGGGTGCTTCCAAGTCAAAAACACATTATTTACCAAAAAGAATACAATCTAATCAGTTTTTAAAAACTAATAGTTTTCAATATCAATGTACCTATAGAACCTAACCTAGAAAGCATGACTTTGGAATAATTATTAAAGTATAAATATCATCCCATGAAGTATTTTTTCATGAAAATTCAAAAATATACTACCTTCCCACAATGTGGTCCCTAGTCTTCATGACCTCAATGGAACCATTGACAAACTATGAGGATTACGTGCCAACATAAGAAATAAGGTGGCACTAGTAATATATATGTAAATAATCCTACCCTTATCTATGGCCTAAAAAACTCTAATTGGCCTTAGCTCTATCATGAGACCAATTGTGGAGTTTGAGCTTCAACTAGGATAGAGGCCATGCTAATGATATGATAATGAATTTTGGTGTGATTTTAATTTTTGAAACATATTTTAGCTTTTGAAATCACATTTTTATTTTTATATTTATTTTATATCTTGGATTATTAATATTTTATATTTCTCTACTTTTCTCCTTCATGAAATTTTTGAAGATAGAAAATAGGTGATAAATATGACTAAAACAATAAAATTTACCACTAGAGAGGAGAACCTAGAGACCAAGAAGTTATATAGTCCTATACTTACACCTTAGAAAAGAGTGTGATCTTTAAACTAACTTTTGTGTGCCCTAAAAAGAGATGGAAAATAGGAAATATAGACATGCACATGAGAATGATTGGGTTTCCTTGATTAAAAAAAATGTATAAAGGGAGATGACACAATGACATATATGTTTGTTATTTCATCATAATAGAGGGTAAAATATAGATGAGAAATAAGTAAATACATTGTAATAGTTTTTCCACAAGAGAATATAACCAAGTCTAAGTGAAAAAAACCACTATTGACCATTTCATTATGTTTATAATAAAACACCAAGCTAAGGTTGGGAACAAGATGAGGAAAAAAGGTAATAATATAATATGTGCATTGTGAAGAGGGTTTGCTTGTATTCCCCAAGGTCTCACCATGTAACTCACAAAATAAATCCAAGAGGTGCAAGAACTAACTGGATAATGAATTAAACCCTAAAATCATGTTATGAGTTTGAGACAAAACCCTCCTTGCAAACTGCTTTCCAAAATTCCATGTCACCAATGGCCATCATAACACTTCATTTTTATTTACTTGATTAAGAAAATTTGGAGGTTCAGTACTTACTTGAATCTATAGACTACAATCAATCTTTGGAGTCCATAAACAACCTTGCATGCTGGTATAAAAATAACCCAAATGTAGTTATAAAACTATAAGTATAGAGGCATAATAAGGAGGGATCCCAAAGGTGAAGATAATAAGGGGATGGGAATTTGTGAAGAGGGCTTGGTTGTATTCTCTAAGGTATTACCATGCAACTTAAAAACATAAAATACAAGAGGAATAAAAATAAGGGATCCTCAAAGCACTTAAGAGGTGATAAGATATGAAAACCAAGGGTGTAGGATAAGGATGAGTGATCCTAGAGTGATGCTACAATAGGTGATAATAAATCTAGAGGTGTAGATAAAGGAAGTTAAGCTATAACACAAAATAGTTAAGGAAAAACCTACAAGAAACGTTTTCATAAAATATAACTTACTATATAGAAGTGATAAAAATAAAAATATGAAGAACATATGTCAAACATAATTATTTTCAAGAATTATGTGTTGGTTGTCTCTTTGAAAATGTGCCATTCAATAGATTTAAATCAATAAATGATAGGTCAAAATATGCATTTGATAAGGTAAGGACCACACCTTTTATAGGCATATTTAATCTCTTTTTTATGGGTGTAATCCAATTCTAACTCTAAAACTCTAACATCACAATTTATAACTTTGAGTTTCTTATTGAGTTGTTTAGTGATGCAAGTTTTGTATTGTTGATTATGCTAGAGAACACTCATGTGTCTCTAACCAAAGAAATATAAAACATGAAGGTGGGATTCACATTTATATTTTTATAGGATAATTCCATGAATATAAATTTATAATGAAAGTAACTCCACTTCTAATGTCAATATGGTCTCAAAACTGTAGACTAGAGAGAAAGGAGATGCACCTATGACAATGTTAATACTAGTGTAGTAAGCCCAAACCACAAGTTATAACTTGAGATGCTATTCAATGTGTGAATATATAATAATATTTTAAAGATATTATTAATAACATGTTTGGTTTATTTAGATTAACCATTACACGTAGGATGATACGAAGTAAAAAATTTGTGTGTAATCTTAAATTTCAAGCAAAGTTGTTTTATGTCCTTAATTTTTAAATTATCACCATTGTCAAATATAATTGTATACGTAATTCCAAATTGAAATGATTTTGTTGAGTATAAATTTGAATAGAATAATGAAAATAACATTAGCAAGGGGCATATATTATATAGAGTTGGTAAATTACTCAGTGGTAATTGCCATGCCCTTAACCTAAAGTGCCTCTAGGGATATGTGTGGCTGACTTGTGGTTTACACATCTTCATATTAGCTTATTGCATTTCTCAATGTTCTTAGTATGGTCAACCTATGGAATATCCATAGATAAGTAGAGTATATATAGGAGGTAGTGGTTATTCTTTTATCATGATATTGTGAATTCTATTCTTATTACATTGTTGTGGAGGTTTCCCCCTTGAAATGGCTCAGTCATAATATTCAAGTATTTTACCTTTTTTCCCATTGGTATTATGGATCTACTTATTATGATCTTAATTATACAATATATAATTATACTATTATGAATCATCTAATTAAGTTCCTTACAAGTGGTATCATATCATCAATTTGGATAAGTTTTTATGACATATTTTTTTAGATCTAACATCCTAAGCACCAGAAAGATGAAAAAACATATCTCGTGATCTAGGAAGAATTGATTTTTTTCATCACCATATTTTTTTTCATGAGGTTTTTTTTACATAAAAGGAAAAAAATATTTTTTCTAGGTTAAAAAAGGTCTAGAATTTTTTTTACCTTGTGAAAATTAGTAGTCATTGGATTCATCTCTGTGAGATGATTGCAATGGCATATTTTACTGGTACACTTTTTTGGGTCAAAAATTTTCAACCTTGTGTACTATAGTAGTAGTTGGATTCATCTTAGTGAGATGATCACAATGGTGTATCCCATCAGTATATTTTTTGGTGTTGAAACTCTCTTAGGGTTTGTACATGGCTGGTCCAAACACTCTCAAACATAGAAAAGGGAAAGAAACTCCAAAAACTCCTCACAAGCATGGCATGGAATATAAAATTTCTAATCCATCTATTTTGGAGGTAGTTTATAATCTTAAATTAGAGTCACAAGGCATGGTTAAAAAAGGTGATTTTGATACGGTTCAAGGGGACATTACAGGTTTAAGAGGGGACTTGGATAGTGTGAAGGATAAATTACAACAAATATCTGGGTAATTGGCCAACTTGTTAGCTCAACCATTGTAAAATAATCCTCCACCACTTTAGTTTGGTTATCCTACTCAAAACAATACCAATACTAATTCTAGCCCTAAGTTGATGTTTTCAAAAAATGGATCTACACAAGTTTGATGGTAATGATCCAATCACTTGGCTCACTCAATCTTTTAATTTATTTGATCTACATCAAAATCCATATTCATAAAAAGTGGTTATGTCCTATTTCTATTTTTAACCTAAGACATTCATTTGGTATCATTACTTGTGTACTCAAAATAAAAATATGGGTGTCCCAGTTTTATGGTTGGTATTTTATGAGGAGTTGCATCTCTACTATCACAATAATGTCTTAAAAATTAATTTAGTCAACTAGCCAAGTTACACCAAATAGGGACTGTTAAGGACTACATTCATCAATTTCATAATCTCTCTTTATGTGTGGCATACATCACTAAGTAACATATGATTGACCTATTTTTGGGTGGCCTCAAAGATAGCATCCAATTGGAGGTTTTCATGTTTCATCCTAGTATTGTATTTAAGGTCATACTAAAGGCATGCATGGTTGAGGAAAAAGAGTTGATCGGATGAAGACCTTTCACCAATGTTCATGAACACACCTTTCCAACACCATCATTTCATCAACATACCAAATTGACACCTCAACAAGTGGAATAAAAGCATGTAAAAGTTTTATGTTTTGGCTGTGATAACAAAGGAAGCAAAGGGCATCAATTTACTAAAAATAAGTTATTTTAAATTGATGGTGCCAATGATGAGGAAAAATATGAGGAGGCTTCAAGGGAAGGGTTATAAGAACCTGAGGATGAATTTAAATATTCTCAACCTACTATTTCTTGTCATGCACTTTCAAGAAAGAGTACTCAAACTCTTAAGGTGGTGGGTTACTTAGAGAAATAGAAGGTGATTATGTTAATTAACTCTAGGAGTACACATAACTTCATCAATAGTAAGTTGGATACTCATTTGAATTATTTCAGTTTTCCTAAATCTAGACTTTTAGGTCATGATTACAGATGGTGGCATGATCAACTATTCTAAAAAATGCCATAATATTAAGCTTGTTATAGGAGACTTTGTTAGATTCCCCTATGTTTTTTATTCCCATGGGAGGAGCTGACATTATTTTGGGGTGCAATGGCTCACCACTTTGATCAATATTGAAATGAATTTCCAAGAATTATTAATGAGGTTCCATTCAAAAAGAAGGAATTTTGAACTAAATGGATTACAGGCTAAATCTCCAAAATTGGTTAGTTCTCACTAGATGATGAAGATTCTCAGAAAAGGTGCAAAAGGTTTTATGGCATGCTTATTTTCCATGGAGGTTCAACCAACCAAGGAGTCTACACATCCTAATTTGTAAAAGGTGTTGGATGACCATTATTTTGTTTTTGGTGACATGCCAAAAGGACTTCTTCCAAGTCATGCACATAATCATTCCACCAAACTCATTCTAGGAAGTACACCACCAAATATCAGACCCTATAGGTACCCTTATGCCTAAAAGAGTGAAATTAAAAATATGGTACAAGAGATATTAGAGGTAGGAATCATCTAACATAGTCAAAGTGAATATTCCTCCCTAATGATCATGGTGCAGAAGAAGGATGATAGTTGGAAGATGTGCCTAGACTACAAAGAACTCAACAAATACACCATAAAAGATAAGTTTTCTATTCCAATAATTGATGATTTGATATATGAATTGCATGGTGATATTTATTTTACCAAGTTATATCTTCACTTTAGATATCATTAGATTCACATCTGTAATGAGGACATACCTAAAATAAATTTTAGAACTCATGAAGGCCATTATGAATTTATGGTCATGCCTTTTGGCCTCATAAATGCACCATCTAAATTTTAGAGTTTGATGAATACTATTTTTAGACCATTTTTGAGAAAGTTTTTATTAGTGTTTTTTGATGATATCTTCATCTACAACAAATATTGGGAAGACCATTTAAAGTATGTGAAATAGGTGCTTTTAGTTCTAGAAAAACATCAAATTTATGCCAAACCTTCAAAATGTGTTTTCAATGTCCAAGAAGTGGAGTACTTGGGTCATACTATTTCACATTAAGGTGTGAAAGTTGATCTTAAGAAAATCTAAGAAATGATAGAGTGGTCGGTTCCCAAGACCCTCAAGAATCTCCATGGATTTTTCGGGCTAATTGGCTATTATTATAGGTTTGTCAAAAATTATGGAAACATTACAGACCCAATCACCTATTCTCTAAAGAAATACTCCTTCCAATGGACTGATTCAACTACCAAGGAATTTGAACAGTTAAAAATGGTTATGTGCACAACTCCAATTTCGGCTACTCCTAATTTTTCAAAAACTTTTATTATGGAGTGTGACACATCAATATATGGCATGGGGGCTATACTGATGTAAGAAGGTAGACCAATGGAATTTTAAAGTCACCAACTTAAGTGGAAAAAGTGGCTCAAACCAATATATGAGAAAGAGATGATGTCTATTCTACATGTAGTGAAGCAATGGAGATCATATCAGATGGGCCATCATTTTTAGGTAAAGACTGGTCATGATAGCCTAAAATATTTTTTGGAACAATGCTTGTCTTCTAAAAAACAACAAAAATTGGTGACTAAAATATTAGGATATAATTTTGAAATAGTGTATAAGATAGGATAAGAGAATGTGGTGGCAGATGCCCTCTTTTGATGGGATGAATTAATTGAGGCATTGTTATATACCATGACCATGTGGCAAGTAGATTGGCTAGAGGAAGCAAGATCAGAATGGAAGAATGATAGTGATACCAAAGATTTGATTCATAATATTTAGGAGCATTATAATGAATCTAAAAAATTTACATGGAAGGGGAACACATTAGGTTATAAATATAGATTATACCTTTGTAAGCATTCTCTCCTCAAACATAAAAGTCTTTAGGAACTTTATGCCTCTCCACTTAGAGGACACTCAGTATTTTTGAAATCATATCATAGAATCAAGCAAGATTTATTTTGAGAAGGACTCAAAGGGGATGTTTATAAATGTGTGGCTAAATGCATGGTATTCCAACAAAATAAAGGTGAAACCATTAAGACCCCAAGTCTTTTGTAACCTTTATCCATCCCTAGCTAGGATTGGGAAGAGGTTACCATGGATTTCATTATGGGGTTACCAAGGTTTGAGGGTAAATTTTTTATCATGGTATTTGTGTATCTACTCACCAAGTATGTTCATTTTTTATCCTTATCACAATTTTTTTTTGCCTGTATAATAACTTCTTCTTTTCTCAATATAGTTCAAAAATTGCATGGCACTCTATAGATCATTGTAAGCGACAGAGATCCCATATATACTAGTAATTTTTGGACTAAATTATTAGCATGTTTGGTACCTAGTTGGATCATAGCTCATCCTATCATCCTTAATTTGATAGATAAATAGAGGTAGTCAACAAATTTCTTGAAGGGTATCTTCATTGTTTTGTTTTTGATAAATAAGACAAATGGGTTCATTAGTTGACACTTATTGAGTTATGGTATAACACTTCTTTTCACACCTCTTCCAAGATGTCTCACTTTGCAACATTATATAGGTATCACCCCCATCCATCACTTTATTTTTGAAAATGCATCCTCAGGTTCAAGTTGCTGAGGAACACATTCACCATCAACAAGAGGTGTTAGATAGTTTGCGAGAGAATTTAACAATGCCACAAAATTGAATGAAGTAACAAGTAGATCAACATCGTAGTGAGTGGAATTTTGACATAGGTGATTAGGTATTTGTGAATTTTTATCCATATAAGTAGATTTATTTGAATAAATAGGAAAAGAGTAATAATATATCACCTAAGTAGTATGGCCCTTATCATATCTTGTAGAAAATTGGTAGTGTGGCTTACAAATTAGAATTACTCCCAGCCACTTGCATATATTTGATATTCCATGTATCTTACTTGAATAAAGTAATTGGACATAGAGTTTCCACTTAGACTGAGTTACCTAAATTAGATGAAGGAAGAGTCATTCTTGAGCCTAAGGAGATCCTTCACATGTGCACTAAGTAACTATGGATTAGAGCCATTAAGTAATATTTGATCAAATGAAAGAACCTAAATTTTGAAAATGAAACATGGGAGGATGAAGGATTCCTATTGAAACATCATAGTTTGATTTAATGTTGAGGAAAATGTTATTTTTAAGGGGAGGGGAAAGATATTCCCTGAACCTATAGTGCATCTAGGAATATGTGTGGCCGACTTGTGGCTTCACATCTTCATGGTAGTTTTTTGCATTTCTCAATGTTCTTAGTATGGTTAGCCTATGGAATAACCATCTCTAAGTAGAGTATATATAAGAGGTAGTGGTTAGTATTTTATCATGATATTGTGAATTCTATTCTTATTGCATTGTTGTGGAGGGTTTCCCCTTGAAGTGGCTTAGTCATAATATTCAATTATTCTTCTGTTAATTCTGCCATATATAATTCTACTGTTATAAATAATATAAGTAATTTCCTTAAAACAATGATAATAAAATCATGGCCATCTTATGATTGAGACAACTTGTCAATAAAATCTATTCCCCACATAGAAAACAGTGAACAAGATTCAAAGGTTTGAAGCACAACTGGATTAGAATGAATAATTTCATCATGTAACTAGAAGTGAACACACTTCTTAGCAAAGATGATGGTATATTTTTCAAGTGTTCACCAATATTAACCCATGCATAATCATTTATGTATTTTAGTGTGTCAACTAAAATGAACTCTATAAATTCCCCTATGTGCTTGATCAAGAAGAGGAGATGCCTCATATTGAGTAACACATAGAATGAAGGTGGCCTTGAAGTTGAAATAGTAAATGATATGATGATTAAGGAATACGTTAAGGATTGATTTTAAATTTTAGTATTTTGACAAGAGTTGTAATTAGGAAGATAAGTATGATTTTTATATAAATCAGATGTTGTCCTTATACCAAAGACTTTATCGAGTGGTGACAAACTATGTGTGAAAAAAAATGACACCATCCTTATGTGCTAGGATGCATGGGTATTTATGCATGTGAATGATAAATTATACATCAAATAATTCTTTATGCCAGTGAAAAAGGGAAGGTGATGAGGCAAGATAATCAACAATGGTGTTTTGTTCTTATAGGATTACCTTAGGATGTGGCTAGATAGAAGAGGAAAAATATATGGGAAAATGCATTGGACTAGGATAAAATTATCAAATAATATGATAATGAGTGTAAACATGAATAAAATGCAATATTATGATAATATCTCATAAAGTAACATGATCCAACCCAAGCCCCAATCCCAATGCACTCCTTAAGATGTACACTCAATATGAAAGACATATTGATGAGTTACGCAAGAGAAATTGTTAGTAACTAAAATATATAGGTATATACACCATCCACATTACACCATGTCCTCAATTTTGTGAATGATAATAAAGTATATAAAATTTATGGCACACCTTATGATCTACCCATTTACCATTAGAACAATGTGAGATAAATATTAAACCTCTTCCTAAAAATTAAATCATTCAACATAATGTAGTGTCTACAATAATTTCATCACCTATAGTTATGGTTCCTACTATTATTACATCTAAGCTTTAAATTATTTGAGTTGAAACTCTTATAAATACAAATCCTATAGTTGCACCACTAAGAAATATAATACATACTCATCCACATCCTAAGATGGTCTTATTGTATTATTTTTTGTATATTATTTCCCCATCACCTACAAATATTTCAACTATATAAATAAAATAATATGTTTGATCCTTTCTAAAAATTTAAGGTGGAACCTATATCCCATCCTCATGATGATTGTCTTAGTGATGATGATTCAGGTTGTTGTGTAATTCATGATTACATGATCATTCTTAAATATTTTGATACTTTATCTAATACTTATAGTGATTTATCTGACTCCCCATGATCATTGGCATCCCTTTATATATGGATAGGTGGGATCATTAGTTATGCATGTTAGCCTATCCTTTGTGCTTCATTGATAGATCATACCATTAATAGATTATTTATGCATCCTTATTATATATGTTGTGTGTTTCACATGCCTTCCTATCTTGAGTTTGTACCTATATTCATGTTTATATATTTGACATTTATTTTCTATGCTTGGTTTTTATTGACATTCTTATATCCCCTTATTTTATGTTGCTTTCTATGTTTTCAAGGCCATTACTCTTTAATTTTTTATCCCATTCTAAACACTCATATTTCTTGATGATGATAACATATATATTGAGACCTATTTCCCTATCATGCACTGATTTATAAGGGACTTTTTAGGTTTTTTGTAATCCTTCTCTTCTTATTTCTTATGTATTTTTTCCCTTTGGCTCACTAGTTTTCTTGAATTCCTTTCATGATTTATCTCATTGGCTTATTTTATTGCTTGATTAAGATTCCCTTGATTTTTATAACTTTTACCTCTTATATTCCTTGTGTAATCTCCTTTGATATAATCATAAAAATAAAAAAACATTAGAAAACATAAACCTAAAAAATAAACTTTTATCATTGTCAATGGATACATATCATGATTATCTACCTATGTTATAAGTTTACTTATACATATTACACACATTTTTCGCATGGTATTATTTGCATTGGTGAGATGAAATATATAATGTTACACATGATCATGGACTTTTAGATGTTATGTGACTTCATTTACACCCACACCTAGGGGCATTATCACACTGGTGGTATGTCTTATATTGGGGGCATATCTTTACAATGAGTCTTAGGTGATATCCTTCTATAACCATACATATATTTTTCTTGCCTCATTTTTGTATTTTAAATGGATACATTGTGTGTTCTCTTGTGCACCCTATGATTTTTTGATTTCTTATATATGCATGCTTGTACCACTATGTGCTTGTGCATGTTTTATAGCAATGTCTTGTCTAGTGTTGTCCATAGAGGATCCTATATACATCATGCAATGTCATTGGTTTATTTTAGGTCATATTTATTTCTTTATGGTTACCTATTCCATGCATGTTTTTGTAACTATGTCTAAATGCATTACCCATACTATGTTTGGTTCCATTATCCATTTAATACATTCTAATACATGTGGTATACTATATGTCTTTACTACATTTACATGGTCTTTACCATGCATCTTTTGCGGCATACTACTCATAATGTGTGTGTGTTTCATTTATATATCAAGCCCACCTAGGTGCATATTATTACATTGATGTATATCCTTTATCCCTACCTTATCATGAAATTGGGGGAATTGTACCATTACCAATCTCATGATCTTCATTGATACTATCTAGAACTTGAAATCTGGGGAATTATACACACATACTCCTAGAATTTATCATTCCTATCTTATGCATAAAAATATTAATACACTAATGTTTATATTGATATTATACTTATTATACCATGAAACTACATTTTAAAATTTAAGCCTAGTCACATATGGGTACCACAAAGATATATTAAAAATTTCCATATCTTACCATATTGGGGCCATAACTTTCTCCTTCACAAGATTATATCAGGGTATATTTCTTACCCCTCACTATATCTTCCACACATGAGATTTCATCTTCCTATTGTGCTTTACCTAATGAAATATTTATAGAGTTACATACATGTATTTACAAATGTGATTACAAAGAATCTAACAAATTCAACTATATTTCTATGATAACACATGATGCGCATGATCCATTAATTTGGGATGTGTAATTTTTAAGAATTAGGCATATAATCCCTCACCTCAAAAGGGGGAATATATATGTTTACTTCCCTAATTGAGAAAAAACTTTAGTTTATATAATTATCTCTAAAATCCTTTAGGTTTTAAATTTTACTTTAAGTCTCTTTAGTGCCTAGTTTAAAGTTTTAAAATTTAAATGTCCAAGATTTCCTAGGAGTTAGCTCATGATTTGTGTACCCATAGGTGTATTAATTCCTATGTTCATTTTTAAGTTTATATTTAACATAGATATATTTACATAGATTTATTAAGACATTGACTACTTTCATGTATACATGATTGTTTTTAAGTACACTAGATTCACAAGGATATGAGTGAACCCCATACAAATAATTTAAATTCTTCATCCTTCCATCCCTTAGATAATGTTTAGGTATATTATTATTTATTTTTTTGATTTGAAATATGCATGCATTTGTGCATACACACATCAAGGTTGAGTATTATGTAGACATCTAATTTTGGTACAAGACCATTTTACATAATGCCTTTGTCATTTTTTATCACACTAAGTCATTTTTTTTACACTTGGATATTTATAGACATATTCAACCCAAATTAGAATCTCCTTAGCCTTCATTCATTTAGATTTACTTACCAACACCTTATATCTTTTAGTTGTAAACCCCCAATTTATAGTTAGCCATCCTCTATTTAGTTTGATCTCTATTTTGAGATTTTTTTCCCTTCAGGTTAGAATAAAAAATTCATTTATTTTGACCAGTCAGAATCGACTAACCTTTGATTCTAACCCTTTCCCTATTGTGGGTAATTTATTCACAATTATAATTCCATGTTTATGGATTTTTTTATTATCACTATCATATAGGTTGGCCTTTTTTTAAAGTGTCCTAGAGAGCCCTATATATAAATATATTCTATTTTTTTTGGATCATCTTATCTTGGAGTATCATTATATCTAGCTATCTTACAATCCATTTGTCTTATGAATATTCATCAATCCTTATCAAGAGTTATACACATTTATCCCATAAGCCTACACATTGAGTGTACATTACATCAACATCATCCCAAGTCTTGTGCCATCACATCTTATACCAAGAGAAAGTCATATAAAATCATATAGTTGCATTTGATTATCTAGGGAAACAATGTAAAATCCTTTCTCTTGTTGCATTGGGAATCACTCACAAGCACTAAAAATACATAGAGACCTGATTCCCCATATGTAGGATATGTGAATAAAACTCTCAAGAGGTTTCCTTAGACAACTAATTTATACACTATTATGCATACAATGTTGAGGAATAGGTCAAGATTAAAAAATATGAAAATTAGGAAATTTTTCTTATAAATTTAATGAAGTAAAGAAAGAATCTAAACTAGCATAATTTAACACAAATTTCCAAAATTTTATAAAACACATAAAGTGGTAGATGATAAAATCAATGCAAGGCAACATTGTCAATAGACACAATCAACCAATTCTGACTGGGACACAAACACCACCAGACTATTTTTGACCTTTTGTTATATCATAGTTAGATTATTAGGATAAATTATGTGTCAATTCCAAATATTATCCCATTTATAGATCTTAGCTATAGTGCCTAGGTATGTTCATTTCAGTCTCATTTCCTTCTCTTTCCATTTTAACCATTTATTTAATAGTTTGATTATGTAGACACCTAATTTTACTACAACTCCCTTTCTCATAGAGTCTTTTAACCATTTTTTTCCACTTGGTGCACTTATGTATATTTGAACATTTTTAGAGTACATCCTAATCCACACTACTTTTCTACAACCTTTTAAGCCTTCCAAATGTACTCAACATTCAGTAATTTCATATTTTAATCCTTACTTCTCTATATTATGAATTGATTACACCCATTCTATATATATATATATATATATATATATATATATCCCTCCTAGGATGGATTTTATATAAGCATGTGTATCACTAAATTTGCCTTGTGTAAATTATGCATGTTGCTGAATATATCATAAGTGTTTTTGTGGGTCATTTCACCTTAGCTTATTTCTCATGCCTTTAATTTCACATATCAATCTTTTTCATGGTCTTCCATTTCATGTGTCATGTCCTATATATTCATATATATACAAATTATTCCTAGTCATTGTCCAACTAAGAATCAAATAGAGATCCTTTCATAAGTTAGAGTCTTCAAGTGATCAAAAACCTTTGCTACAATTAGGAAGGAGCCTACACATTGAGCCAACATTAGCCATTATTTACTTCATGTTATTGTGACATAATCCACTTATATAAAAATATGGTTTAAGTGATTATTCATGTACGTACATCATCATTTCTAGGTAGATGAGGTGAAACCCTTGCTCAAGATTCCATTTACATGACACAAAAATTACATGGGGTTTCATTACAAGATGTGGGATATGTAACTTTAACTCCATTAAGGTTTCCTGACCCAAATACTTATTTACCTTATATTTTGCATTTGTGTTATGGAAATTAGGTCAAAAGAGGAAGAATACATCAATTCAAACATTCTACCCATGGATTCAAAGAAGTACAAGCACACAATTATATGCCATCAGAAGGCAAAGTTGCATAATAAAAATTAAAATATATAATAGTGAAATATAGATTCAGTACAAAAAAATAGATTCATTAGTCATCAATATAAGCTAATATTCAGAAATATAATCTAACCTTTGATTGTGAGTAGTCTATATTTCACACATAATTGATACATCACTTCTAGACCACTATTGCATTATCAAAATCTAAAGATTCTACTAAGGTGTGGTTGTTTTCTAACTTTCACTATTAATTTTAATCATTACTTTTTTGACTAGCTCATTTACACTTATTTACTCTTTTTAACACTTAGGGAAAATTTGATTTATTGTTTTGGAATCCTATACTATAAAGCTTCCTTATGCACTTTTTTTACCATTTTATTATTGTCATTTCACTATAGTGTCATAATTTGGTAAACCCCTCCTTTATTTGAGTGCCTATATATTTTGAGGATTCCACTTAATATGGTTTCATGACAAATTTATGATTTTTTAGAATTGCATCTCCTTTCACATATTTTTATCAAACCCTAGCTTACTCACCTCTTTTTGCTTTTGATTACATCCATATTTAATAATATGGTGTTGATTGCATCCATATTTAATAATATGGTGCCTATACCTTTGTTCATTGGTTGCATATATCTTTCAAGTTTTTTTAGTGTTTAATGATCCATTCAAAATATAATTAGTTTTTTTTTATTGATTTCTCATTCAAGGTTTAATACAAATCTTATTTTTTACTTTTGCCTTATTATTAGGCTTCCATTGACTTGAATCATGATGACTATATTTAGCATTGGTTAATTTTCCCTTGTTAGCTCATGCTTATGATTTCGTTTATTATCTTATCTCATGGCTATATTAAATTTACATGAATATTTTTTTTTTAAAAAGCATAGGGTGCATTTTTATTGTTCACATGGTTATTATACAAATGCTTGTAATTGTTTCTATGTTTATTTTCTCACATTTATCATATAAAAATGGTTAATGGATTGAAAAATGATAGGGTTTATTTTAATAATTTATGTAATGATATCCTAGACCTTGATAGATTTTCTTTCCTTCCTCCTAGTGATGGGCTTGTTATTGTTTATTTTATGATGATTTGTAATGAGGTAGATGATTTAACCACCTAGAGAGGTAGGGAACATCATATGTCCATTCCTCCTACTTCTCTAGGTGAGGCTAGCCAAAATTCCCTTCTATAAACCTCTCATCTCCCCCTCCTTATAGGATTCAAATTCAAGCACCCAAAGCTTATGATTTTACAGATTAATTGTAAAAAATGCAAGCCAATATCTCTATCCTATAACTACTTAATCAATTCAAAAATTTGATGCATATATTATGTGATGATTTTCTTGATGCTACTCTACTAAGTTTTACTGAACCTACATATTTTTATTCTTTTTTCATAGCTATAGAACATAATGAATAGTTCATCTCCTTTCAATAAGAGGATTTAGCCTCTAAATAAATCATTGATCAAAACCTCCCATTATACATCCAAAACAAAATCCATCATTTAAGGGGCAAAAGGGTCCTTGTTGATAATAGTTCAGGATTGCAAATATGTATCAAGACCTTCCTTAATGCACTTGGAATTTATGTCAATTATCTTACACCATATGATATGGTAAGAAAGGAGTTGATAATAAATCATGAATCTCCTTATAATTTTTTTTGAACATATGTGATGGGCCTCAGAATTTCGGTACCAAATGTCAAGTGATATCTAACAAATTAGGCTATAATATTTTTAATGGTTGACCAAGGATTCATCCTATGAATTCCCCCAGTCTACATTACATATTTATGATTAAAATGTTTAAATGAGGGATACATTTATACTTTTCATATTGATGATGCCCCCTTTTGGTAATGTAGAAGTGTTTAAAACATGAAATATATAATCTCATACCTTAACTTTCCTCATCCAAATATCATAGAATCTCAATAATCACTACAAATGGAAAAAATGCAAACATATGATGTGGAAAAAATTATTAAGGCCAATGAAGTTAGTTGTGCTCAGGATGATAAATATAAATATGATTACAAACCCAATGGCATGGATGAAAATTTATCTTTACACCATGTGGTCTTATAGAGTATGGTGATGATATTCATACATTTGGTATTAGATAATTATATTTTAGTCCCTAGGACTATGGGTGACCTTTCTCATCTTCCATGCTCAATGACATACCACATCTAATGGATAAGGGAAAAAAACCCATGGTAGAAACTTTATCAAATACTAATCAACCAAAAAATCCTAATGGTATCACGCTAATTGTATTTGAAAAATGTGAAACCATATTTATATATGAAAAACCAAAAGATCACAAAGTTAACAAGTTAGGCAAAAATCAACAAATTAAAAAAAACCAATAACCCTAATTCCTAATCAATCCAAACTTGATCATGGTTATCTGAAGGAAACTAAATTAGAAGAAGTAAGATTTCAAATAGAACATGTAAATATTAATGATTTCAATTAGGATTATGCTTTAACATATCAATATTTTAATCCTCATACCTAAAAGGCATATCATCATATAAAATTTGATAACATTACATATTATTAAAAACACAATCAACAATATTAGACATTTATACTCACATTTTAATACCAAGAGATTCCTAATAATTAATCAAATAATTGTCCTTTGTACATTCATAGTTTTATTTCCCATCATAATTTAAGAAAACATTGATTGAAAATGGTTCTAGAGAAATTATCAATACTATGTCATGCATATCTAGTCAAAGCTACACTAAACAAGATAGTATGACTATTATAATTCACTAATACAATGGAATTTCACACACACCACTTGGTGGTATTACACTATTGATTAAAATCAGTCCTTAAACCCTTCTAGTTTATTTTATATAATTTTAGATGTAGGATTGTATAATTTATTTATAAAACACCCATGGATTAATTAAATGAGAGTTAGACCTTCTACACTACACCCTTATCTCAAGTTTGTGCATGGTAATTAAGTGCATACCATTCATAACACACCTTGTGAGCTTCATATCCTACCTCTTAAATCACATGTGTGATCATATAGTTCACTTTGTGAGGATAAAACCATTCAACCTCATGTGATTCATACTACTATATTACTAGAATGAGTTATTTTACCTACTAAATTTTGGTCTATGACACCACCACCATCTCCTATAAGATCTCTTTGAGCTATGATTCCTACAGTTACAAATTCAATTTGCATATTTTATAACCATCCACATCCAAATATTGATTTATAACCTATTTATATGGATAGTAACCATGTACCTATTTTATCACATTGTATTCCTATGCATTCTTCTCAAGAGGTTCTAGTAGTTCCACAAGCCCTCTCTCCACATATTTCTCTTTGGGATGACGATTTCACTTATTACACATATTGTGACTATGTTTTTGGTACTTTGAGTGACACATATAACTATGATAAACTAAGTTATCACATTATATATCATATCACCAGTTATATATGCTATCATATATCTTTTTAGTCATTGATATATCATTATAATTAATACTACATTTTACTTATTATACATAGATTATTTATTATACATGTTGTATCTTTCATGTGATTTCTTACCTTAAGTTTGATTGCATTATTTTTATATATTTCATATTTGAAAATTTAACGCTTTCCTTCTAATTTATGTCAATATTATTCTAGGCACTTGATTTTAATTGCTTGCTATGTTGCATTGGCCCTTGTCCCTTTGATTGTTAATCCCAATCCAAACACTTACACATATTTATCAATGATGAAAGCTTATATATTGAAACCTTCCATCTTAGTATGCATTGAATTTTGAGAGAAGTTATAGGTTATTTATAATATTCCTCCTCTTCTTCTTGATTGGTACCCTTGGCCTAACTATTTGTGTTGTTTTCTAATTGTGCCCTTTGGCTTGTATTTTTGTTTGATTGTGCCTTTATTTCTTCATCTTAATTATTTCACTTGGCTTACCTAGTTTTTATTGTTACTCAATTATGACATTTGGATTATATTTTGGTTTAATTGAGATTCACTTGATTCTTCCATGTGTGTGTAACCTTTGGATTTACTCTTTTGCTATTTCTTCTAGAAAATTAAAAAAAGTGAAAAATATTATAACATACAAAAATCATAAATTATTTTATCAATGGATGCTTATTAACACTATAAGCCTATGTTAGATCCTTTTTTTTCACATTCATGACTTACCCACATGTTTCTCATGGTATTTTTTTGAGTGAGTGAGATTCATAATATATAGGTTATATATGACTATGGACTTCCAAATGCTACATGGTTAATTCCTTGCTCACTCCTTAGGCATCATGATCACACTAGTGGTATGATCTACCTTGGGGACATTTTTATCCAATTAAAAAAATTATGATGATATATTTATTGCTTTTCATTTATAATATTGAGTCATTTTACATTGATTATATCATATATTTTTTGTAGATGGATATATAAAATGTATGGCTACATTGTGATTGTTACATCATTACTTTGTGTGTGTGTGTGTGCCTATGATTGGTAGATTAATTGAAAGAGTATGCTTGTGTTTATTGTTTTTGTTGTTATATTACTAGATAATGGCTTATGCATGTTGTTGTTGATGTCTTATTACATCATTATCCATAGAATATCTTATAGTTTTCATGTATTGTGAGTCATATGTCCTTCTGTGATGACTTAATATACCTAGATACATACTTATGTGTGATTTATAAAATATACTATGTAATATTTGATGATTGTTTCTATGATATATATCATGCTAATACTATGTTCAGTACCATGGTATTTTCCATGTGCATTACTATTTTAGGTATTCTTGTGTCTGGTGCCTACATTTCATGGTTTTTACCATGCATCTATGGGGGAATACTACTTGTGTGTGTTACTTGTTAATTTATTATCCTTAATAGGGGCATATTTTATACATCATGGGCATGCTATGTGTCCCTAACTTATTTTTACATTACAGGCATCATACCCTTCCAAATATCTTCAAGTTATTACTAAGATACATATCTTGTGCATACACAACATTCATTAGGGAATATTATTTACCTCATGTATTTCATCCATATGAGGATAAACACTTTCCTATTTATTATTTTCCATTATTATTTTTTATGGTGGATATATACATGACTTATAAGATTTGTCACATATTTTTGATGTTTCAACTATATATTTTACAACTCATGATGCATTAACTCTTTATTTTAAGATGAGTGATTACAACACATATTTTTCAATCCCTAATATCAAAAGAGGGATATATATTTAGATATTTCAATAATTGAGAAAAAATATTGAGCAAAGAAATTAAGTGAACTTGAGTGAACTTAGAGCACTAAAAATGGTCTATTTATCTACTTATGTGATTAATAAGTTGATTGGGTTTCTAGAACTCCCTAATAAATATTACCTATATCCAGTACTTGTCTAAAAAGTTATAATCATAACATATTTTTATTTTATAGTAGCATGGTTTGAATACCATTAGGTGTATTTTTTCCTAATCCCTCCTTTCAAATTTACAATTTTCAAATTATTAAATTTCATATTGATATGACATTAAATACTTATTATAATTTTTCATTATTTTCGTGTGTTTCTATATTTTAAAAGATATAATAAATCCATGTGGAAGGAGATTATCTCAAGAATCATTTAATTCATCCATCCTTCCTTAGGTAAGTCAAAGTATTATTTTAATTTATTATTTTTATACTTTGATGCATGAATACATTCACTCATACACACACATCAATGTAGGGGCATTATGTAGACAACTAGTTTTGGCACAAATCTCTTCTCCTCAATATATTTGATATATTTTTTCACACTTGGTCCTCTTGTGTATATTTGACCATTTTTAGGGCACTTCATACTCCACATGACTCTATCTTTTGCCTTTTAGCCTTATAGATGCATTAAACATCCATTAATTTATGATTTTGAGCCTTGTTTATAATTATGAGCTAGTTACACACATTTTTAAATATATCTCTCTTGGGATGGATTTAATTATTAAAATTATATCACTGAATATATTATGTTTGGATTTAATGAGCCATCAAATGTATATAGAGTGTTTTTTGGGTCATTATGCCTTGGCCTGATTTTCCACACCTTTGATTTAACATATCACTCTTTTCCATGGTTGGAAATTTACCATATCACACACACACACACACACACACACACATCATTCCTAGTCATTTACCAAGTAATAATTAGATAAAGAGCCTTCAATAAATTAGAGTCTTCAAATTATTAGAATCCTCTACTACACTTGAGAAAGACCTGCACATTGAGCCAACATTGTCCATTATTTCCTTCATGCTATTATGACATCATCCAATTTTATTAAAAGAGGGTTTAATAAAATGTTAATGTAGTTGAAACATAAATTCTAGGGAAGATTATGTGAAGCCCTTGCTTAAGATTATATTTACTCAACACTAAAATTACATAGGGTCTAATTACAATGTGAAGGATATGCAGCTAAAACTCCCTTAAGGTTTTCCAATCCAACTATTTTTTTCCTTTATTTTTTGAATATGTTATGGTGAATTAGGTCAAGAGAGGAAGAATATATCATTTCAAATAGTTTTCCCATGAATTTAGATAATTACAAGCATAACAATATATAAAATTAGAAGGAAAATATACACACAAAAAATTAGAATCCAGATTAGTGTAGTACATATTTGGTGCATAAAAATAGATTTGTTGGTTAGTAGTATATGAGCATATTCAGTGGTTGAATCTACCCTAAACATATTTGGAAACAATAGAGAAGGTGTCAAATCTACCCTTTGATAGTGAGTATTCCAAATTTCACATAGAGATAATACACCACTTCCAGACCACTAATACATTCTTAAAATTCCAATATTTTACCCAGATGTGACTATTTCATAACTTTTAGGATTTATTTTAGTCATTGTTTATTTGATTGGCTCATTTGTACTTTTTTACTATTTTATAACACTTAGGGAAAATCTAAATTATTGTTTTAGATGGATATATTATAGATTTCCCTTGTGCATACTTTTTTACCATTTTCTTAGTGTCATGAAACTTTATTGTCACAATTTATTAAAACACATTATATTGTTAGTCATTTATGATTTTGGCATTATGACATATTCAAACCTATAGATTATTGTATTTAATTAGGTCTCCCTTATGGCATATTGTTACCTTTTTACATAGTGATATTTACCCTTAGGGTCATAATTTGGTAAAATAGGTGTCTACACTTCTTTAGTATCTCAATTAGTTTTCATGAATAATCTTAAAAGTGTGAATATGATTAATTATAAAATGTTTTATTCTTAAGACAACATGGCCTTCAACTCTAATTTTATTTTCAATGAGGTATTTTTTATTTTTAGGCTCTAAAAAATGTTGAAAATAAAATACAAATCATAACAATTTTATATTTATGAAGATTGTATATATCTCTATTTTTGTAAGGTATAATAGAACTTTTAATTTATTATTTAGGGAATTCTTATCTCAACATAATGTAGTTTTCTAATTTGACATAATCCAATTATATAATTATTGTATCTTAATGAAAAATTATATATATATTACATATATAATTTTTTATATTTATATTATAAAAAATAATTTATGTTAAGGACTTTTAATATCTTTAAGTGAAATTGACTAATTGGAATTATCAAATACCTATTTAAATGATATTTTTTTATTAATATAAAAAAGAGGGATACAATCCTAATAATATTATAAAAATATAATAAAAATCCTAAAATAAACAAGAAAGTGTGTTACAAAACTTTTCCACCTTCTACTAATAAGGTTATACGAGATATCAAAATAGGAAAGTAGAAAAAACCATCTATAAAAAAATTAATAATTTTCCTCATCAATATAATATAAGACCATCATAGTAACTCCACATTCCATTTATTTATCTTTTATAACCAAAGTAACAAGAGTTTCAACCAACTGAGATGCAACAAAAGAGGAAGTGTTGATGCCCAGTTTGGAGTAAATAACATCATTTTTTGGTCCCTTAGATATATCACCAACAACCATTATTTGGTCAACACATTAAGATAAATACCAACTATTCCATGTCTTCATGAATGGTGTGAGTATTTTTGACATCAAATAAAACTATTTGCACCCAAGAATAAATAGCAGATTTCTAGCAAAGAAAATATTTTTCAAGGTTATAGGAAGGACAAAAGACAAATTTAATTTAGCTGAGAAGAAATACCATATAAACCTAGTGAAATAGAAATGAATTAGAAAATTATCAACATCTTCCTCACTATTTTTGTAAAGTTGACAACATGAAGGGCCTTGAAAACCTTTTTTTTTTTTTTTTTTCAGATTTGTTTGTGTCAAAATTTTATCCCAAGAGGTAATCCAATGGAATGCATTATCCTTATGGAGCCTAAAATTGTTCCAAACTTTATTATCTAGATGAGGATAAATAAAAAGGGACCATAGAGCTAAAATGACATTGTATACATCCTTAACATTGTAAACAATGGCCTTAGATCACATGAAGACTAACATGTCATCTTTATCAAAAAATTAAAAAGATTGAAGAAGGACCTCAAGATCATTTGAAGTCGAAAGTAGATGAGAGGGAGATTAAAAATTAGTCCATTAGTTCTTTTCAAAATATAATTAATCAATAAATTTAACTCCAATTCTAAGATGACATCAAGATTCCAAATTATAAAGTTGTCTCATGTTGTCAAGTGGCTAAGGGTAGACCTAAGCCTCCAACTAGAAATTGATATTGACACTTTTCCCATTTATCCATATGAGAATAAAATTTAGGATATTGAACACCTTAGTCATGAAATTAAAAATATGTGAACCTCTTAGGCATTGTTGAATAATTAATATCCTTTCTAAGGTCATCAAGTCTACATATTTTATTCTAAGAATTATGCTCCAAAGGTAATTTTATTTAGTATATTATCTCCAAACCAAAATTTCCCCTAGATATAGGTTCATTCTTTTATTTATTCTAATTCTAAATCCTCCTAGTCTCTAAGACTACTAATTAAGTCCTATTTGGGAAGAGATAAAAAATTACCCTCCCTACTCTTAATCCAGAGGAATATTATCTGAATTAACTTGATGAATTTTTATATCTTGGTATGAGTCTAAATAGTATAAATTGACATGCATATAGGCATTACTTATAGACATGAATTAATGAATTAAATTTTAATAGAAATGAAGAGTCATTTACCTTTCTATATTTGTGCATAGTGGTGTAAACTCATAATTTAACCTTGAGTACCTTGGTTAACTGAGTAAACTATATGCAACCCCTTACATCATACACCCCATGTAACACTAGGGATCATGATAGAAAAAAATTAAAATTTAGGCACATTAAAATAGGCCATTGCATCATGTGTCCATTGCATAACAGAAAGTTCCATACCACAAAACTCTAAAGACAAAATTATAGGTTTGATCACTTCCATAAAGTACCTTACATCATGCACCTCTCGTGTAGTGCAAGGATACATACTATGCAACAAATAATCAAAAATTTCCAAACTTATGCATTTTCATATCTCCATGTAGGTATTTACATCATGTGTAGGCTGTATGACACAAAGAACCATGTCACATAGTTTTGAAGTCAAATTTTCAACACTTCACATCCATCATGCAAATCCTTACATCATTTTCCAACACATAATGCCAAGATACATGTCACACAACTTTCAAGGAAATACCTATATGTCATTCACAAATTTTTAAACAATACTACATTTGCACATAACACCATACTTGCATGCAATAAAAAAATATGTGTAACACATATAAAACTCACATGGCCATTACATGATAGAACACATATCAACATCTTGTACATTTGGATGCCAAGATATGTAACCATTAGAAGGCTAGGTTTCACACATTGAGGATAAAATAATTTGACTTACATAACAGTTATTGAGGCTCCATCTCACACACACACACACACATAAATTTTTTATTATCTACCTAATCTAACATTATAAATTTATATGTATGTATACATACATACATACATACATATACATATACATATACATATAGATACACACACACACACACACACACACACACACACACACACACACACACATACATATTTGTATTGTTAGATTAGGTAGATAATACAAATTTAAATAACTATACATATTTCTCAAGAGTATGCCCTATATAGAGCACAAATATTAGTATAATTTTTCTTCTAGTTCTATTAATTTCTCTATTTTCCATCTTATTCAATATTTATTTTGCATCGACATACAAATGGTAAACAATATCTGTATCATCAACAAATTTAAGATGTGTGATTCTTGAAGTGTTTGTAGTGATGGAAATGTATTTGATATTTATTTGAGACTTGAGGTATGTTATATATCTCTTAAGAGCCTCAACAAAAATGATGAATAAATATGAGGATAAAAGATCCCCCTACCTCATAACTCTTGAGGTGATAAAAAAATCAACAAGTTTGTGGTTAGAAAGAACATAATATTTTGAATATTTGATTAAACTTTCCACCTAGTCCTATCAATCCTTATTAAATCCACATTTATCTATTGTACCTAGTATAAATTTATAGTTTCACACAATCAGTAGCCTTTGTCATTTCTAATTTGATTAACATCATTTTTTGATTATGAGCTGAGATAGAATTGATAATATCATGACCTATTATAATACCATTAAGAATCTATATTCCAATCATAAAAACCCCCTTATCTTGGGAAAAAAAATTGGAAAGACCACTTTCAACCTATTTTCCATTAATTTTGAGATTACCTTATAGACAATATTACATAGAGAAATGGGCTTGAAGGATTTAAAGTAACAAGCATTTTCCACCTTGGGGACGGGGACAAAGAATGTTAAGTTGAATTATTTAAAAATAGTTTTACTCAAACTTGATTTTTAAACTACAATCATAACATCATTACCAAAAATTTGCCAATATTCTTTAAAATATATATGGAAAAACCATGAGGATAGGTGATTTTGTTTGGTTAAATCTATTGGAGTGTTATCAGTGGTATCAGAGCATGGTAACTCGGTAAATTCTTAGAAAATACAAGGCAAAAGAGAATGTGGTGATCTTATGAATAAGAGATGAAATAATTTATGTGATTGGATAAAAAATGCTAACATAAAATTGATTTTGGCAAATATAAGGTATGCCCCTTATTAAAATACTTTGGAGTTAATATTTGAAAAAAAATTCAAATATCAAATTTTTTAAATATATATTTTTAAAAGCCTGTGATTGGAGGACTTTGAGAATTAAAATACATTAAGAAATTAATTTTGTATGGCTGGTTTGAGAAGCAACAAAATTAATATTTTCATCCTCCATTTTTTGAAGCTTGATTCTCCCTGTTAAAACCTAGAAATTGATTGTTTGATTCCAATTTTTAAAAATCTACCCAATAATCCATTTGTATAGATTTATAAGATTGAAAAACCCATATTAAAAAGTGGTATGGCCTCCATGAGTTTGTAGAAATAATCTAAAAAATATAAATGGATAAATCTCTATCAGTTTTAAGATTTTTTATGCCAAAAATTTGATCCAAAACTATCTTGAAAGCTTTTAAATCAAATTTCTGAGTTGTACGACTTGGTTTTAAATTTTTATAACTTCCATAATGTCCAAATATTCTATAAATCTTTCATTTTGTAAAAAATCCCTTTCTGGTAGTTTAAATTTGCTTTAAAACTCTATTATTTGGCCCTATACGGATTTTTTAAGGCTCGGTACATCAAGAAAAGAGTTATGGGAATTATTTTTTGCAGCCATGAAGTCCTTGGTTGTAGCATGGCATTGGAATATAGCTGAAAAACAATATTTTTCATTTTTCAAGTTTGATCAAAGATTTGATGGTTTGAGGGGTCCACAAATCAAAGAGCTTTTTACTTTTTCCAAAAGTTTCATGGATGAATTGATTTTTACTTGGAAAAGTATTTTTTTTAATTTTCCAAAGAAAAAAATCAGCTTTAAAAATAAATTTCTCATTATATATCTTGTAAAAGCTCATAGAGTAATTTAAAAGCATGATTTTGTAAAAACCCTTGGAAGTTGGAGGTCCAGGGTTCAAATCTTTCTTTTGGTGAAATTTTATATTTGGACATTTACTTTTTAGAAGAATATTCTATTTTTTGGAATCTTTTAAATGTTTTGAATATTGTAAAGAACATCAATCATGTGAAAGGATGAAATTTAATGGAAGAAAAGCAATAGTTGTGTGTTTCATTGGTAAAATAAGGGTGTAATTGGTTTAAATCTTTTATTTTTGATGAAATTAAGTACAAAACTCATCAAAAATATATATTTTTTGCTCTACATGGAGGTTAAGTAAAAAACCCCGTAGAAGCATTATTTTATGTAAAGTGTTATTGTGAGTGTGTTTTTATTTCATTTTTCACACTTATTTTCATTTTAAGATGCCAAAAATTTAAAATTTACTTTTAAATGGTGATATATTAATGATTTATAATTATTCTGATTGGAAATGTTTGATGGAAGATTCATTAGTTTTTAATGAATTATGGGATATTGTAAAGAATGAAAATCCTACATTGCCTATAGAACAAGCTAAACTTGATGTTTTTAATCTACATGATTCTAAGACCCTAGATTTAATCAAGTGTTGTTTTACTCAGGATACTTACATACATATTAAAAATTCTCCCTATAATTACACTATATGGAAAGCTTTATTTGATTTGTATGATAAGAAATTTAAACATAAGAAGATAGACATTCATATGCAATTGTTTACTTTATCGTTAGAGGAAGATGGGGATATGGGAGAATACATGTCTAAGTTGAATAATATTACTACTAAGTACTCTAAGGTTAGGTTTGTAAAACTAGATGATGATCTCATAGTTACCGTTGTATTGAAAGGACTACCTAAGTCCTATAGGAACTTTGTAGAAATGTTGCATGTCTCTAATAAGATCATAGGCATCACTTTTGATAAATTAGCTGAGTTGCTTATTCAACATGACCTCTCTCTACCTAATAAATCCAAGAAAATTGAGGAAGCTCATGTTTCAAAGTCTAGGCCTAGTTCATCTTCTTCTAGTCAACAAAATAATAGAGGGAATAGTTATAGAGGGGGTCAAGGTTATAGAGGAGGTAGATATCAAAATTGAGGTAGAGGTTATTCAAATTAACAACAATCTATCAATTCTCATTTAAATGAGATATGTGATAGAGGATGTGGTCACAACTCTTATAGAGGCAGAGGTCAAGGTAGATCAGACATTCAGTGTCATAGATGTGGGAAATTTGGTCATATTGACTCTCAGTGTAAGATTTCTTTTGAAAAAATTTAGAGGCCACAAAAAGTGACTAAGTCTAACTCTGCTCAATATGTTGATCATGACTATGATGAGTCTAGAAATTTTGCTCATGAATCTACATTCACTGCTTTAGGGCACATTGATTATATGAAATATGAGGCTAGAGATGATCTCAAAGATGTATGGGTTTTAGATACAGGATCAACCAAACACATGACATTTAGGCAATATTTATTTTGGAATTTCAAAGAAGCTTCTCTCTCTCTAGTATACTTTGAAGGTAAGTATTTGCATACTCCATAAGGTCTTGGGTCAATTCAGATTCTCCTTCCTAATGGATCTATCAAATACTTAGAGAATGTTTGGTATGTTCCCACATTGCAAAAACATCTTCTTTCCTTGGTAACTATTTGAAATAAAGGTTATCAAATTGTTCTTGAAGATGGGATCATTTATATAAATTTAGTGAAGGATGGATATAAAACCATGTATATAAGATATGGGGATGGAAATTTTGTTAGATTGCATTGTAAAGTGCTTCTTCCCATAATGGAACTTGTGGCAATTATTGAAACAAGTATAGGTAGTATGTCTACACAACGGTTGTGGCATCTTTGCTATGGACATTTGAATATTCACTCTTTAGTGGACTCACAAAGACATGGTATGGTGAGTGGGTTTCCCACTTTTCTAAAAGATAGTATTCTTTGTGAATCATGTGTTTTGGGCAAAGATAATTAGAAAATTTTTCTTGAGAATTCTTTATGGAGAGCTAACTTATATTTGTAGTTAGTTCATAGTGATGTATGTGACATGAATAAGTCATCCATTGGAGGGTGTAGATATTTTGTATTATTTATTGATGATTTTTATAGGATGACTTGGGTGTTTTTCACAAAAAAAAATCAAAAGTTTTCACTAAGTTTGTTGATTGGTTACACTTAGTTAGAAAATAAACAAGTTCACACTTGGCCACTCTTCGTGTAGACAATGGTGGTAAGTATACTTCAAATGAGTTTTTAGATTATTGTTGAGAACATGGCATTCATTGACAATACAATAATGCTTACACTCCATAGAAAAATGGTGTATCTAAATGAATGAATATGACTTTAGAAGACACAACATGAGCTATGTTACACTATAAATAGCTCGATGATAAGTTTTGGGCTGAAGCCATTGGTACCACAGTGTTTTTGAGAAACAAGTCCCCCATAACTACAATTTTGTGACAAACTCCATATGAGGCTTGGTATGGGTTTAAACCAAAAGATAAACACTTTAAATATTTTGGATGCCTTTGTTTTACATTAATTCCCATTGAACATAGAACTAAGTTGGAACCATGAAGTCAAAAAAGCATCTTTCTTGGATATTCAAAAAATAAAAATGGGTATCATTTTCTTGCATAGGATAAAGACAAATTCATAGTGAGTTAAAATGTGGTATTTGATGAATTTGGTACTATGAATACTACAGAGATTGATTCTCAATTTGATAGGTTAGAGAGGAACATTTCAAAATTTGATAAGGGATTGAATAATGAGGGCAATTCTTTGAGGTTGTGGTATAAGACTATATCCCTTAAATTTTCTCTCCTTCATCTACTAATTCATAGGTTGTTGACTTAGAAAATGTTGAAAATTATCTAAGTCTTCCTTCGAATGGTGCACATGATGAGAATTTTGGTGTTCCTAATTTGAATAAGTATCCAAAATGGGCTCAAATTACTTTTTCTAACTTGAAATCATATGAAGTCAGTTTAATAGGTCCCAGGAGTTCTCGTTAATAGGTGAAATATGCAATGGTTGTTACTACTTCCACATAACCATCTAATTTTGAGGAGGCCTTTACTGAACATGTTTGGGAATAGGCAATGCAAAGTGAGTATGATGAAATACTTAACAATAATACCTAGGTTTTGGTTGATCCTCCTCCACATGTTCAACCCATAGGATGAAAATGAGTTTATAGGACTAAGTATAAATTGAATGGCTCCATTGATAAACATAAGGTAAGACTTGTTGTGAAAGGATATGCAAAACAAGAAGGTATTAACTATGAGAAAACATTTGCACCAACTACCAAATGACACACTATTCATATGGTACTTGCGTTAGCTGCATAGAATGGTTGAAAAGTACATTATATGTATGTTAAAAGTGATTTTTTGAATGTTTATTTATAGGAAGAAGTATACATGAAACAACCTCAAGGTTTTGAGAAAGTGGGTGTAGAACACAAAGTGTGAAATTGATAAAAGCTTTGTATGGGCTCAAATAGGCACCCAGAGCTTGGTATGAGAAAATGGATTCATAATTGAAGATAATTGGATTTCAATATAGTGAATCTAATGATACTCTCTATTTTTAAGTGTAGGGTAAGAAATTAGTGATTATTGTTCTCTATGTTGATGACTTGTTTATCACATGCAATGATGAAAACCATAACAAGTCTGTGAAGAAGGAATTAAAAGATGGGTTTGAGATGATAGATCTTGGACTTCTTCACTAATATCTTGGTATAGATGTAACTAAAAATGAGCATAGTATTTTCATTTCACAAACTAAGTATACTTTTGAGTTATTAAATAGGTTTGGCATGATTGAATGCAAACCTACCTCACTCCCATGGAAAGTAACTTGAAATTGTCTAAGGATGATAGCAGTGCCTTTTTTATGGCACCAAATATAGATAATTAGGGGAGGTTTGATATATTTGATGACTACCAAGCTTGATATATCATTTATAGTTGGAATTTCATCTAGGTTTATGCATGAGCCTAGATAAATTCATTGGCATGCAACAAAAAGAGTACTTCATTACCTTTAAGGAATGAAAACATATGGCCTTGAGTACCATTGTAATAAGAACTTTAAACTTGTTGGGTATTATGATGTAGATTTTGGTGGATGTGTGGGTGACAGAATAACCACAACAGGATACACTATGTATATGGGTTCAACTACCATTGCTTGGTATTGTAAGAAGTAGGATATAGTGGTAAATTCATTAATAAAATAAAAGTACATTACAACATAGAATGCTTCTAGAAAAATTGTTTACTTATGGTGTATTCTTAAAGATCTTCAAGTTTCTTAGATTGCTCCTACACAATTATACATTGATAATCAGAGTGTAATAAAGATGTCCAAGAATCTAGTATTTCATGCCAAAACAAAACATATGGATGTCGAATATCATTATTTATGAATTCTAGTGGCAAAGAAAGCAATTGATCCTATATATTTCCCAACTACTAATCAGATAATTGATATTTTCACAAAACCCCTTGACAGAATCAAATTTGAAAAATTTATAAAAATGCTTAGCATGTGTCCAAAAAATTGACTTTGGATTATGGGGGGGGGGGGGGGGGGGCGTTGTTAGGACTTGTTCCAAAGTCTTAACTTATCTTAGGATTTTGATATGTTTATTTTAAATAATAAATGTAAATGGGTCATGCTTATTTTTATAATGACACCCCCATAAATAAATTAACTTAGTTTTATTTGGTTAGTTTTATGTTTTGTGTTATATAATAAGAACTACCTTTTAGGTGGAATTCCTATAGCAGTTGGTTAATAGGTTAGTTGGTTTTACTAGTGTGTGGTGAAAACCTATAAATATATGTTTTTAAATGTAAAAGGGTTAACGTCATATTGGTACTCTTTCTGTGTACTTATTTTATTTTGATTAATAAAAACTTGTGAACCCGCCTCAGTGGGCACAAGATTTACCTTAGGTGATTTTGTTTGGTTAAATCTATTGGAGTGTTATCAACTAGGAGCCTTTTACCTTTGAAAGAGTGAAAATCCATCTCAAATTCCTCATCTAAAATTGGATTAATGAGAGAAAGGTTATCTTCATCTAAGATCAGTGATAGGATTATATACGAACTCTTATTTTTAACTTTTTATCTTTCACAATGCACCTTTGTGAGCATCTATTTGAAGTATATAGTAGCCTCAACAATTATACTATATTTATCATAAATCATTAATCCTGAGGTGTAGTTATTTTTTATATTTTATTAAAAATTATTCACATGATGCTGGATCTATGGAAAAACATAGTATTTTTGTTACCTTATTTTAACCTTTTTACTCTATATTTTTGCTTCTGGTGAGTTTCCTCTTATAAAAGATTTTTTTAATTCATATATTAAAATTTTCTCTTCTAGTTTCAAGATTGGATCCAAACCTCTTTATTTTATTAATGTTTCCACATTAGCCAAATTCTCTCAAATATTTGATTTTTTAATTACAAACTTCTTGAACTCTTCCATATTTTGTTATTTCAAATTTTATTTCATTCTTTTTATTTTTTGAAATAAAGTATATATTTTTAAACATACATAGGTAGATTTACTCCAGCCCTTGATTTTATGTCAAGTATAAATTTATCTTTATCCCACATAAATTAAAAGTCAAAGGATTTTTTTGGATTCATCCCTACTTATACCTATGTTGTGTTGACTCCTAAGTTTTGGATAAGTATGGTTTCATTTTTGGTGCACGACATAGAGGAACCATTTTCCATTTTAACACAAGTCTAGTATGATGTGAAAGGACCATGGTATAAGAGGACCATGGCACATAACTGATAGGTGTCCAAGGTGATGGGCATGAAAGGACAATGGCAAAAGAGACCTAGTGAGAGAGGACTAGTCAAGGAAGAATGTGTCATGAGGAACCCAAGAATAGAGGGCTTGGAATAAAAAGTGGAAGACTAAGGGAACGTGAGGGAAGAAGAGTGCAAGGGACACAAGAGAAGTTAAAATAGAAACTCAAATAGGATAATTTAACCCCATCGATTAGAGGTTTTATACTAGCCTATAAGGAATGAAACACTTGACTACCAAAATATAGTATAGAGTAAGTATATAGGGTCATATAGGCTCGAGTCTATAGGAATAACTAGTTTTAAGAGTCATGATTGTCAGCCTGTTGGGAGTCTGTGTGCCATCTGTTCATGATATTTATAATCGTGACATGTGGTTAAGGCAAAACAAGTATAAAAACCCTATTATAAACATGTGCATGATGGTCCTTTGGGGAATAAAGATAGAAAATTTGTCTTGTAATCCAATAAGTTATTAATGAGAATTTAGTGTTTTTCATATTGTGTTATATATGATAAAATATTTTAAGTATCGAATGATGAATGTGTTTTAATTCTAAGTCATGAGTCTCTTTTTATTTTATCACTAGTTAGTAATGGTGATCTTAGTTATTGTGATAATCAAATTTAAAACATTAAGGATAATAATAGTGTATTTATGGTGTTGAATGACCTTTTAAAACTTGTGATTATGAAAGATGAGTAAACACAAATTATGATTAAAATCTTTAAGGAATTGATATTTCACTACACACTTTGGGTGATCGTGCGAGACTCATCTCTCACATGATAAGGCTAGTGCACTAGCCTATAGGGAAGAAGCTTCAGCACCGACATAGAACTAATTAAAATAACCTAGCATTTTGGTTCCATTATCAGGACCAAAGAAATTGGAGCATAATCATGGGAAATGTTTGATCATATTACATTAGATAATATTTAAGAATGGGTTACCAACTTGGAAGATAACTTTGTGGTTCCATATCTTGAACTAGGAGTTTCTACATGATAGTGGGTGGAGCAAAATCTCTACAACTCTTTGTATGAGACTTTTTTTTTCTGAGGTCCTAGTTCTCTTGCATTCTTGGATCTTAGCATATGCTAAAGGATGATATTGAAATCTTGGATGAAGCTAGCCTTATAAACTTGAATAGAAAAGGATTTTAGCATGACTTGGAGTTTTTTGGATGTGAGCGGGTAATTTTTGGTGGAAAGACATTCATAATAGCTACATTTTGGAGTACATGGTGACCACCTATTCATGTTTTGAGGAGGCAAAGTTATAATTTATATGAGAACCAAAGAGATGCTATCTCTCATTATTTGATTTTAAAATTAAGAAGCTACTTATTGATCTTTGATTTGAGATTCTACCCATGGAGGGATAAAATCTCCTATGCATGAGCCACACATTTGGAAGGGGAGACTAGCGATTGATTGAAGATTGTCGGTTCAACATGGTAGCAAGCCAATGAGCATTAAAAAAATGGAAGTATGATGAATTTCAGAAGAGTATTATGAGATTTATTGGTGTGGGGAGAGATCAAGAAACCTTAAGGAGTGTTGTGAAGAGTTATAGGGAGGCAGACGCATGTGAAGAACCCATGAATTTGAACCACATCCTTTGCCACTTTTATCCTTAGAATGAGAAATGAGCTAGACTACAAGAGATGAAGAACCAAGTAAAAATCAACTAGGCTCCCCCACCATAGTTTGTGCTCATACCTTTGAGTTAGATAGAATACATATACAAAATTAGGATACATACAATATAGAATCATAAACTGAATAGGTATAGGGGATTGAAACTAGGCTATTAGATGATCATTTAGAATCTACATTATCTTTCCCAATTCAAGGGAATTCTATGGCATAGTTTGGGATGCCTAGTGGCTCTAGCCCTCAAGGCTAAAATTTAGGCCTAAATTTGGGAAATCAACCCTCCACCATTCCTCTTCCCATGGGTACTATTACTAGAGGAACTAGAGGAGGATTAGGGGGAGGTGTAGGTAGAATCATACCTCCTCATGGGATAGGAGATGGATCTTCCCAATAACCACCCACCCAACCACAACCTATTATGGTGTACTATGAGATGATATTAAATTTGCCTAAATATAGAGGGGTGGAAAATGTAGCTAAACATGTCCACAAGTGTGAATTGATTTGGAAAGTGCATGACATCGCATCTTCTGAATGAAAGGCTACACAATTTGCAACCACACTTTTAGAGTGAATGCATAAATGGTATCAAAAGCTCAACTCTCATCAAGCATTGGTCAAATATGTTCAAATAAAAGTAGTTTTCTCAAAAAAATTTAACATTCTTGACTTTGAGTAGAAAAGTATAGCGGTGCTAAAGGACATAAAGCAAGGACTTATGGAGAGAGTGTGTGAATATGATGCATGATTCAAGACCTTGATTTCTAAGTTATCATTTGAAATAAATATCTCTCAACATGCATAATGGTTTGTGGGAGGCTTATTGTTACTTTTTTGTCAGACTCTATCACAAAGAACTTTCACCAGCATGTGTGAGGCTTTAGAAGCTACCCTCCATGATGAAGTAGTTGGAAGCATGGATACCAAGATTAGTCCCTTTATGGAGGCATATATAGCATCTATGGTGTCACAACTTGAATGAATGATGGAAAATAATGCATATGAGACATGTAATGGTGTTTGGTGTACCGATTATGAGATTGAATGGCATACAAGGAACAACTACCCATGCAATAACATTTATGTAGTACTAAAACAAACTTGTGAGATTTGTCATGAGGAACATGATGTCTGTTCTTGTCCACTTTTGGAGTGAGCTACAAACACTAAGGTATTTTAGTATTGTAAGATTTGTGATGCCTATACCCATGACACCAATAATTGTTGATTGATCAGTGATATTCATAAAGCTCAAGCCATGACATGCACCAAACCTTAGTCATCAATACCAAAGACAATGGTGGTTACCATGGGAGAGGGAGAGGATGAGGATGAGGTAGTGGCTAGTTTCCACTAAGAACCTATTACAAATGTGGGTCATCAAACCACTATCAAAGGGACTCTTAGAGTACCTGACCTACACATTTTGAAAAAAGGACCATCGATAGGAAGAGTGTCCTAATCTATATGTGGCCATCACTAAGGACTAAAATGAAAAAGGTGTTGGCATTATTCAGATAGACAAACCAAAATGGCATGCATGACCAACCATATTGATAGTGCAACAAGTGAATATCACCACTCATAGTGGGGGACAAACTCAATCCACAACCAACTCGATAAAAAAGGTACATCAAGAAGAACCATGAGCACGTAAGTACCCTAATGCACAATGGTAAAAGGATGTCCTTTAGGATATAATGACATTGGTACGAGAGCTCCAAGGTGAGATTCAATATCTCAAGGACAAGGATGTGATATAATGCCCCATAGTGTAAATAGAAGCCAAACCTCAACCAGTGGTGTAGGATGATTTTTAGGAACTATTCAAACATATGTTAGATGAGGACATTGTTCCCTAGCTCAGTGCTTTGGTTAAAGGTCAGTATTACTTACCAAATAATGTCCACCCTCACCTTAGTTGACAAAATGAAGATTGATATTTAAATCATGCTTAACATTAAGAAAGTCCTAGATCCTCTTCCCCAGATGATCCAAAACTCAAAAGCTTTAGCTGAAATAATTCAAAGAAAAAAGAATAACACAATTCAAATAATGCTATCTTTGAAAAGAGATGTTTTATTTATCAAAATTGCAGACCCAAACATATGCTTATCTCTGAGAAGAGATGTCTGATTTCCATTTCAGGTTACATATTCATTTATACATGTTTTGAAGGTGTGGGGAGGATGTGGAAGGTCACCAATATCGATGGAGATGAATTGGTTTGACTTCCACGATTTACAACAATACAAAATTTAAGGAATTACTATTTTTAGAAACTTACTATTTTTAGATTGGACTAATAAAATTGAAATTTGGGACACTTATGTTGGGTTTTAAGGTTCAAACTTCATCTAGCAAATCTTAGTGCCATCTCACGACATTCCCCTCATTATTAGCTTTCCAACGGTTCAAACAGCGAGTCAATTGGAGCTACGATGCAAAAGTTATGGCTCCCGAAAGTTCCGCCATCAAATGGGGTGGACCCATCACCCAAATTGTTATCCAAATTATTGTCTAGATCACCAGAAGATGGAAAGACATTGGTTAATGCTACTATTAATGGATGGGTAATCCAAGATATTCTAGTAGATATTAGTGTGGAAGTTAATGTTCTCATTAAATATGCTTGTTAAAAATGTTTAGTCCAACCCTATATCCCTCTCCTCATGTCTTGTTTATGGTAAATAATACTTGAGTGCATCCCATTGGGGTCCTCAAGAATGCCACCAATGACATACTTTGGGTTCCCTTAAAAGCAAATTTTGAAGTCTTGGAGTTGGGAGAAGCTGATGACTAAAGGCCTTGGTGTTATGAGAACCATGCAGACTTGAGCTTTAAAAACTAATACATAATATTTGAGAATATTAACTAGCACATAGTAATACCTTTAGACCAAGAATAAGGACCTATCTATATCAAGCTTGTGAGTGTTGATGAAGCCATCAACAACTTGTATAATGTGACTACTCAAAATGATGAACAATATGATCCAACACTAGATGGTATTCTATGGTGGATAAACAACTAGTCTATCTCAGATACTATAAGTAATGCTTGCAATTGTTGAGCCCATGATGGCTATGATCTCACCAAAAGGTTGTGCAATATCTTAAACAAAGGAGAAATCATCCTACACCAACTTCCTAAATGTCACAAGTTTGTGCACCTCATGGATTTAGCAATAAGAAGACCACTAGTAGGGCCACCATTGGAAAGACTTGATGATGTTCCATGGTTCCAAGGATAAATGGAGGTATGAGAATTTGTATATTACCTTAAAGAGTTATATGATACCAAGAATGACCAGATGAGGCCATTAGATCATATTTTTGATGGTACCACTATTAGATGGTGGTGCACTCATAAAGAGTGCCTTTTGTATTAGGATCACTTGTGAGGCACTATACATTATAGATTTCATCATGATAATAAGGTTAGGGAGACACTAAGTTATAGTGGTGTGTAAGCACTAGGGCCTCACTTTGGGGCTTTTGAGACACTATGGTGAGCTGAGGAAACATTCTTACCTGAGTACCTTTGGGTCCATGCATTCTATAGGACTTTGCACACTTAGGTACAGTCTTGGTATATTCATGAAGAAAGGAACATGGGTACTAGGTTCTAGCAGTTACTAAAAGAGAACATGACATCGACGCTCTCTTATTTTTCACCAAGGATGGATTTACTCTTCACCCTTTAAGCCATGCATGAAGCAATCATTGGAGACCCAAGTCTTGTCAAAGACTACCTATGCCATATTCATTAAGAACCCAAATAACCCTTGCACTTATTCAATGAGCCTCCCACCCAATTAGTTTATATACCTATTCTATTTCCTAATGAAGAAAGATGAGAAGAGATTCATATGGGTAAGAAAAAACTCATCTTCTAGGTAGATGAAGGTGAAGGATCTAATTCACTTGACCCCTTGACTAGCCACCTAGATGTCACTACAAGTACTAGTTCATTAAGTATTCAAGACAAAAGTTATCTAGCAGACAACCCTTAACACGAGCCCATACAAACTATTCAATGTAACATTGGCATGGAGAAAGAGCCTAAGATGGATACAATTGGAAATTATTGGATTGAAATAGAAATCTCATAGATTTTTGAGTTGTTTAAGAGTATCAGGATATATTTTTGAGGAATTATATAAAAATAAAAGGAGTTTACCCTTATCTAGGGAAGATGCACATAAATCTAATTGATGATGCTCACCCCATAAATAAATGTCCATATCGAATAAACCCTAACCTTCAGGCATGCATGAAGGAAGAGATTGATAAAATGATCTATGTTAGAGTAATTACTCCCATTGATGAATATGAATGGATTAGTCTTATGGTAATTAGTATAAAAAGGATGGGTGTATTTGGATCTGTGTGGATTACCATGTTTTAAATTCATCTTGTGTGACAGATCCTTTCCCAACACCTTTCAAAAAGGAAATCTTAGAGGGTGTTACTAGTTGTGAAATATACTCTTTCACAGACAGGTTCTCAGGGTACTACCAAGTCTAGATAGCTGAGGAAGACCAATCCAAGACTAATTTTACTACTAAATGGGGATATTTTGCCTATACTATCATGACTTTTGGGTTGAAGAATGCCCTAGTAGTGTTTTCATGGATAGTAGTTGAGGCTTTCAAAGATTTTATTCATAAATTCCTCTAAGTCTACTTGGATAACTAGACAATATACAAGTTGATCAAGGACCATTGTACCAACTAAGACTCATGCTTGAGCACTATCAAGTATTACAAATTTCCTTAAATTTGAAGAAGTGTCTATTCATGACACCATTTGGTGTACTTCTTAGGTATGTCATTTGTAATGAATGAATCTTAGTGGATCTAGAAAAGGTCTTTGTTATTCTCTATTTGACAGTGCCTAAGACTTAGCATGAGGTGCATGCCTTCCTAAGACACATGGGCTACTAAAAAAATTTAATTCAAGGTTATGCCAAGATTGTCGTGCCCTTAGAAGAGCTTCTAAAGCATAATTAATAGTTTATATGGACTAATTATTTCAAAGGAGCTTTTGAAACACTTAAATAAAGGTTAGTTACCACTCCTATCTTACAATTCCCTGATTGGATAAAGCCTTTTCATGTCTATATTGATGCATCTAGAATGACAATCAGTGTGATACTTGCAAAACCAAGTGAAAGAAACTTGGACCACCTAATTTATTTTATGAGTAGGAAGTTGGAAATGATTGAAAGGAACTACACCACAATCAAGTACAAATATTTGTCTATGGTTTATGTTCTACAAAAGTTCAGGCAGTACCTTTTGGCCACTCTATTTATATTCTATATAGACCATGAGGCCTTGAATTATCTTCTTAAAAATCTAGTACTACATGAAAGGATTTGCTACTGGATTTTTCTCTTCCAATAATTTTAGTTTTTTGTAATAGTAAAGCCTAGGAAGAACAACTATGGACCTGATCATTTATCCTAAATCAAAAATAGAGAACCCCCAAATGAAATAGAAGATGATCTTCCTAACATACAAATCTTTTGAGTTACTTAGGTAATTGAATAATTAGAGGATATTTTAGCATTTCTCAACACTAGCTACGTGCCTAACTCCCACACTTCATAGGAGAAAAAGCAACTTGTGGTCCACATTACACCTTATCAGCTCATAGAAAAAGATATTTATAAAAAAAAATCATGACAAGGTGCTTCACCATTGTGTAATGAAACATGATCACCCTAAAGTGCTTTAAGAGGTCCATAAAGGTATTACCAAAGGACATTATGTTGGAAAGACTATCATGTGTAAGGTATTTCTCATTGGACTCTAGTGGCCAACTTTATTCAAAGATGCAAAGGCTAATGTTAGGCAATGTCATGTCTACCAGTGTATAGGAAAACCAAATAAAAGAGATTTTATGCCATTATAACCTATTCCTTCTCAAGAACTATTCAAAAAATGGGCTATTGACTTTGTGGGGCCTATCAATCTTGTAGGATGATGAATGGGCTCTCGATACATCATTATAGCAACTGCGACCTCATGTTTTGGGATAAAGTAACATCAACAAAGGATTATATTGTAAAAACTACCACATGATTCATCTGGGAGAACATTATAACATGATTCAGATGTCCCCTAAGCTTCACTAGTGATAGTGGAACCCACTTCTTGAATGAGATGATTTATATCTTGTTGGTCAAGTGCATAATTATGTACTAAAGGATAACACCATACCACCCATAGGCCAATGGAATAACTAAAACTTTCAATTATATCTTTGGTACCACTTTGATAAAAATTTGTAATATTGATAGGACTAATTGGGATGATATATTATTTTTAGTACTTTAGGCATATCAAAATACATATAATCACCTCAACAAAAGTACACTATTCAACCTAGTATATAGAAAGGACGTGATCATGCCAGTAGAGTTATTGATTCCATCTCTCTAGATAACACATGTGGGAAACCTAGATGATGAAGCCTCTTTTAACAACCTGGCTTAGTGATTTGATGAAACTAGATGAGGATTGGTTCCTCACCCACTAGAGTCATAATGTTGAGAAACACAAATAGAAAGCATGGCATGATCACCATCTAAAGAACAAAGTCCTTTCTCTAGGAATGAAAGTTTAGTTATATGAATCTAAGTTCGCACACCACCTTAGGAAGCTTCATATTCATTGGGATGGCCCATTCATTATACATAGCATTCAACCTACCTGAGCTTGTTGATTAAAATAAATGGATGGCTAGTTCTTCTTAGGGTATTATAATGGGAGTTAGCTTCAACCATATCATGATTCTAGTTAACTTCTCTTATTGTAATCAATAAGGCTTAAGGCTATTAGGTTAGAATTTATTACTTTTAATAAAGAGAACTTCTATTGAGGCACATGTTTCTTCTTTAATATAATTTCTTGTACTTATATTATTTTCATGAATGACCATGAACCCTTTTAGTGTGGGGTAAGACATCATGCATATGAATACAAGACACAAGAGAAGTGGGCTCACAAGAAACATAAGGCATGAGATTAATCTATAACATGTAAGTTATTAAGGGTATGTGAGTCATTCAATGCACCTTGAAAGCATTGTAAAAGGTTCCTACCATTTGGGTGAAAGCTATCTTCCACTTCACCAAAAAGGTGGGACACAATTTTCATCCACTTCTAAAAAAGGCACAAGAAGGGATGGACCGTTAATGTGACAAGGTTAGTTATGGCAAAAATCATGTGAGTGGAATGATGAGACAAATTGGTTAAGTCATTAAATGATTGATACAAGATTCAAAGTATGAATTGTATTAAAAGATATGCATTTATGGCTAGAGGTGACAAGGGGAAGGAAGAAATTAATGGAGTTTAACCATCCTAAAAGGAATATAAATAAACTTACCTAAATCATTTTACACTCTTAACTTGCTATAGTCTTTGAGTGATAAGTGTGAATGGTGAACCAACAAACCAGTGACCATGATACAATTGAATTCTTTTAAAGTTGAGAAAAGCAAAGTGATTGAAAAGTTGGAAAAGACATGATGGTTATTTCCAAGGAAAGAAAAGAGGTTACTAGTTAGGATTGGGGTATAGGAATGGAAATATTTGAAGTTGTAGGTTACAAATCTGCCATTATTAGAGCATGAAGCTTGAGAGCTGAATCAAGTTGGACTAACACCACATACTCATTTGGAAATGTGGGATATCCATGGGTTAAACTTTGAGCAAAATTAAGGGTAATGTAGCCAAATAAAAAGGCTAAAATAATTGAAAAGCTTCCAACCATACTAGAGGAGGAAGAGGTGAGCAAAGGAGCTTGGTTCCCTATAAGAGAAGAGCCTTTAGGATACCAAGAAGAGAAACTAGAACAAGTCAAGTATGCAAGAGTTTTGAAAGAAAGCATGAAAAAGTGATAGAGAGTGCAAAAGAAGCAAATATGGTGAAGAAAGGAAAGACGGTGTGAACCTCTTCATCATAGAATTCCCCAACATCTCCCCCTCCATCTCTGGTAATAAAAGAGATACAATACCTAGAGTTGGTCTTGCACATGGATAAATGGGTCTCCAAAGTGTCGATCATTATAATTTTTAACTAAAACCATTGTCAGCTAGGAAATGAAGTAGAGTTGTAAAATGATTATCAAGTCTAGACCACCAACACTAGGACCCAAGTGGTCTATGACTTGCCTATCAAAAACTAGCTGGACAAGGCTAGCCTCTTCCTAATTTTTAAGCTACAATACTTTAACAAGCCTACTAAGGTGATTTAGTTCCTCCTCTCACACATCCATGAGGACTACATCCACTTCATGTGGAGCAACATTTAGATCACCATAGAAAGGATACACAAAGTCATAGGAATTCAATGCTTGAGGGTGAATGTGTTGGATGACTTGGTAGATATAGAGGATATTCAATAGACCACCACTACATTGATGTATCAAAAATAAGGGCATGTAATGCACATATATAACTTGTAGGATCCCACCATCAAAGTTATAGTGTGGATTGTTTCTACTAAAGTTAGAGGGACCAATAGATGGAAGGAGGTGGACATGGTCCACCTGCACATTGATCACCAAGTTGTTCAGGGCACATAGTATAACTAGATGTTATTATTTGCCTAGAAGATAGTTGAAGATGTAGAGAAGGTGCAAAAAACACCTAAATATAGGTTTCCTTAGGGAGCAATCCTTTTATTGCTAGTTTTTGATGAGATTAGGGTACTTGACTATAGATCGAGTTCATTAATGTGGGTATACCCCCCCCCCCCCCAAACTCATAGGTCCCCCATCGAGTAATTCAAAGCCTTCACTTGCCCCCAAAAAATTACCCCATCTTAAAATTTAAAGATGAGGTACTGGTTCAATGGGATGAATGTGGCTTTTGGAAATGAATGGTGCATTCCAAAGGATTCACCCCAGACTATAGACCAAGTGGAATTCACTATAAAGCAACACTACTCCCTAGCATGAATTCATATGAACAATTGGGGAAATATTTTAACATGTATTAAACTACCATATGCCTTTTCTACATGCTACTCCATTTATTTTGTCAAAAAATTTATGATGCACAACTAATTAGTCTGCAAGTAAATAAATTGATGTGGAGCACCATACCCTCAAAAAAATGTTTGTGTATCTGAGCAAAAAGGCCTTTTCAAAGAGAGGGGAAATGGACTTAACCAACATCAAGGTTAATAATATCTTGGTTAGGTAGTAAGTCTATAAATTGTTTTACATGTTATGCCCCTGCCAATACCCTCAAGATGGAGACCCCAAGGAGAGGCTCCCCAAGGCACCACAATTATGAAGGAAGTAGCTAAATCTAAGTGCCAATACAAGTGGGTGGTAGGACCCTAAAAATGGATAGAGGATGGTGGAATCCCAACTCACCAAACCCACTACTTCTCTCTCTTCCACACCATGTCCACCTCCACCTTGCCCTTCATTTTCTCCACCTCATCCTTCACCTTCACTAGATTGTCAATCTCCATCTTATGCTTCATCACTATCTACTTCATCTTCACCTTCTCATTCCAATCCTTCCTATTCACCTACCCTAAACCCTTCATATCCTCATCCAAACTCCCCACCTTCACCTCCACCATATCCAAATACTACCACTAGATCAGCACCGCAACAAACTCCAAGTCAAGCACCCCAAAGGGACCCCTCTCAGAAGTAGATTCATAATTTGGGATTGGACTCAAAGAAGAATCCATCCCAAGTGGAAGAGGCCCTATTTGGTGATCAAATTGATATTTATAGAATGGGAGCAAATGAGATGGCCTCAAAAATCCATCAAGAGGATGAACTTGAGTGAGACCTAAAAAGGGGGAAGGGGCTACCTAAAGGGGAGTAGGAATAGAGAGGGCCATCCACTATGTGCAAAAATTACCAGTTCAACATACATGACAAGGACCTCTATCTTTAGAAGCAATTCTACCCTAAGGGTGTGACCCAAAAAACAAATAATTAGGTGTCCTTTTGGAAATATATAATGAAGAGCCCTAATTTGACATTCCTTTAGATTGCATTTTTTTGTCAAGATGTTCTAGGTCTGCTAGACCTCATGAAGATTGATCCACAACAGCTTTCTCTAATAATGATAAGTGCTGAATTTTTGAATTTAGCCATAGAAATGACAAGCCAAAACATTTTTTTAGATTTAGACATGCCCACGGTAGAAAGGAAACATGGCTGGGTTGTAGAGATGTATAATAAAACATGTGTAAAAAAGCAAGCACTAGCCAATGAAGTGGCCTCCTTGAAGAAACAAATCTAAGAGTCCACCAAGGCTAAGAAAAGGGTTTTGAACCTTTGTAAAACAATTTTAAATGAGGAACTAGCCCTGGAAGATGGTGTACCATTGGATGGCAATGCCATCAAAAAGTTGGAAACATTGGTTGATCTATTTCTTAAGAAAACTAAGGAGTGCCCCATGCCTAGAGATGAGGCCAAGAAAATAACTAAATAATTCACCATGGCAATAGACATTTGTAAAAGCACATTGGAGAGAGTAAGGGAATTTATCTCCATTTTTTATGGCATTTTTTCATGCCTAGTGTGCCCAAATAAAATAGTGGAGGCCTAGCTCCATGATGATGAAGTACTAAGGCAACAAGTAATTGATGTTGCCCTTTTAATAAAAGACCGCACTAAACACATGAAAGAATTTAAAGACATTGAAACAATGGAAGATGCCATTAATAACCATCATCGAAAAATTAATGCAAGTTTTTCCATATTCTAAGGATAGGTTGACAAGGATGTATCTAAGTTAGAACACATCTAGAAGGAAGCCAATGCAACCCTAGATGAATAGGTGAAAAATATCAAGACATTGACTTGGCCTGAGGAGCTAAAAGAAGAAAAGGAGACCATTGAATGAATAACTACCAAAGTCTTTGATGTATTATCCCACTAGGATATGATGAAGAAGGAACTTGAGTAGAAGGGGACAATTTTTTTTGAGGACGCTAGTGTGGCTTAGTTTGGGATGGACTAAGGGCTTAGTGTGGGGTGATATTGACCCCTAAATTTTGGATAAGTATTGTTCCATTTTTAGCATGAAACATGGAGGGACCATTGTCCATTTTGAAACACATATAGTATGGTGTAGAAGGAACATGGCATGGGAGGAAAATGGCACATAGCTGATAGGTGCAAAAGGTGATGGGTGCAAAAGGACAATGTCTAAAAAAAGCTAAAATAATTTAGGATAAATAATTTGAAAATTTAAAATATACTCAAATTTGTCCATTATTTGTTTCACTAATGAAATTGATTAATATGATACCTAAAATGAACACCCTACAACTAATAACATCTAATATTGATGTTCAAACCAAGAAAACTTTTGAAAATTTACATAATGGATACCATATTGTAGTTGTGAAAAAATAATCCAAAGATATTATGATATTGCTATTAAGATTCAACTGTGTAGTTTTTTGAGTCAAATTCCTTGACCCATGTTTCATGAGTAGTGGCTCACATGAACCCATATCTCATGAGAATGAATGGTCCACTTACCACTCAATGCATCTAGAAAATGGGGTAGCAAGCTAAGTGGGCCTAACCTTGGAGGAAAATCCATGGTTAAGTGCACTTGAGTTGGAGTAGTATTGGGGTGGGTGACCTCTTGGGAAATCATAATGCTTCACCCATATGAGCATCACCTAGATGCATTGAGTGATAAGTGGACCATTCATTCTCATGAGAGATGAATTCATTTGAACCACTACTCATGAAACATGGGTCAAGGAATTTGACTCAAAAAACTACACAGTTGAATCTTGATAGCAATATCATAATTTGACTCACTGTGGAAACCTCCTACTTATCAATCCAAAGGTAGTAATGCTTATAAATGTGTGATTATAACTTGTATAGTAAGTGGTCAAATATGTATAAAATTATTGATTATAAAAAAATAAAAGAACCAAACATAGAAAAAAAAAAACCCTAATGAAATAAATTATGAGATGTAAAATACTTGATGATTATAATAACAATGACTTTTGGGCATTCTTTGGAAAACTCCCATGAAAATACAAGGATATAGTCGATACTCTAAAATATTTACTTGCACATTTTTGGAAAGACAACACAAGGGTTTTACTCAATATAAGAGATGTAGTAAAAAAATGAGTTGGTTCTTGTAACCATGAACTACATCAGAAACCTTTATTAGATATGACCCAAACACAATTATATTCTAAGTTTTTACAAAAATATCCACAAATTTATATTATTCAAATATATATTGAGATGGAAAACACCTTCTATGTTAAAATAAATCACACACGCACTAATTTTTACCATAGGAAACATGTTGAATTTTTAATGCATTGCAATGTTTTTTGTCATGTATGTTATAATTTATGTATTGAAAACATTTTTAGGAGTGTGGCATAGAGGTTTCACAAAAATCAACAAGGGAATTTATTCCAACCATTTTTTTAAAAAGATAAAATGGATTTTTTTAATAACAAAGTATGTTTAGATGGTATATACACATAAATTTAACCATTAAGTGATTGAAAATATTTAAACTTGACATACTTACCCTGTTTGGTCCATTTGCCATTTCGCTAACTTTGAATCTATATGGGATAATTAATAATTCTAAAAATAGTCTTGAAACCACTCAAAATATAATTCAAGCATCCCTATTTTGCTTATAGACTCTTCTTAGACTATTTCTAATAGTCTCTATTATTTTTGGACAAGACCATGTAAGGTCAAATAAAGCCACATTGCAGCTCTATCCCTTGCGCTCCAATGGCCACTTTTTGAATTAAATAAGTTTAATTTTACCCCTCTCATGATTTTATAAAGGTAGGTTAGTGGAAATATTTAAAATGTTCCCTTATATAAGCACATCAAGGCTTTTCCAAACACATCTAGTAATCACTTGGAAATTCTACTACACATTGAGTAAAAGAACATTATTCTTTCCAATTTAAATTCTAAATAATTCTAATAGTCATAGGCCAAGTCTAAATATATTATTTTATAGTCGATGGAACTCATTTTCAAGCATTTAAATTAATCTATCTATTTGAATTCATTTAACAAATTCAAAATTCACTCACTCATTGTAGGAGGGATAACCACATCAACTTGAGGCCCTTTTGGGCTATGTAGGAAACACTCATATTACATGGATTTTTCTAAGTGTAGCTCTATTATTCTCTAATGCATAATTCTAACCTTTGTATTTGATTTCTATTGTGTTTATTTTTTATAAGATAGGGTTTGGATTATGCAAGTTCTCCAAGAGACAAATTAACACACAAAAAATTAGTAAACCTTAATATATAGGCTGACAAACCTAGATCAAAAAATTATTCACACAATCAACCAAGTCATGGAAACAATCAATAGATAAGGACTAAGTGTATCCATGTCTTCCTAGTGTAGCCTTATTCTAACATAATTCAAAATTTTGTTTTCAGGTGTGACACAATTCACATGTCTTTTCATCTAATTTCTACTCATAGTCAGCCTACATAATTAGCAATAAAATAGATCCAAGTTAGGATTTCATATACTATGTCAGTTTACTATTTTTAGATCATTTCAAATTATATAAATTATATATTTTATATTCTGATCTATATATTTAATATATTTCAATTTTAATAGTTTAGATATATTTATTTTAGTCATTTAAATTTAAAATAGACTAAACATTTTGGTGAACCTGCTATTTTTTGAACATTGCTTGTTAATTACTTTATTTTGTCTTATGATTTCATTTTTTTTGTAAATTATTTAAACTAAAAGAAAAAAACCTTTAACCTTGGATATAAATCTAAAAGCATGAGTCAAAATTATTCGACCTTGGATTAATTTGACATTGAATAAATTTTATTTTTACCTTGGATAACATTTGACAAATAAGCTCAATATTTCAACCTCAAGTTAACATTTGTTGATGTCTATACACACAAACATTTAACTTTTATTTTCTCTTATTTTCTATTATCTTGTGCTAATTATTTAGAAACTATGTTATGGCAATTTTAAAAATACATAGTGACTATCATTATAGGATACATGGTGATCTATTTTATCGACATTTTAGTGTGATGGGTATTACCCCAATATTTATATCCATTGTACAACACAAATCATACATTTTAGTTTCAACGTACCTTATGGTATATAAAAAATGCTTAGGGTCCCTTATTTACACCATAAAAAATCTCTTTTAGTTATTTGATTTGTATTGCACTTAAGAGAAATATATCACTCTAGAAAGTTGATCTCACTATACCCTCATAAATGGGGTTAATGGGATACAATCACAATTTTTCTTATTTAGTTAGTGATTTGAAACATTGAGCTAACACTAATCAATAAACAAGTATATTTGAGAGCCCACACAATCAATCAACCCTTGACCTAGATCACCCTTTATACTTTGATTTTTTCTTGTATTATATTCATAGTCATTATCATATGTTGTTCATATTCTCATATTTTTTATATCTTTTGTACATGAAAGATTAATTAATAGAAATAAATGTTTTCTTTATTACATTTATTGTATTTAAATTCATTGTATGTATCATAAATAGTGAAAGTACATATTCTAATGATGTTAACCTATAGATAATTTTTTATCTACTCATGCTATGAATTTTAACTATGATAATGAATGGATGGGCCACAATAAATAAAAAATTTGTGGAAGAAGAATATGTGGATGATTATGATTTTGATTATGTAGAAATGAATAAATAATTTCACTAGGATGAAACTTGCGAACATGAATCTATAGGAAAAAAATCACCTTTAGATTATCCTCGAGATCCTCCTTTACCTTCTTCCTCAACTAATAATCTAGAGCCAAAATGTCATTTAAATTTTTAAATAAAGTAACATTCAAAAGTAAATCTACCAAAGCAAGCTCAAAATGTTCATAATTTTTTTTAATAAAATAATTTCAAAACAATAATCAATTTCTAAGGTTACTCCTTTAGAAATAGTGGATAGTGAGCCTAAATGTCATAACTCTTCCCCATTGTCAACCAATGAGGATGAAATTCCTTCATCTTACCTTAGCACATCACAAGCTAAAATTGAAATCCATGAAATAAATTATAGCACATATTGATGTTACTTATACTTCCACTTCATGATTATCTTCACATGATGTTACTCTTATACCATAATGTCATAATTTTATCAAAGAGTTACCACATGATGCCAATGCATATATTTCTAATTATTTCAATTTCATTGATAAAAATAGCTAAATGATCCATATATATCCAAAAAATATCCCAAACCAATGGAATATTTTTCCCCTTGGCCTCCCACACCTCCTATTGATGGTGTTTCTATGCATATTCAATCAGACATACCTAGGGTTTGTTCTTGTGAATCCTTTCCAAATCAAATTATCACTATGATAAATATAATATAATTATTACAAAATTAAAATCAATATTTAGGTTTAAATATTATATCAGTTGAATATAATAACAAATATGCAATGAATCTAAAATATGCTAGTGTTAATCACGTATATATATCTTCATCTAGATATCATGTGTCTCATGAGAAACATACATATAAAATTAAATCTTCAAAAAGAATAAAAAAAGACAATAAGAATGCAAGTGAGATTCTAAGAGAAATTCTTTGAAACAATTTGATTTCATCACCTTATATGTCTCTTCTAAGAAGATCAAAATATTATTATGCATATAATATAATGCATATGAATCATAAAGATAGTTTTTTAGATTTCAAGGGAAAAATACAAAGTATCACTAATAGTGGTGATTATATAACAAAAAAATAAATTAATAAACCCACTTATATTTCATCCCCTAAAAAAAGTGAAAAAAGAATACAAAGAGAAAATATGGTTAGAAAAAAATAATTCAAAACATTAAAAGATGTAAAAATTAAAATTAAAGCAAGAAAAATTATAAAAAGAGAAAGATAATACAAAAATTATTGTTACATATCCCACGAAAGGAGTCAAATCATAAATTACTTTTCTTCAAGTGTTCAACCAATAACACATGATTCTTCCTTAATGCAACATGGCATGCAAGATCCCAAAAATGATGAACTTATTCAAAGCAACATAATTTTTAAAATATAACTCCAATATATGATGTAATTAGTTTTTCATACATAGATACAAAATATGATAAAAATATAATTTCAAACACAACCTAAGAAATTAATTCTCTCTTATGATGGTGATTAAAGTAATGGCGATGATCCTATTTCTACAAAACATTTGTATGATTTTGATGATATAGAGTCTCTATATATGTATCACTTTGATGAAATAATTGGCTAGTTACTTACATATTTTCCTTTTTTATACATAAATTATGTGATTTTACTTCATTACTACTTATATCCAAAATTCCAAGAATTCTTCTAGCCCTTGGATTTATTTTCACTTTGGGCACTTGTCCTTTTTATTTTCAAATGGATTCAAACAATCTAAAACAACTATCTTACCATGCTTTCAATATACATTCTTTATGGCAATATAATTAATATTGCATCACCATAATTTTATGATTTCAATTTCACTTACATGATCATATATATCTACCTACGTTCTCCATGGGAAAACATAGATTCTTATCCATTAGGGGCACATGGCTTGCCTTCCTTTTTATCATAATATGATTTAAAACCTTATCATAGATTAATCAAATCCCTCCCCTTTCGACTATTTTTGAAGCCTTGTTTCTTAGATTTTTTTCAAATATTTTACATTCAAATATTTCAAAAAAAAAAAAAAAACTTTCAAAAATTTAAAATTAGGAACAAAATAGTATTTTCGAATGTTACTAGCTTAATTATTTACATATGTTATTTATTTTATTTTAGATATATAACATATTTCAGTTTTCAACATACAAATATTTTCATGAGCCATGTGAGTGTGATACATGACATAATTTTACATGGTTTTTTGATGTCGAGCTTCCCTTATTACACAACTACATTGCTAAGTTGGGGGCATATCTTCATTCTCTCTGAAAACTTCAATAGGTCATATCTATCCACAACATTTATACCATGCCAAACTATTTATCATAAAAATGTTTTTTAGCACTTATAATTACATTGTGTTAAATTTAATTTAATTTAATAACAATGACATTGAAACATATGATTGATCTAAACTAGTTTCATTTTTTCTATGCTTCTTTCTTACTTTACTACATGATAAAATAAAACTTATTTTCTTATTATGTGTGGTCCTTGGCCTTGTGTGTGCATCATATACATGTTATTTCTTGTATGAAATTACCATGTAATTTGTGTGTGGCCTTTGACCTTGTGTGTTTATGTGACATTTACATGTCTATTGCATATGGTCTTTAAGCCTTATGTGTAATATTATATAAAAATTATGTGACATTACTAGTATGTTCATTATTTTTTACTATGGTGCCATAATTCATATCATACATTGATTTTACTTATTACTTTTACTCTTTTTCCATGATACACATCATGTACATGATGCTTATGTACTTTAATGATATATCTATCTAACACATGTTTCATATACAAATAAATAGTATATTCAATACTATGTTGCAGTCCAATTCAAATGCTTAAAGTGCTACTACATGATTATATCTTTCACATATGATTTTTTTGAGATAATTGACTTGCAACTACGTTTATCATATTAAAAGGGGGGAATCACAATAGAATTATATTGATAATTAAATCTTCATAAACAAATTTTAGATTTATGAAAACATATAGTTTTAAGATTAAAATATGATTCAACATTTTTAGATTATGGGGGCATGTGTACTCATTCCTAAAATTATTTAAAAATTATCACATATATTTGATGCATATGTATGGGCATATACAAAATATTTACATGTTTCAAACATTTACAAGTTGAAAGTTTCAAAAATAACAAAGTTAAAATGGCCTTCAATATCAATTTAATACAATACAAGGAGCATGATATTAATTCATGTTCAAGTTACTACATGAAAATCTAAAATCTCTCAAGTTCAAAAGTTTCAAAGTTGTAAAGTTTCAAATAGAATATATATCCTGTTAGTATATGTCAAGTCATTATTCATAGGTGACATGACAGTGGGGCCCAGATGGTGGGCCCATGGTAGGACCCAAGTGACTAGATATATGAGGTGGCACAAGTGGGACATGGCATGACCCAAAAAGCATCTTGATTTGTTGGAAAATGAGGAGAGAGGAAATGGGATGCCATTTTCTAATATCACATATGTTTGACTTGGGAAGCAAGTTAAGCAAGTCAAAAGGCAAAGAATTTTTAATTCTTTGGCACATGTGTGTGGACTTTTATGTTGGAGAAAAATAATGAGACTTTTGATGCCATTTCTTGACACCATGTGAAGGTGGGATGAAATTATTTGGGAAACCTTGTTTTTATTCATGAGGTGAAAGTCAAAGTGAGTTTTGTGGAGGATGACCTCATCAGATTCCAAGTTTTGGCCTCACATGAGCAAAGTCATATGTTGAATAGTGTTGCCACATGGGTGTGGCATATTTTTATTTCTCTCCCCTTCATTTCCTTCTTGATAATTATTTAATTGTAATTTATATAAAATGAGGACATTTGAGAGGTTTTATAGAGAGGTGGAAGTTGAGAAAATAAGTCATTATTTTCTAGTTTGTAGAATATACCTTTGGAAAGCTTGTATGCTTGAAATATAGCATTGGAGAAGGAGAGAGTGTTGAAGGAGGAAGTTTTCTGTTGTAGGTTTTGAAGTTAATAGAAAGATATAGCTTCTATTTGAACCATGTTTTTTCCTTGCATCTTACAAGGTTTCCATGTAAAATCTCTATGTAATGTGTTACTCCTATTTTTGATTTTGTAGCTCTTATTTCTGCATTTATTTTCTTGCATAAGTATTAGATTTATTAATAACATCTGGTATCATAGCTAGGCTCTTTGAAAAAAACCTTTGTGAGTGTTTTTTTTTGAGTTAGGGTGCTATGTGAAAGAAGGATCTACAATAATGACAGGTGGAGTAACCAGATTTAAAGTTGAGAACTTTGATTGCAAGAATTTATCTTTATGGAAGATGAAGGTAGAGGATCTCTTGGTGTAGAATGACTAAGTTCTAGCCTTGAAGGGGTTCGAAGTCAAGCCCAACAATATGATAGATGAAGACTAGAATAAGATGGATAGAAAGGTTATTTCTACCATTCATTTGTGTCTTATAGATTCTATGCTCTTCAATGTTACTAAGGAGAATACTGTAAAAGCTTTGTGGGAAAAATTAAACAAGCTATATCAAACAAAGTCAAAAAAAAAAAAAAATCCTAAAGAAGAAACTTTATAGTTTGAGGATGAGGGAGAATTCATCCATTGCTGAGCTTTAAATGAGTTCAACACCATTGTTATCAAACTAGTCTCCATCAGTGTGAAGATGGAGGATGAAGACAAAGCCATTACCCTATTATGTTCACTTCTTGATAACTAGATCATGTGGTGATGACCATTAGCAATTCATCATCATCTAATCTTAATTTTGAAGATATAATTTTAGCCTTGCTTGGTGAGGAGATGAGAATAAAATATTTTGGTGCATCCTCAAGTAATAAATCATTGTCTGTAAGAGGGAGATCTAGTGAGAGGAAAAATAATGGAAAATCACCTTCTAGATCTACATCTAGAGGACATAAGGGAAAATGTTATCATTTTGGAAAGCCAAGACACATGAAGAAAAATGATTGGCAAATAAAGAAGGAAAAGAAGGATGGAAAATAAAATCCACCTTCAGGTGTATCCAACACTGTAAATTTAGAGGAGGAAACCACATACAAAGCATTCTACCTTAGTAACAATATATCACTTTCAAACACCTGGGTATTGGACTAAAGTGCATCATTCCACATGTCTTCACATAGAGATTGGTTTATTGGTTACCAAATTTTTAATAGAGGATATATTTACTTGGGTGATGATCACCCTTTGGATGTTGTGGGAAGAGGTGTAAGGATCAAACTGGACGATGGTAGAATCAAGAGATTGAAAGATGTGTATTATGTTCTTGATTTTAAAAATGAATTTGATGTCCATCAAGGTGATCGATGAGCTATGATATTCATGTAACTTTGGAAATGGTAAATTTAAAATTACCAAAGGATATTTGGTGGTAGAAAAAGGAGAATATTATGGCCCCTTATATCATTTGTGTGGAGATTTAGTGACTAGTACTACAACAACAATAACTTCAGAGAATGCTCAAGAAGTTATGATATTATGGCATCAAAACCTTAGACATATGAGTGAGAAAGGATTGAAGATATTTCATTATTGAGGTATGTTGGCTAGGATTAACTCATCTGATTTAGGATTTTTTGAGCACTGTATCTTTGGTAAACAAAAGAGAGTAAAATTTACTGCAAGTGTAGGTAAAAGTTTTGATTTTCTACAACTTATCCATTCAGATATTTTTGGATTTGTATCTACTCAATCTATAAATGGTATAACTTATTTTATTTACCTTATAGATGATTATTCTAAAAGAGTATGGGTGTATTTTTTGAGAAATAAATCATAAGCTTTGGAAAAATTTAAATAATTTAAAGCATGGGTAGAAAAGAGTTTGGACAAATCTATTGTATGTCTAAGGTCAGATAATAGAGGAGAATATTGCTCTAGGGAGTTTGATATTTTTTGTATGTAAGAAGGAATTAAACATCAAAATACTATCCCTTATACTCCACAACATAATGATGTAGCTGAGTGGATGAACCACACTATCATGAAACATGCAAGAAGCATGTTGAGTGCATCAAAGTTGGCAAATAGATTTTGGGCAGAAGCATTAATACATATGTATATCACATTAATAGATATCCTACAACTGTGTTGGATGGAAAGACTCTAGAAGATACTTTTCATGGTAAGCCAGATGATTATTTTAATTTACATATTTTTGGCTATGATGCATTTGCCCATGTGCCTAAAGAAACAAGGTCCAAGCTAGATTTGAAATCTAGGAAATATATTTTTCTTGGCTATGAAGATACTATAAAGGGGTATAGATTATGGGATCCTACTAGCCACAAATTATTATTAGTTGAGATGTTGTGTTTAATAAAAAATATATGGAAGGGAAGGAGGTACAATAGACACTTGAAGTTGTACTAGTTGAAGTAGTCAAGGAAGGAGAAAATGAAAAAGAGTAATTTGATGCTTTAGAGCAACAAACAAAATGCAAAGTATATCAATCACAAGCTAGAAGGTCCACTCATACTAAGAGGGTTTCAAAAAGGTATACTCTTGAATTTCAGTCATTTTTTTTTGTTTACTTATATGGGTGAACCTAGTTCATTTTAGGAAGCTAGAGAATCTAAGAATGCAAAATAATGGAGAAAAGCCATGGAGAATGAAATGAGATCACTCCATAAAAATGAGACATGGGAGTTTGTGGATCTTCCACCTAGAAGAAAGAGTGTTGGTAAAAAGTGGGTGTACAAGCTGAAGAAAAATAGTGATGACTTGTCAAAACAACATAAGGCTCATTTGGTGGCAAAAGGTTATGTACAAAAATCAAGTATTGATTTCAATGAGATTTTATCTCCTATTTTAAAAATGACTAATATAAGGGTGTTCCATACATTTGTATCTTCATAAAATTTAGAGATAGAGCATCTTGATGTGAAGATAGCATTCCTACATGGTGATTTCAAGGAAGAGATTTATATGGATCAGCCTGAGGGTTATGAGGTAAAAGGAAAGGAACATATGGTTTGTAGATTGAAGAAATCTCTATATGATTTGAAATAGGTGCCAAGAATGTGGTACAATAAATTTCACACCTTCATGAAGAGCCAAGAATTTAGCAGAAGTGAAGCTAATCATTGTGAATATCATAAAAAATTCAATGATGGGAGCTTTATTATTTTACTACTATATGTTGATGACATGTTGGTTGCAGTCCCCAACATGAAGAGGATCAATGATTTAAAGGCTCAATTAGCTAGGAAATTTGAGATGATATATTTAGGAACAGAAAACCAAAATTTGGGGATGAAGATACATAGGGATAGGAAAGCTAAGAAGATCTGGTTATCACAAAAAATATATGTTGAGAAAGTTCTGTAACAGTTCAATATGTTGAAAGCTAAACCAGTTATTCCTCTACTTCTTACACATTTTAATTTGTCTTCTAAGAAATGTCATAATACAAAAGAGGAGAAGACAAGTATGTCTAGTGTAACTTATTCATCAACTGTAGGGAGCCTCATGTATGATATGGTGAGCACAAGACTAGATATTTCCCAAGCAGTGGGAGTTGTAAACCAGTTCATGGAAAATCTTGGAAAGGATCATTGGTCTATAGTGACGTGGATACCTAGATATCTAAAAGGCACTTCAGATGCTATAATCTACTATGGAGGATAAAATTTATAGATAAAAGGTTTTGTAGATTCTAATTTTGGTGGTGACAAGGATGGATAAAATTCCACTACAAGATATGTTTTTACTCTTGCTGATGGAGCTATGAGTTGAGCTTCAAAGTTACAACCAGTGGTGGCTTTATCAACCACTGAAGTAGAGTATGTGGCTGCAACTAAAGCTTGTAAAAAGGTAATATGGTTAGAGCAGTTATTGGGTGACTTCATGGAGATGCAAGAAAAGATTACTTTGTATTAGGATAGTCAGAGTGCAATTCACTTGGTGAAGAATGCAATGTTTCATGGTCACATGAAACATATTGACATCAAGTACCACTTCATCAGGACCATAGTGGAGGATGGTAGGATCTTGTTATCAAAGGTAGACACTGAACAAAATACTGTAGACATGTTAACAAATCTGGTCAGGATAGAGAAGTTTAATTGGTGCAAAACTTCTCTAGGCTTTTTGAAATTGTGATGAAGGCAGCATCAAGCATGATAGGTAGCTAGATGGTAAGATACACAGGTATGGAAAAACCTGTGTATATTAAATTCAAGTAGGAGAATGTTAGTATATGTGAAGTCACTATTCATAGGTGACATGGTAGTGAGGCCCATAGTGGGGCCTAGGTGGTGGACCCATGGTGGGACCCAAGTGATTGGACATATGAAGTGGCACAAGTGGGACATGGCATGACCCAAAAAGTATCTTGATTTCTTGGAAAGTGAGGAGAGAGGAAATGGGATGACATTTTCTAATATCACATGTGTTTGACTTGGGAAGCAAGTTAACCAAGTCAAAAGGCAAATAATTTTTAATTCTTTGGCACATGTGTGTGGACTTTCATGTTGGAGGAAAATCATGAGACTATTGATGCCATTTCTTGACCCCATGTGAAGGAGGGATGAAATTATGGGACACCTTGTTTGTCTTCATGAGGTGAAATTAAAAGTGAGTTTGGTGGAGGATGACCTCATCAGATTCCAAGTTTTCGCCTCACATGAACAAAGTCATATGTTGAATAGTGTTGCCACATAGGTGTGGCGTATTTTTATTTCTCTCCCCTTAATTTAATTATTGTTAATTCTTTCATTTTAATTTCTATAAAATGAGGACATTTGAGAGGTTTTATAGAGTGGTAAAAGTTGAGAAAATAAGTCATTATTTTCTAGTTTGTAAAATATAGCTTTGGAAAGATTGTATGCTTGAAAGATAGCATTGGAGAAGGAGAGGGTGTTAAAGGAGTAATTTTTTTGTTGTAGGTTTTAAAGTTAATAGAAAGATACAAATACTATTTTCCCTGTGGTTTTTCCTTGCATCTTGCAAGGTTTCCACGTAAACTCTCTATGTAATGTGTTACTCCTATTTTTGATTTTATAGCTATTATTTTTGCATTTATTTTCTTGTATAAGTATTAGATTTATTCCTAACAGATCCATTTTTAGTGGTGTGATTCATCTTCATGTTTCAAGTGGGCCACGTTAGATTTTAGTGATACTCAACATCTATGGTTGCACTCTTTCAATGTAGTAAGCCATATTTGATGACTCCACCCCTTTAATTATTTTTACAAATTACTCTATAGAGTAAAATGAGAGTTGGAGTATATAATATTTACAAATCAAGGGATTTGAAAAAAAAATTAAATTGAAACTTGATCACTCTCAATTTTCCATAGGTCCAACATTCCTCCAAATACCTTAACAAGGGGGCATGTAGTTATCTATTTCTAATTTAGAGAGAAATTAGATTGAATACTCTTTAAAGCATATACTTTCCTCGCTCTCTTTTCAAATCTCAAATTTTATATTTTTAATTTTCAAATATGGATAATAACTAATTTTGGTGGTATTTTTGTAGGTTTTGCATAAATGCATATTTAACTATCAAGCTTCACATCAAAAGACAAATTGTGTATACACACTTAGGTTCACACCTACTTTAATCTAGTAATTTAAACTCATTATATTATTAAAATAAAGTGGGGGTAAATATAGACACATAAATTTAATAATTAAGTGTTTGACAATGTTTAAACTTGGCATCCTTACCTTGATTGGCCCATTCACCACTTTGTTAACTTAAAAAATATATGGGAGCATTCACTATTAATCAAATTATCTTTTAACCACTCATAATATCATTCAAACATCCCTATTCTAATTAAAAACTCATATTATACTAGTTCGAATAGTCTCTATCCTTTTAGGACAAGACCACATTAGTTTAGACAAAGCCACATTACAACCTTATCCATTAGTGTATCTTGTCCACCACACTCTAACAAAAACTTTTTAATGATTTGATGCTTTCACAGTCCATACAATCACAATAATTTTTTTTAGAAAAACTATGTTAATTTTTTTGATGCTCAATATTTCAGATCATTTTTTATGATCCTTCATTAGGAGAGAGAAATCATATAGAACTTCAGAACCTAACGCCCTTTAAAAGTCGAAGGAAAAGTAAATATTAAAAAAAATTCTAAAAAAGAGGAAAAATAACCATTACAAAATATTATTTCCAAAAAAAGAAAAAACAATAAAAAACGAAAGAAAATTAATTTTAATTAAATTATGTGTATTGTATTAAATATGAGGATATTCTTGTAATATATTATTATTATTAAAGCCTAGATTATAAGAAGATTAAAACTTAATTAATAAAATTGAAATTCATATTAAGTTTAAATAGAAAAATATCAATCTGAAACAAGCAAGAATAATAAATCAACCTACATTCTAATAAGTATTTTGATTTATTATTGTACTGATGAATAATATTACTAATATTATGTAATTAATTGTCTATAATAGTAGTAAGGCTCTCTCTATTAGAAGCCAATGGTGTATAAGTATTAGTGTTATTTCTTTAGCTTCCCTATGTTCCCTTTTGTTAGGTTATTCTTTTTATTTTTTTAACTCTTTTCATGTCTCATTTGTTGTTATAATTTGGTAGGTCCTCGATATATATTATATCATTAGTTTCATTAGTTTTTTATTTGTATTTTCTTTTAGTAGGTTCCTTGGTTATTTTTAATAATAAGTATATTATTATTCTAATAATAAGGTTGGTTAGTAATTTTAATAATAATTATAATAATAAAAAATTTTATCACCTCTTAAAATTCTAATAGAGAGACTTACTACTATTATAAACAATTAATTACATAATATTAGTAATATTATTCATTACTATAATAATATTCTCAAACAATTTATTAGAATGTAGGTTGATTTTATTATTATTATTATTATTATTGTTATTATTATTATTATTATTATTATTATTATTATTATTATTATTATTATTATTATTATTATTATTATTATTATTATTACTATTATTATTATTATTATTATTATTGCTTGTTTTAAATTGGTATTTTTCCATTTAAAATTAATATGAATTTAAATTTTATCAATTAGGTTTTAATATTCTTAGATAATCTAGGTTTCGATAATAGTAATATTTTACAAGAATATCCTCATCTCTAATACAATACACCTAATTTAATTAAAATATAATTTATTTCGTTCATTTTTTAGAAACAATTTTTTGTAATGGCTAATTTTTATTATTTTTAGAAACATTTTGTAACTAATTCTTTTTTTTAGATTGTAAGGGGTGTTAGGTCCTATTTTTTCACATGATTTATTTCTCTTGATGAAGGATCACAGAAGATGATTCGAAATGTTGAGCTTCAAAAAATTTAACATAGTTTTTTCAAAAAAAACTATTGTAATAACTTTTTAAATTTGAGATATTGAATTTTATGCCTCTTGTGATTTTAGTAAAGTATGTTAGAAGAAATATTCAAAATATTCACATATATAAGCACATCAATAATTTTTCAAACACATCTAATAATCACTTGACCCAACACAATTTAAAATTATATTTATATATTCAATAGAGTTTACTAGTATTTTTCTTGAGTTTTCAGTCACAACTAGCCTGCATAATCAATAATATATAGATCTAAGCTAGTTTTCATGTCTTGTCACAATTTATTATTTTTAGCTCATTTACAATTCTATATTTTATATTTATATTTGTATATTTAATTTATTTCAATTTCAATAGTTTATATCTATTTATTTGAGTCATTTAAATTCAAAATTGACTAAATAGAAGGAACTTGTAAAATTTGTAGTAGATTGCCAAAATTGAAATATTATATCCATGAAGAGAGTACAAGTGTAATTGGATAAAAAATATTTGGTTTTAGAAAATAAAAATCTATGACATATCAATTAGTAGATGGTAATAAATATAAAAGGTGTGAACTTGTTACAAAAAAAATACTAGTTTCATAAATTATATTCAAATTTAAGAAAATTATTTATGAGTATACAAGGTACAAACATAAATCAATGGGTAGATGGATAACTAAAATTAAAAAGGGACACTTTCCCACTTAGTTCTCTTTTTGTATTAATAGACTTTACTGAGAATTTTACATTCCAACTAGAAATGGAGATTCAATCATACTACTACAACTCAATATAAGTTGTCATTTTCATGCATATAACATTCATCCATGCATCTAATAGTATAAATAAAAATTAAAAAATATTAATGGGTTAAAATTTCTATGTCAGTGATGTTTAGCCTAAAAATGTTAAGTCTACAAAGGAGGATCCTAGGGGTGCTGAGGATTCGGGGAAAGTTTTGGACTTGGGTCCTAATCTAGTTGAGAATGAATTTGGGGGTAATGTGGGTGTTTGCAGGTCCAACCATATTGCTAGAATCCCATCTCGGAACCCTGAAGGCATTGTCACCTCTAATGACTCTAATTTTTTTTAAGATACTTCTAAGGTTGGTGAAGATGGGTTTCCTTTAGAGTCAGAGAAAGAAGTTGAGGGAACGAGCTATTTTCCTAAAATGAATGAGTCTTACTTGGATGAGATGGAGGAGGATGTTGTACATATTCAAGGCCAAAAAAAGAAAGGTAGCTACTCATTGTCTGTCATGAGGGTGGAAGAAGTCATGGAAATCAAGGATAAAATGGATAAAATGCATAAAAAATGAAAAGTATTGTCAAAAATGCAACCAAGTCTCTTCATCATGCAACTTCTGTGTTTGCTATGGTGAAGGATTTTGATAGCAAGTTAGGGAATGTGGGTGTGAATAACCTTAGTGACTATAAGGAAATTGTTGATTTCCTTGTCAAATATGGGACTAATGATAGCCCATAGTTTCTTTTATGGTTTTGTGTGTTTGCTTGCATTTTTGTCTTTTGTTGTAGTGTTGTGTATGTGTTGTTAGTGTGCTATTTGTGTGTTGTTTCTACCTTTCTGGAGGCTTTTTGAGCCCATGGGGTGGCTTTGTAAAGGTCCCAAGACCCTCTTTTCCTACTTAATAAAAAAACATTTCTATGTCAGTGATGATCAATCACATTTTATAGAGTAGGTGTAAGGTTTTTTTGAGATGTTCTATGGAAATTTGACTTAGAGGAACATTACTATCAATCAACATTATATTTGGTTAGAAAATTTCATATCACAATTTAAGAATACATAGATGTTATATTGGTAGAGTAGGATGCATGTTACCATTGGTGTAAAACATATTTTGAGTTTCACTTAGGTTAACCATGGAAAAGAGGAGAATGATGGTACCAAAGCATGTGTGAAAATATCCCTTACAAGAAAGGAGTTAAAGTGTGAATATGGTGCTAAATTTATTAATATAAAAACCATTGTTGAATGGTGTAATGAGAAAATGGCCTATGGTGCTCAAGGAAACTCCAGTGTTCATAGATATTTCTAATTGATGGAAGAAGAACAATTGGCATGGTGTTAGGATTATATTACTATAATAGAATCAAGTGAGCTCCACTCATTCCATATCTCAAATGTAGGTTCTTAAATAGTTCATACAAGATATATGGCATGCTTTTATTTTAAATTCATGGAAGTTGTTTGGAATGAATGTGAGTCATAAGAGTGGGTAGATGAATGTAGTTTTAGACCTCTATGTCTAATTGACACATATCAAGTTCTACCAACATTATAGATAACAAATTTGCCATAATCATATGAGTTTGACTATGTATATAATATATGAAACTAGGTACAATATTAATCATTATGTACTAAATTCTCATTATCTATCAACATCATTTTTTAAAAATGTATTATTTTGTGATGTATGACATGTTTTTATAGTTATTTTGGATGAAGATAATGAATAGGGAACATAGTAATACTTATGTCAGTGTGTAGAGGAAAAAAGTAAATTGACTTCCTTAGTCATAGATGGGGAAACATTGATTATCCCATTGGATATTATTATAGGTTTGTCAATGATGTCTCCAAGGTGACCAAGGATGTTGATGATGTGTCATGTGTGCTATAATGATAATGATAAAGAGTGCTTCAATGTGCTTAAGTGTTCTTGCATGGTTTTTAAGTGGTTGACTTAATGAGGTAATTGATGGATGATATTGATGGTATGGACATTTTTTAAAGACCATATAGTGTGTTATGAGTACTTGAAGTTATTTTGGAAGTGAAAGTAATTAATCAAAGTAGTCATATGAGTGTCTAGGTTCAAGTAGTCATCTTGACAGATAAGGTTGAGTAAGCAATTCGATGGCATCATATTTAACATGTGTGAAAGTTTTAGGAGTAGTTCGATACATGGATAGATTCCACTATGAAAGTCGATCATGTATTTAAAATTTTAGGTCATGAGGTTGAGCATAGAAAAATTTATTAAGGTGAAAAGTTGGCCTTCTAGACAGATTGTAGTGGTTCCCATACGTAGCCAAATTTGGATTATCGAAGATCTATGGTGAGCGTTTAATCAGGTGATGAAGATTTATGACAAGAAATTAATCTAACTAGATAAGGATCTAATGGAGTACATGCTATTATTAAAGAGTGATCCAATGGTTTGTGTAAATTCAATATGTCAAAGGTTCCTAAGATTGACATGTGTCACAATCACAAAGTTTGAGCAATAAATCTAATGGCAAACATGAAACTTGTTAGATAGAGATGAATAATGAGCATGTGATCATGAAAATTATGATCCAATGGATAATATTGAGTCAATAAGTCAACATAGTGCTAAGAATGTATGTGGGGATGATAAGTGGTAGAAGTTCATTGGATACTAACTATAGGGTATGCAGAGGGCATGTAGAGCTGCAAAGTGGCATGATCACAAAAGCACAAATCTAAGATCAATGGTGAGAGATGCAAGGTAAAGGACATGAGAATTCTAAGGAGATATATGGAGCACAATTTGTCTAGATTTTAGGGGACTTGAGATGAAGACACGTCTTTTAAGCTTTTGTATTTAAATAAGGATCATTGAAATTTGAATATTCAAATTAATGAAGAAAAACCAATCTATAGTGTTTGAGCTATAAATTTTGATCTATGCAAAATTTATTAATGGTGTAAAAGGAAAAGTTAAAGAGGAATTCAAGGAACATCCATAAAATTTAGTTATAATGTTATAATGTCTATACAATCAAATATATTAAGCTCCAAAGTTGACTATGTATTTGACCATGTTTTGTAAGTGACCTGAGAAGGATAAATGAGTTGTTCTTGATAGTATTTTAATGTTTAAAGATGAAATAAATATTGGAGATTATTTTAGACTACATGAATACTATATTTATGGATTTTGGAGGTTTGAAAAATCCATATTCAATGTGAATAATTTATTAGAATTTGATTGTGTTTGTTGAATGCACTCACAGATTGAGTGACCATGTTGTAGGAGTGAGTTGGAAGAGTTATAAGTAGAGTTAAGGAAGAAAATGACTATGGAGATATTATATGATGTAGGAGCATCTTAAAACATCTAAAATGGATACATGAAGACATGGTAAAATTTGGAAACTATAAATCATACAAAGCTCAAGTCATGTCTTAGTTTTGTATTTGAATTCATATTGTTGTCTTTTCCCTCCAAAATGTTGTTAAGGAGGACTAAATGTAAATATTAAATCTAAAAGTAAAAAGAGTTAAAAAGGGTGAAATTTGGTTAAGAGGAATCCCCACATTGCAAGTTTGTCGAGTAAAAGAGAGGAATATGGTTAAAATATTTCAACCATAAGATATTAGTTGTGATGACCTTCTCAACTTAGAATATTAGTTTTAAATAATCTTGTTTATTGGTTTTGAGCCAAAGTTGGCGTAGGAGACTCTTTCAAAGAGTAGTAAATGTAATGAAATAAGGAGGAAGGTACGTAGAGGAAAGGAGAGAGAAAGAGATATGAAGGTGAAGACATATCATTCAAAGGAGCAATGTAAGGAACTCATTCAATGAGAGATAATGAAAGGAAAAGGAAAAGAGAAATAGTGAGGAAGGACCTCACTCAAGAGATACAAGTGTGAAGAGGAAAGAGAAGATTTCATTTGAAGGCAAGAAGGTATGAAGGTGAAAATAAGGATATTGGAAGATAGGGACTATTGACATGGACCATGAAGTGATGGATTCTTGTTTTTAAGTGATCTCACTTGATTAAGAAGAGTGAATGTTAATTCTTATGATAATGTTGTAGAATTTTTGTCTAAAATAGTGATAAGCTAATATACAATTCTATGTGGGTATATGTGAATCTTCATAAAGCTTAAGGAGATATTGAATGTCCATTGACACCATAGTCATTCATATAACCCCTTGACATTGTGTAGAAGACAATTTGGAACTCATGATATGTTTTAGATTGTTTGTAATATTGTAAAAGTTCAATGAGTAGGGTGCAAGCTTGTGTGTTTTTTAATACATATACATTATACTATAAAAGGACATTAGATCCATGTAAACATGTATGCATGGAATTTATTTTGGAACATGAATAGGTGAATGAGATTAGTGCAAATATTTTAGAGTTGATGTACTATTCGCAAGAGTATTTAAAATGTTTAAATGTTCTAAGGGTATGAATAGGGTATTCCTAGACAAACACAGTCCACTATTGAGAATGGTTTAACATGGAAATTAATACACAGAGATTATATAAGTATGAAGATAGGTGTGTGGGGTAAATAAGAAACCTAAGGAAGAGATAGGAAGATTTTAAAGTCACTAAATTCTTGTAAAACACCTAAATATTTCTCTCAATCCTATACATGACTATACATAGGTAGTAAAGAAAATAATTCACATGTATTATAAGATAATTGCTTTGATAGAAGATTTTTAAGACATGAAAATAGGTAATAAAGAGATAAGGGAATGATTTTGTAATATATATGTATTGTGAATCAAATATAGGAAGAGATCATTATCAAAAACCCTGTTGACTACCTTGAAACTCATTGAAAGTAAATTATACAGACCTTGTTTAAGGTGAATAGTGTATCATTCAGGATTAAATAATGATTGGGAAGGATGGTGGACATCTCAAAAGACTCCAAAAAATTCATTATGTGCTTTGACACACTATATAATATTCCTAGTTGAAAACCATATGCTCTCGGCCTGTAGACTGTGCATAATAACCCTATCTGGGGTTTCTAATGAAGAATCCTCATATCTCACATTCTAACCATGGGAAAATTATGAAAACTTGTGAATAGTTTAGTATGACCATTAGAAAGGGAATGAAAAAGGTTTTATAGTGAATCATTATGTATGAAATAATAAGTTCACAATTCAAGGACTGTATTCTATGAAGGTGACTGTAACTGAAACCTTGTTTACTCATATGGAAAGGAGAAAGGATATCATGCATAGAAGAGGATATCATAGTTGTTGTAATAGGACCTATAGATGTTCATAAAACCTATAATGACTCTTTAATATCTCCCAATAATAAAATGTAAGGTCTATGGTGGGAATAGTCTTGTAGTAAGGACTATTATGTGTAGTCTAGAATAGGGAAAGTGGAAATTTAAAGAAGATGTTCCAAAGGAACTTTGTTTGGATTTGATACATGTTGTATAAATGAATAATGGGTAATAGAATAAAGTATTGGTTTTATGAAAGAGTTTGTATATGAAAATTTAAGGCTAAAAACTCCTTTGACAGGGCTACAAAAACTGAACCAAGAAAATTGGTTTTTTGAGATAGAATAAGGAATTAAAAGTTCTTGTATAGATTGGGATATGAATGACATTGTTTTAAGAATGAAAAAAATTTAATTTGGTGATATTTTTTTTTAATAAGGGGTAAAAACTTTATTAATACAAAAACATCAAATTACAAAACCAACAACATGAACCAAAGACCAAAAAACCTAGAACCAAAGCATCACGCCTCAACACCACTAACCTCTTCAACTAGAATGGACTGCAACTCTTGACATAAATCACATGAAAACTATTCCCACTTGTCCACCTTACGGTCATCTCCACCATCTAATGCCCATTTGGCCAAGCAGTCCACTGCCCTATTCCACTCCCTTGGAATATGGGCATAAGATACATAATCCATTAAGGAACTGACCTGCAATATTTGTAGTACTATCATGGCCAGTTGCCAGCTTACCTAAAAAATTTTGCTCTCCATGAGAAAATGAATCAAGACTTGAGAATCTACTTCACAGATCACCCTCCTCCACCCTAAAGCATAAGCGGCATAGAGGATAGCCAAACTTTCCATCCTATTAACAGTCTGAACTCCCTAATATGCTGAAAAAATAAAAATCACTGATCTCAAAGAATCCCTACCAATCCCACCAATCCCAGCCGACCCTGGATTGCCCCTGGAAGATCCATCCGTATTAATTTTCAAAAGACCAGTGGGTAGGGGCAGTCACTTTCCCAGCTAATGAACTTTTTGCTTCCCTCATTGACTTCTCTTGACACACACTAAAACTGGAGATAGCCCCCAAATGCCAAACCTATCCACCATCTCAGTGTCCCCCCTCTTCAATGGCAAAGTAACTTCACTCTTCACTTCAATAGATTCATGGATCATTCTTATAATTCTAATCCAGACTTGCTGAATCTCCATTTTTTCATCCTGGAAAATCATACGGTTCCTTTCTAGCCATACCTACCACAATAGGAAAATGGGGCCCACGTACCACACATCCTGCATGAAAGGGGTCGAAGAGGATGGTTGACCCAATCTAGACCAGTAATCATCTAGGGACATTGTGTGAATGCAATGGCTCTACTACACATCCCACTAAAAATGCCATAACTGCATAGTGAAAGAGCATCGAAAGAAAAGGTGAGAGGAATCCTCCTCCTCACTATTACAGAGAACACACCTCAAAGGGCTAGCAAAGCCCTTCTTCTAAATATTATCCTAGGTTAAACATCTGTTCCATACTCAAGTCCAGATAAAACAATTACATTTTGGCCAAGAGAATCCGTTCCAGACTTTTTTCCACCACTGAACTTCCTCCCTATTGAGAAATCAATCCCTGATAGCCAGAGGACATAGTATACTTCCCCTTCGGATTTAGGGACCAAGCTAACACATCAATGTCCATAAGTGTGTTGTAGCTGTGACAAGACATAATACACTACAGTTCCATGCACTCTTCTTCCATACCAAAAATCGGCCACTCCTCTGGGGTCTTCCATCTTGCATCCATCAACTGCCCCTAAAGGGCCCGAGATTTATAATCACACACCCTTGTCCATCCAGCATCGCAGAACCTCTAGGATAGAATACTTAGCTGAGGATATTGGATAATGAGGGGAGGGTAATCGTCCCATGAATCATGCCAGAACTGAGCCTCAACCCTGCTCTTGCAAATCCAAAATAGGCCCCTCTTAATCAATGCTGCACCTTTCTTGAGAGTCACCCAAATCACTGAGCCTTTGCCTATCAAATCATACCAAGGGACATCCTTTCGAGGGATCCAAAAGAAGTACTTATGGGATAAAACTCTAGCCTAAACCTGCTCCTATTCTACACACCAATGCCAATATAACTTGGCAGCCAAAGCAATACCAGAAAGCATAGATTGTTGTAATCCCAGACCACCATACCTCTTTGGGCTGCAAACTAGCTTCCACTTAATAAGACTCCACTTAGTTGAATATAAATTACCAACCCATAGAAACTATCTTGTGAGGGAGTCCATTTCCTTAACGAAGCTTATCAACGAAGCTTATCAGTGCCTCCTGTATCATGCACTTATAAATAGGAAGAGCCTGCACCACTGATTGAATCAACTGCACTCGACCATTAAAAGATAACTAGTGATGGGTCTAATGATTCACTTTACCTCAAAACTTATCCAAAATTTCCATTCATGACTCCTTAGACTATCGGCCAGTTGAGATTGGAATCCCAAGGTATAGCAATGGGAGACTCCTAATTTGAAACCTGAGGATATGAGCCACTCTCCTTTGTATGGAAGGTGGGGTGTTAAAGAAAAAGATAGAAGACTTGCCCTCATTAATTACCTGTCTAGATGTGGCAAGGTAGAATTCTAAGCTTTTGTAGATGTTAGACGCCTCTCTCATGGTAGCCATGCCCATCAGAGCCACATCGTCCACAAACTAGAGGTGGGATTGTACTAAGAGACCACCACCCCAATGCCAACCCTGAATAGCTCCTTCATCCACCTTCTTTTTGATCAATGGACCCAAGCCTTCCACCAATAGAAGAAACAAGTAGGGAGATAGAGGGTCCCCTTGTCACAACCCACAAGAAGCCCCAAAGAGATTGGAGTGTTCGCCATTGATCAGAACTGAAAAAGAGGTCGAGTTCACACAACTCATAACCCACTGTATCCAATCCTCCTCAAAACCAAAGACACCCAAGATATTTTGGAGGAATGCCAACCACACTCTATCATAGGCCTTGGACATATCCAATTTGATAAACATCACCTTATCATTAAACTGAATCATGGAATGGATAGTCTCAGTTGCCACCACCACCCCATCCAAAATTTGTCGACCCTCCACAAAGCCTTCTTGCTCCTAAAAATAAGCATTGGCAGCCACTTTTTTAACCTCTCAACAATTAGCTTAGACATAATTTTGTAAGTGACATTGTAGAGGGAAATGGGCCAGAAAAGACTCAACCGATCAGCCCCCTCTCCCTTGGGAATGAGAGCCAAGAAGGTGGAGTTCACAGCTCGAAGCATTTGATTGTTCCTCTGGGACTCTTGAACAATGGCTAATAAGTCTGAATTGATGATTTCCCAAAATTCCTAGAAGAAATCAATCGAGAAACCATCTAGGCCAGGTGCCTTACCTTTTGGCATCATGAAAACAATTCTCTTTAACTCCTCCATGGATATCTCCTTCATCAGATGCTCATTCATATCCATGGTCACCAAAGAAGGAATGTAAGAAAAGACCTGAGCCTCAACTACCGAGTCCCCCTGTGCTTCCTCCTTGAAAAGCGAAGTAAAATGCTGCACTATTTCATTGAAGATACCCTACATAGAAGAGATAGTCTCCCCACTTTCCGCCACCAAATAAGTAATCGCATTACCATGCTGTCTGGCTCAGACCGAGTTGAAAAAGAAGGCAATATTCTTATCCCCTTCTTGAAGTCAATCAATCTAGGCATTTTGTTTCCAAAATATTTCCTCTCTTAGCTCCCATTCCTCTAATGCTTTTAAAGCCCTAGCTTCCTCCCTCAGCAAGAACTCATTCATCCCTTCCTCCCTAATGAAACTAATAATGGCGCTCAGCTCCCTTTGAGCCTCATTTTTCCAGTGGAAGATATTTCTAAAACTCTATTGATTCCACCTTTTAAGTTTGTATTTGATGAATTGGAGTAGCTTAGTAAAAGTGTACATTACTATTCCAATAACAGGCCTGCCAATCC